>CM043113.1:41372894-41975472 GCA_023701765.1 Hylyphantes graminicola | reverse complement strand
AGGGAAAACAGGTACTCAGGCGATGATCATTTTTCATGCCACGATTATATGACATGCGTTGGGGGTCAACGATTTTTTATCCTGAAAATCAGCAGGACATAGCTCGAATGCAGTAATATTATGGGCCTCTTATTAGGAGGGTGGGAGGCGAGGGCATCGCTGAGACGACATTTTTCAGCGGGCTAAGGTCTACTTATACTCTTTAAAAATTATATACTCACATTATTTAAAAATATTCGTTCAATTCCTCTTGTGAAAACTTATTTCCAAACTCAGAAACATGAAATTATAGTTACAAAAAAAATCAGGTTAGTATTTAAAGAAAGATCGACATCATACAGCAGCAACATTCTAAAGAAACGAAAAAGTGATTGGACATAAAATATCCTGCGTCTAAAACTTTTAAATTATTAAAAGCTACTCTTACACGAATAACAACCATATGAAGTATTTGTTCAATCCAAAGAGCAGAAGTATCCTTCATCTGTCTTGTTGTTGTTGAGGCGAAGATCTCTAATTGTGGGTCACGCCATTATTCACTGATCCACGGGAGGGAGACACAGCACAAAGTAGCCCATTATCTTGTGCATAAACATTTTACCATTGTTCGGGGGCGAGTTTTTGGACGAAATACCGTGATTTACACTTGCATGAATGCAGGAATTAATGCAGCTGAGTTTTTATATTAAAAGTTTTATTATGCCACTGAATTGTTTTATTTTCGTGATAAAGTTTTGAGGCATCATTTCAAATTCAGTAGAAAAGATGAGGTTGTTATGACTCCCACAGAAATTATGGAAATTCGTTTTTAACTGGACATTTTTTTATTACATATTTCATGTTCTCTTCTTTTGTTGATATTACTTTGGGTTTTACTACTGTATAAGTTTTTTCAATTTATTTTAAAATTTATATAAAAACCATTCTTTAGTTCCGATTCGATAAAATTTTCTGGAACGATTGGTTATATAAATACAAAATTTAGGAGAAAAAATTATATTTCCTTTCGCTATTCTTAAGTTAGTTTTTTTTTTATAGATTTTAATTGACGATAACAAAAGATTATCTTCGAATTGACAAAATTGGTTTAATTATATTATTTTATGATTGTAATTTGAAATGGTAATCCATTTTCCTCCCATAAGCATTTTAGGATTCCTTGAACTACATTGAAAGTATTGTTTAAAAAAATATTGTTCATGTATATGTTGCTTAACTTTAACAGCATCCTCATTGTCTTACTCAAAGGCATTTATCTAAATATTCTATCATAATTCAGAAGAAATTTATTTCAACTATTACAATTTCCCAGCGCGAATGCGTTCGGCTTAAGAAGCAGTCACATTCATCAGCCAATAATTGAGCTGTCATTGCTGGCACAAATCATATCTTACGCCTTCGCCTACTTCCTCCCAGAACCATCCATACCTTCTTATGCAGTCTTCAGATTCCTAATTACACCTATGACCGCTCCCGATAGACATTCCCATACATATCCTGGAAAAAATTAGCCATTCTTTTCACGGTTTCCGGTAAAAATGAAGCTATTCTCTCTGCTTGATGGCCATTGAAAATGAAGGCTTCGTTCCCCCAATAGAATGGGAATCTCTTTGTGCTTGACCTCTTGAGATGTAAACTTGCCTCCTTTTCTTGGACTGTGGTTGTACGTGTGGCTACTTCATGTCTTGGGGAATAAAAGATTGCTGACAGGTTCTGATGGTTATTATTTTCAATAAAAAGTGCATGGGCAAAAACAGGTTGCTGAAAACGAAGTGAATCTCAAATCGATTTGTAATCCAGAACGTAAACAATACTATGTAGGAAAGTTCAATGTCAGTGTTAAAAGATGCACACAATTACTACCATGGTAAAATAAAAAAAAAATACAAACTTTTTGAAAATATTATATTATTACGATTTTTTATAAAGATTAGATTGATCATATACAAAATGAAAATGTGTTGATCATTGAAAAAATTTGATCCAACTTCAAATATGAAAACATTTTTAGACTTTTTGTTTCAGGGACCAACTAAATAATTGCTAAAAATAATAAATGTATATTCTCTGAAGATCTGAATTGTAGGTTTTCTCTGCAGTTTTTTTTATTGAAACAAACCTTAAGGGCTTTATTTGAGTTCTTTATTTATTATTAAGCGAAAAGTAATAATTTGGGCTTTTAAATAACCACCCATATTAATGGGATTTCCAGTTTAAAGATAATAGTACCTTATCACTTATAAACGTGTCAAAAATTTAAAATAGCATATTATCCGGTTGATAATCCAATAAGAGCAATGTACCGATACTGTCTATTCATTCCCACGCTTCCGATTAAAGCGTCATTTCTTAACCGTTTAAGCAGCTTAACTTATTGTTTTTTCCTTCCATAACTATACCATCCACGCTAGTTAAGACTGGTCACCTTGATTTATCTTTCGCTGTCACAACTAAAAGAAATATGTCGCGGAAGCGGTGGATTATTGTATAGGAAAGTAAAAAACTAAAATCCTAGATAATACAAATGACATGAGGAGGCGAAGGGTAAACAATAATTTTCCTCATTTCCGCAACATCGGAAAACAAAACAGAGTTGGTAACTTGGAAATGTCCTTTGTTCGTAACTCCGCTCTGGGTGACAAAGTTTTAAATGAAAATTTTAATCAGAAAGAGAATATGTCTATGTAAACATACATTATTAATAATATAGTAAAATGCAAAGAAATAATTGGATTGAAATAAAAGAGAACGTTGGTAAACCAGAATTATGCTTGTAACTACCATGCTACATTAAGATATGGAAAATTATAATAGTGGCCTTTTTCGAAAAATTACTAAAAGACTAAAATAAATACTAATCGAAAATAGTAATTTTGAAAAATTACTAATGCTTCTGATAAAGAGTGATACCAGTTCCAACAGACCAGACAAAGGTTTTTTCCATATTTTATTTGAAAATCCAAACTAAAAGTTAATCAAGTATCCAAAAAGTTGTTTATCAAACATTTTTAGAGATATTTGACAAATTATATAAAAATTTATTTAAATGTACAAACTTAAAGTTTTCTTTTAATTACTGCCCCGAACACTACATAAGAAAAAACTTTCAATCCGAAGTACCAAGTTCAAAGATTCTCTTGGTTCAAAGTGCCAAGATTAATAATAACTTGATTTTGAGTTGAGTGTCGGTTTCAACTCTTTCAAACTATATATGCGTCGTGTTAAACATCGCAACTGACTGTCCATTACTGAGGCTGATGGTTCATTTGCATGGCAGGGGGTTAGGATCGCATTACAAAAGATTTTCTGGCTATGAGGGTGTAGCAGCAAGGACGATTTTCCTTAGACAGCGCGTGGGATTGCAATCACTGAACCTACGCTACAGAAAACGGTCAAGGTTCGGTGAGAGGGGGTATTTTTAAATTTGTAAACATTTCTCAAGTGAAGATTAGTCACCCGGAAGTAGAGATAGTTATTTTTTTAACTGGTACAACGTAATATTATGTCATAAAAATGTCACCTAAGTTAGCATAAAGAGGGTTTAACGTTTGTACGGATATCCTTAAAAAATAATATCACTCGTTTTGATCTGATGTCTATGATTTATACTAAAACTATTTGTCACAAAAATAAAAAATAAATATTTAAAATAAATTTTACTGATATTGCTTTCTCTAGGTCAGCCTAGGTCATCTTTTTACACAAAAATTTATCTTTTGACGAATTTGAATGTAATTTTTAAATATACTTTACAAAAATTTTAATCTATGCAGAAAAAATGCACAAATATTCTGATTTCCAACTGAATTTTGTAACAGTGTAGTTCCTAGCTAAGTAATTGGGCATTAAAAAATTATTTTAAACTATAGCTAAGTTTGTTTATTGAGTGGTTAAGTCCTTTGTAAATTGGCAGTTTTTGTTAATATACTTCAAATAATCCTAGTTAATTAATTTTCAAAAACATTTTAAAATTTTCTTTTAACAATTAATACTTCACTGCGTTATTTTAATGTCTAATTGGATTTAGATATGCAAAAAGAAAAAAACTTTAATGTTATTCGATCAATACCCTGAATCTCAGCTTGACCAGCTGAATTTTAGAATGGCAAATTGTATGATGTCGATGTTTTCTTTTTTTAAAATATTTATATTAAGATTATTTTTTTGAAATACTGCAAAATGATATTCAAATATTCATTGATGATTTTGAGCAAAATTTACAATTAAAAGATCTTAAGTTTTTTTTTACATCAGATATCTTTTTTATGAAAACTTATAACAGTGTTAATTAGGTTCTTTTTTTTTTTATTAAATCTAAAGTCATCATTGTATTCCTCCATTTTTAAGAGGACAAAGAAACCAATAGAAATTCTATGGCAATGTAACGATTAAAATATGTGGACAATCAACATAACAATATTTGAAACATTAGCTATGTTAATACGAAAAATATGACGAAAAAATATATAGGTTTCAAACATTAAATAATAAATCATACTTTACGTGGGAAAGATTACTTCGATTCTTTGTAGCATAGTAAATATATTTAAAATATTCTAATCGTCAAAATATAAAATTAAAAATTTAAACATCCTTCAAAAGCTGTTTAAAGTTGATTATTCTTAACACTTGATGAACAATGTGTCATTTCATTTTGCAGCTTAAACGCCTATCGTAGGAAGCATTTTTTTAAAACTATTCAGTGGTTCTCCCATCTTCGAAATCCGAGCCAAGTTTCATTAGAAAAATCTATGCCATTTCATGATCCTAATATTCTTTTCTGGTCGAAATGAGCCTTGAAATCATCAATCAAATTATCACTTTCCCACCAGCCATTTTTTTAAATGTCCGTTTCGTTTGATTAATTAACTCGTTGTAGTATCTTCCATCCCTATGAGGATGTCGAACCCATGTTTGGGGGGATCCCACACATTATGGTGTTTTGTGGCCTCTTTTGTTTTCGAACGCCCTCGCTGTGATTTGCATGTTAGCACCACTCTTGATATTCAGAAATAGGAGAAGAAGAAGCAAGATGAATCTGGTGATGAATCACATGCCACGACCTCAAATCAGGCAATGTGAAAAATGAAATTGGTTCCATTTTATTAACATTTCACGATAGGGTTTTAGGTTTTTCAGCTAGTCTAAGTAGTTAGTGTGTTGGACAATTGAAGAGCTTGACTTATGACTTCTTTGGTGGGGGGCAAGTTCGCCGAACACTGCGACCTTAGGTATTGAAGAGCTTAGCGGAAGAACGTGCTAAGTGACATTTTTCAAAGTACTGAGATTTTTGTGTAAATGAACATGTTACCACCTAGGAGGATGATATCCTCCTAGGTACCTCCTCACCTCCTTTAAAAATAACGAATTTTATCTTTTCAAAGTTAAATACGTTTTTTTACTATTTACAAGTATCTTTTAACGTGTTTAATAAGCAAACGAAAAAAAAACAAACATAATTTTCTCGTTTTTACCTTTTTGTCACTTAGCACGTTCTTCCACTAAGCTTTTTAATTTTGAAATGGTGCTTTAGTTTGATTTTAACCTGGCGCAAAATGTAAACTTTACAAAATGACGTTGTAAATTGCCGAGTTTTTGGTGTCCACTAGTTAAAAATATCCGGGGAGTCTATTTCTTGTTTTCGTTGTTTTCGAGGGAAAACATTTGTTGTTTTGGGAGTAAGTATCTTAGCTTCAGACCCTCTTTACCATGATTTGCCGTTTGGCACTACTCTTGATATATATAAATAAGTGACTAAAAATATTTCTATGATGGATAACATAAAGTATGGTAATGCGGGATTTACAATGTGAAAGCACAATATGGAACACAAATTGATTTAAACCCTTTTTTTAATAATTGAAACAAATAGTTAAAACTTTAACCAATTTTTGGGAAGAATACACGTTCACTTTATTTCAAGGGAGATATAAATGTTTTCGATTTAATTTGAGGTGTGAAGGCGATTTTTAAGTACTTTGTGACTTTTCTTACGAAAAAATACTAATTTATTTAAAAATTTAGTGTGCTCTAATTTTGTAATGTTAAATTATTGTGTACGTTAAAGTGGAGGAACTGAGTACTCAAGGTAAAAAAAAAATGATGTTCTCCTTTTTACCTAAAGACTGAGTTGTCTGGAGAATGCACAAAACTTTTATTAGAATAGTTAAACTAAACTTAAAAGTAATTGTTCATAAGTTATTATGTGCCCAAAAAACCACCAATCACGTCTGTCATCTTAACGCCTACGCGTATCGCTATGCACAAGTAGCAGATTTGCCCTGGTTACCGAGATTCAGGACACAGTGTTGCTTCATGTTGAATAAATAAATTAATAACTGAATGAATAAAACTCGTAAACGAATGTTTTTCCAAATGACAACGAAGGAAAGTTGGGTTGTGAAAGTGAAGAAATTCCGTTAATGTTTTGGCATTGTGAAACAACTCGGAATGCTTTGTGTTTAAATCCGCATGGGAAAATGAACTTTTGTGAATGCACATTTGCATTTATTGTGAAAACAAACGTTTGGTGCAAGAAAACTTAACTTTTATGTGTTATTGTTTTTTTTAAAAGACGATATGAGTAGAATTTTTAGGTTTTTAAGCAGTTTTTTTTAAATAAAAATAAAGCTTGTTTTCTAATTTTTTATTACCATAGAACTCTTTTAAAATATTTACGATTGTTTATATATGTTTTATTCCAATGATTATAAGCATACACATGTGGATATTAATCCATGTTACTGGGATTGAATAATTTTTTTTATATAATTTTTAGGTTAAAAATTGCAATATTTTTATATAGTAATAGCTTGAAAAATTTAAAATAATTTTAAAAAACATAACAATTTCTTGTGAACACAAAATTCTACACAGCAACTACTATAAAACATATTTTAGTAAATTGAAACACAAGATCATCAAATGCACTGCAGGTCTGTAATGTTAAGATCAACATAAATTTCTTTTTACAACGAATTGCAGTCACATTTAAATAATTTCTTCAATCTCTCCACCATGAAAGACAGATGAGGTCATTTATAACGAACGGATTTACACATTCGGTGACTTTAGTCACCTTCCAAATCTCGGAATGCTCGGAATACTCTAATTTATCTCGGAGCATTTATCACAACTCAATATCGCCACAATGTCGAGAAACGAAGAGAGGGAACAATAACACAAAGAAAAGGACACGGCCGAGGCTATTTAGATATCGGCAATTCGTCGTCTTAAGCCCTCGCGACATCTGTGTGTCTGTTTCATAAAGCTGTAACTGGGTTGTGATTGAAATATGAGTTAAACTTCAACTTCAAGGTAAGGGTAATTAAAGTTAAAAACGATAATGTTAAAAGGAACAACAGATATTACGAATGTTAACTTGCACATGAAAGTCAACACTCATCCGATGATTGGATTTTGTTTAGGAAATATTAAAAAAGTATTGACATATTAAAGTAAAAAAGCAATGGAGAAAGTAAAACAATAATGACTGAGAAATAACCACTGTTCAACAGTCTTTGGTTTTGAGTTTTGTCCCGATGGATTTATGCATACGCTCTCTTGGTGGTTGTGTACACACAGTTAAAAATTTTGGTGTAATATTGCACCGGAATCCAGGAACTTTCTAGCTGCCACCACTATTTGGAGTAAGGATTTACCAATTTTCTAGTAAAGCCCTACCTTTGGTAATAAACCATATCTTAAAAAGTGGTAAATCCACGCTCCAAATAGGGATGGCAGCAAGAAAGTTCCAGGATTCCTGTGCAATATTTCAACAAAGCTTTTAACTGTGTATTTAAACACCTTTGTGCCATTAATTTTGTGCTTCCATGCTCCATTAGTTTTGTACTTAAATGCTCCATTGATTTTCATTAAGCAGAATTTTATAATTCCATGCCAATTCTTGACTCACTTCTTATCACAATTAATACACATATTAGGTGTTCATAATTAGGCATTCCTTTTGAAGCCATGTTCGGTTGGGAGTACAATGGCGGCATAAGGAGCAAGGAGCCAAAAGACGTCAAAGAATTTTATGTTCGGCAATGAATGCCAGAAAACGTCAAGTAATTTAATCCTCCTCCACCAAAAAATATTCAGTTACAAGTTTGCCCAGCTATCTGGGG
This sequence comes from Hylyphantes graminicola, assembly GCA_023701765.1. Taxonomy (NCBI): domain Eukaryota; kingdom Metazoa; phylum Arthropoda; class Arachnida; order Araneae; family Linyphiidae; genus Hylyphantes; species Hylyphantes graminicola. The sequence continues at coordinate 41,967,343 of CM043113.1, read as the reverse complement.
TACTACGATCGGTGATTTAAAACCCTCAAAAGAAGTGTAAGATATAAAAGGCTGCGCGAAAAATAAATTATACTAAAAAATAAGAAAAATAAAGTGCGGTCACGCGATAGAGATAAATAAAAGAAAGTCTCACTTGTGTTTTGCGGAAGAGATTTATCGCGCGATTGCGGCGAGCCACAAATTGTTGTTCGCTCGGGTGTTTTGCGAGGAATTCCGTTTTTCTCGCTTTTGTGACATCTTCATGCATGTGTTTTGAGACGGAGAAAATTGATAATTTGTTAGGAGACGTATTCTGAAAATTTTCATGGTAATTTTACTTCACTTACTATCAATGCTGTAATGAATCTTCTTCAGAAAGTTTATTATTTATATTATTTTTTAGAAAGGATATTTACTTAAGAGGGTGGAGGGGAAGATAACAAATTACATGTTCTGTAACAACAATTAATCAATTAACATAAAATATTTTAGAATAATTAAGACAAATCATACTTTACCATTTATAAAAATTCAGTTAGCAACAATGTCAATTCAATTGTATGTTATATTATCATCAGCTTTGAAATAAGGATAATATATTTTTAAATTTGAGCTTATTCGCATTAAAATCTTAACTTCCATCTTTTAATCTTCAAGTATATGTTTTTCTTCTTTTCCTCTTGGATACTGATAAGCAGAAACACATATTATAATTTTACAATCCGCTTACCGTAATTAAATGATCAAGACATAAATGCATATAGCTACTTCAAATTACATTATTAATTTGAGCTAGAGTTTTAAATTAAAAACGTACTTCTATCATTGGTATAATAATATTTGAATTATTTTTATTAATCCGTTTAAACATAGTGTTGTGCATAGTTATCTACTACGTGAATAGTGATTGAGTTGTTTTCCTCTCTACTATTACTCAGTATTCGATAAATATGTTACGCTTAAACAAGGGTTGGACAATAAACGACAAATCTTTAAAATATCCCCGATGTTTATTAGGCTATAATAACTTTTATTACTGTCAATGTTTCTATTAAAATTTGAACTTAGATATTCACTTTTTATAAAAAAAATTTAGATTTTTTTTTTTGCTGGAATAAAGTTGTCTGTCTAAAAGTACATGCAGACAACCTACTGTCCATAATAAAACAGCACTAAAATCAAATTAACCATCTGAGAGATACAGAAGTATAAAACCATCACTAAATGTTAAGCTTTCCGGCATCACACATTATTTATACAAACTTTTTTAATTTAACTGAATTTTAAGATTTAAAGTAAGAATTAGTCCTTTATCCTCTGCTACGGAAATAATTTTTTATAAAGTTTAAAAAATTAATTTAAGACTTCAGCAAAATAAGCTAGTTTAACTTTTAGCCGATTTTCTTACCTCTTAGAAGGTAACACTGTACATTTTAACCGTATTACATTTAATTTGGCAAATAGATCACATGATAATAACATACTTTATTTTTCTTACTTAGATGTAAATGTTTAAATTTTTCCTACCATACATTTTTTCTACACTATCTTTTAACGAATAAACCTAAAACAATACCCTAAACAAATCTCCCCCAAACTCTATCAACCAACCACTACGCTCACCATCGACTCATGGGTTTTATATTTATGAAGCGGTTGATCCCCCTTCTTGTAATTAAAACCCCTGGACGCCGGGACGCCATCCATAATGCACGTCCCTCATTCAACTAATGGGCCACTCATTTGTTTCACTTTGGGTTGGCTTTGCTGCAGTGCTCTTTCACCTGCCGCCGAGGCTTTTCCGATGTAGTTGGTGTTGGCTTTGTGCTTAGGTTATGATTTTCGCTGTTGTAATGGGATTAGAGACCTATGTTTTTTTGGAGTAAAAGGGAATGCTTAGCAATAATCTATGAGTAATAATAGTAAATCCAATGTTATCAGTTAAGTTTTAGGAGTTGTGTTTTTAACGTTTTTTATCTTTAAAAAACTCAATTTCGTCGTTATGCAAAAATGAATTGCACGTGTGAAATGTGTAATTGGTTATTAGCTCATTTGTTTAACTTTAGGTTGGCTTTGCTGCATACCACTTTCACCTGCCGCCGAGGCTTTTCTCTGTAGTTTGTGTTGGCTTCGTGCTAGTTATAATTTTTGTGTCTTTTAATTGGATTATTGAATTCTGGTAAGGAATAATTCTTTGTATGGGACTGTGGGTAAAGACAGTGAATCCAAAATGATGCTGGTTAAGTTTTTATGACTAATTATTTTATTAACCTTCAGTAGCTTAAAAAGAAGAAATTTGGTGCTTATACAAAAAATTTAAAGTATATGAAATGCCTAAATCGTTATTAGCTGCATTGTTTCACTTTGGGTTGGCTTTGCTGCAGTGCTCTTTCACCTGCCGCCGAGGCTTTCCGGTGTAGTTGGTGTTGGCTTTGTGCTCAAATTATGATTTTTGCTGTTATAATGGGATTAGTGAATTGTGGTAAAAGAGAATTCGTTGTATGGGTAAAGCGAATGATTCCAGTGTTTTACTGGTTAAGTTTTTTATTTTCAGAAAAATATATTGAGTAGTGAAATTCCAACTCCTTAGCTGATTTGTTGTTACTTTAGGTTGGTTTTCCTTGCAGTCCACTTTCACCTGAGCAGATTCTGTCATATGTGGTTTTATTGACTTAATGCTTTGGTTACGAATTTTGGTGTTATAATATGATTAGTGAGTTGTTGTAGTTTTTTATTTCGCAAAAGTAAACTATTTGAATGGGTCTGTTGGTCTTTACTTTATTGTCATTGACTTTATTATTCTGAAATAACATTCGTATCAACCTATTAAAAGTTTAGTTTTTACCCTCTGAAGAATGCAGACGAATAAACCCGTCACCTGACTGTTATTGTTCACAGCAACGCAGTTTTTTTTTTTAACTAAGAAATTTATAATTTGAATATTTTTTTAATTAAAGTATGGACGAGTCATTTAGAATCACCTGCTACAGAAATATATGAAAGGAAATTTATCGAATTTGAATTATCAGCTACAAATTAGGATTTTAATCTCAAAGTGAAAACAAGTTTACATTTGAATCAATTTGCTTATCCATCAGAGGGTTATTAAAAAGGAATTTTGTTCAAAAATTAGCCTCGACATATACCAATAGCAATCTTTACGACTCTAAATCAAATTTAACATTGCGATATCCAATTCTAATTTACGACGACACAAATATCAACCCAACAAGTCCTCACCAACTTTATCTCCATGTCTAATTCACACTCAATCTTAATGAAGATTGTTTTCCATTTTGGACGGCATCGGAACATGGCACTCTCCCTTAATTAAAGCCCACCTTCGCATTCTCTCACCTGCGCTCGAGATTCCACTCGATGCATGGATAAGCATCGAGCACGCATCTTGTAAGGGCTAAGCTGAAAGGTACTAGAAGCTTCATGGTACTTCATGTACTATAGTGGGTCATGTTAAGGAACATATTTAATGTACTACTTCGAAGGGGCTTGGTTAATCATGATCTAATTTTGAAAAGTTAGTTTTTTTTTAGATTTGCTAAGTTGATATGCCATTCAACTGAAGACCATTTTTAGGTTTGTGCCTCATGGCTTGGGCCATCTTCACGTCTGGAGTGGCAACAATTCAACTGGACTGAAAAAGGTCTTAATTGTTAATCAGTGTAGCTTGTAATGTCATGCTGGCAATAGCTGAGAATCCAAGAATAAAAGTAAAAAGGATTTTACGTCATACGAAACAGGCCAGTAGAACTGTAAATAATCACAGTGCATGATTGACCCCATTGTTTAAAGAAGGGTCCATAATTCCAGGAAACTCCAGCGCAACTTGCTTACCATGAGTTGAGCTTATCATGCCTTACCAGCAATCGTCGAAACCATCAATGAAATCCAGCAATAAAAGCAGGAATGGTTCTACGTTACACGAATCAAGCCAGTACAACTGTTCCGTAAATAATCATAGTGCATGATTGACCCCTTCGTTTACAGATACGTTTTGAAGATAAAAATTCGAACCATTATATCCCAAAAAAACTTAGCAATATATTCCTACGAGGAAAATCAATTGTAAATTATCTTCCAATTCTTAATTATACAAGACAAGTTAAATTTCCAACAGGGTATTTATGTATCGCATCCATTTATGCAAATCAATTAACATCATGGTAACGCCATATTCTCCATAGTTTTGGATGTTCAAACATTTTTTAGGTTCATTGACACTTATCCCAGAATTATTAAGCAAAATTGAATAAGCATTTCATGTCAATGATAAGACGTTTTAAATATTTTTACTAGCATATGTATTACTATATAATTTTATTATCAGACTATTTTTTATTATGAGATCAATTTTTAAGTTGGACATCGTGGAATATAGTTACATATCATTTAAATTCTCGAAAAATAATTTAAAGATAACATTCAAAACTTACAGTTTACTTGCTTCAAAAATGACGATACTACGTTATTAAGCACAAGCACATGTTATTTTATAAAAACAAAGAGCCTATTTTTTTACCACAATATTTAATACACTATACTTTTAGAATAACGTCACGACACCATATTTCTAATACCTTCCTAAATAACCTCCTGAGGCGCCTCTCAAGAGAAATTAGCAGTTCCCTCCGTCATTTAACGATCTGAGCAATATCTCCTGGTATTATCTTTTCCACTCAGAAACGAAATGATGACGTATGGATTTTTGAATAATAGGGTGATAATTAAAAACCCTTAATCATCGTCGACCATTAGAACATAACACCTGACGCCATTGCGACTTTTACCTTTAAGTGTTCTCCTTCTAGTTCATTCATTAAAATACGGTTTTTTTTATATTTGGAATGAATTATCATTCTCCATTTTTCATTTGGACCCTTTTTAATGAGAGTTTTGTAACAATAAAAATGGATTGTGAGACAGGCGTTAAGATGGGCAATTAAGCGATTACGGGAGAGGGAATTCGGAAAATTTATTGCTTGCTTAAGCTTTGAGAGAGGAGGTAATGATAAGCGAGTCCATTGATTTCATTAGTAGTTTTCCTCAAGTTGTAATTAATATGAACAAAGGGATAGGAATTGATGATTATTTAAGTTCGATAATTTGTTAATATGTATTTAATTTTTGTTTTATAATTTGCAACTTACCATTATGTATTACTTTTTCTGATATCATTTACTCTTAAAACAAACGTGTGAATTCAATTCAGCCTGAGTTAATTTTCACTCTTTTCAGTGTCGAAAATGCACTTCCTATTGAAGTGGATTTCACTCTTTTGTTTAGTTAAAACTCCAACAGGATAACTCCAAACGAGTGATTTTAACTCAGTCTGAGTTAATTTTCACTCATTTCTAGTGTCGAAAATGCACTTATCCTACATGAGTGGATTTCAATCTTTTGTTTTAAGAGTGTAAATTTGCTTCCACGCGCACGGTGGCCATTGACTAGGACATAAAAAAACACTGGTTCTTAATACCAAAGTTAACGGGTTCAATTAATATTTCGTGACAATTCAAAATCAACTATAAGTATAGTATTATAAGTCCCATTAATATAAGTCCTGTTGTACAAAAATGAAATACGGCAGTGCTTAAATAAAAACATACCGTATAGAAATATTATTTTTCCTGTATAGTTAAACTGTTTTGCAGGAGGAATCATAAAATGAATAATGTTTTCTTAATTTATTTATAAATCATTTAGTTGAATTCATAATTGTTAATTTATACTTTTTAATATTTATTATGTATATTAAGTCAAATCAAAATTTACAATAATGTCACAAATAAGATATTGGTAATAAAACCGTACAATGAAAAATCTTTTTGCTTTAAAACCAAACACATAAAATAAAGTGTGTAGTTACAAAACTCACATTCCCCGAAACACAACTAACACACAGGATGCGTCACTTTCAATGGAGACTTTCGACGGTTGTGTGGAGCTGGGATCGAGTTCGAATCCCGGTAAAGGCATGGATGTTTGTGCTTGTCAAAAAATGCTGTTGTTTGTCTATGTGTTTGTGACGTCCTTCTTTGTGTGTCACTTGTGCCTGTCTCTTCTAGCGAGCTGGGTAATGGGCTATAAAGCCTACACTCTCCCTTCTAGAGGGCGCATTCAATGTCATTTGTCATTCGACGGTTGTGAATTTAATTGGACAACGTCACTAATATACATGTACGACATTATATGTACGTTAGTCATACTTCGGAGAATATGAGTTTTGCATTTAAACACTTCAGTTATTTAATGTTTATTGAAACAATTAAAAATGATTTCAACTGAATTAATCACTAATGAATTTATGAATATGTGCAAAATATTATGCTTCATTGATACTCAACGCATGCCGTCAAATGATATATTTAAAAAAAATTTAAAGAATATTTTCTAAAGTACTTAAGTTTAGTTATCATAAGGTTTTCAATTTTGTTTTACGTTTAATCCTTTTCATTATAATGTATTATTGATGCTCCATTAAATAAAGACTTGAATTTTAAATAAACAAAAATTAGTTTTCTTGCAATAGTTTCATCGTTAACGTTGGATATAAAAAATAATCAGCAAAATAAAAAGAATATAAACACATCACGCCTTCTAATATAAACACCAATTTAATAACAAATCAATCTTAATCTAAAAAATAAACACACACAATTTTCTGAGAAATGAATCAATTGTGTTCTACTTTTAAAGACCTACCACCGACAATCCTATTATAAATAAGCCATTATTCGTGAACTCAAATTTTTAATGCCTCTATTAGCATCCTAAAACGGTTTTAATTACCGAGGGCCACAACAAATTACTGTTGTAATAACTTTAAGAGTGATGGCTTCAATTAAACATCCTGATAAATTAATTTACAACGCCGCAGTTTCTGTTTCGTGATAAAACTAGTTGGAAAATACACGTATCCATCAAATGGCGTCGTGCTTCGTATAGGTCAGTGCGTATAAGATTATCTTTTTTACACTCTTTCAAAAAGATGAAGATGTTTCCTATGTCTGTTTTAAGTATTAATTTAGACATTAACAAAAATGCAGTATTTTTTTACAGCATGTGGCTCTTCTTTTATAGAAAATAGATTGTTCTGAATTTGTATAAGAACTGTTTTTTACTTCGCAATAAAGATTTTTGTTTAAACCAGTATAGCCTTTCTAAGATTTAACAGTAATTTCTGCAGACTTGATATAAAAATGAGTTAAAATGATTTATAAAAAAGATCATCTAAAAAATTAAAATTAGAATATATCTAAGATGCAAATTATTTTCCGAATTAAAATTTCCCATAAATAATTTGCAAAAACAGTTCCATTGCGGTATAAAAATTTTACAGTGTAGTAGAAAGGATAAGCTAATCTAGTTGATTCGAAATGCAAGTTTTATGTGGTTCATTTGAACGATCACTGATTTAAAATTATAATTTATAATTTAATTATAGTTCAAAAGCATTTGTTATTTTTTGAGTATTAACTATTTTCTTACTAGATTCTGTATGCTACAGCTACTTAAAGGAACGATTTTTCTTATTATAAAGAGCGTAAGAATTATTTTTAATTACTATATTTTACTTTGTGGTAAAGTATTTAGATTGAAACGTAAGAATGCGAAAGTGTTTTAATTATTCTTCTTTTTTAATGTATTGTGAAGCGATTTCGTACTTTAAACGTTGTCGTCTGCAATAACTAACTACTATTGCGACTTTTTGTTATGTACCAGCTAAAACAGAAACTCTTTCACCTGCACGAACCCCTCACAAAACAAAAAACGATCAACGCAAACCCATTGTTATGATTGCAAGGCGACAGGTAAACCCCCTTGATACCTCTAAGCCCCAAAGGATTAAAGTCTTTACCAGACATAGGATAAAGGACTCATCGGGGTCGTAAAAGCGGGGGAAGGAAGTTGGTAATTAGATTTTCGTTTCTTAATGACCACCTGCGTTCATTAATTCGGTAAAAGGGTGCATTATGGAAGTCACGTGACCCGGTCGGATGCACCTGATTGGACGGCACCTGATGGATGGGTCGCGAGTTTTCTTGGGGATTTGCGGTTTTGTCTTCAAAAAGTTTAAATGCATTTATCATTGGAGCGGAGTGATTAGGGATCTGGTGGTTTGGGGTGTTTGGCACGCTTAGGCGGTTTTTTATTTGTTAAACTGGGGCTCGTGATAGATTGATAGAAATCTTTATATTAATATTTAAATGATGAGAGATGAAGTAAATGGCGGATACAGTGTGCTAGAACTGATTATCTTAAAGTGAATATTTTTATATGAGTTTATTAACAATGTTGTTTTTTCTTTACTGTGCATCAATTTCTTTGGCTTTTCAGCATGATTTTTTTTTAGTAATGCGCTGAGCTAAAAGTTATTACGATTCCATTACATAGAGCATTGATGTCATTGTAATTTCATTGTTGTTTCAAATTGTTTCATATTTAACAAAACGTATTAACAATAAGCATTTTCAATGAACGTTGCAAACCTTTTAGCATATTTGACCAGCAATACAAGTATATGTGTCATTCGACCGTAGTTAAAAAAACATATACGCAGTAACGTAGGTTACGAAATAATTAGTCGCCATATTACAAACGATTTTAAATCACTAAATTGCTTTACTTCAATTTTATTGAGAATTATATTTTCAAAATGCAATTCATTATCAATTTGTCTAGAAACTTATATGAATATCATTTTTTGATGACTTTAAAGTCATCTAACGTGTTTGAAAATCCTCCCATTAGCAAAAGTTTATCAAACACATATCTACCACTAATAAACTACAATATAAATTAAACAAAATTGTACGATTAAACCCTGAAACGTCCAGTAGTATTGTTTAGACAACCAAAGGTAAAACCTTAGAATAAAGCAATCATTGTTATTCATTTCAAAATTTACAAAAGTTAGAAGTTCACTGTTAATATCCCCAAATCCTCACTTCCAACTTCAAAGTCACTTGATTAATCACAAATCGCTTCTCATCGGCGATCGGAAGCGATTAAAAAGGGAGGTACTTTGAAAATCCTCCTAGCTGCCATACTACCTCTTCGGACGTCATTACTTCATTTCATTTCATTTTTTCCCTTTGAAAACGATGTCACGCACCTCTTAAGAACTGTTAATACCCCCTATGAAAAAGAAATCCATAAAAAATCTTTTCTTCTCATCTCCGTAAATGGACATTTTTCTCCGGCTATCAATCAGAAGAATTAATAAAAAATAAGGGGCTTTTAAGTGTGGAAAGCAGTATTAGTAGAAGAAACTGTTTAAAAGGTGTTTTATCTATCTTGAATGTATTTGTGTATATATGCACCATTGTATTACCGTATTTCTACTATTGTATTCCTTGTCTGTGATATTTCTAAGTAACCTAACAGTTAAGCGATAAAACCATATTTAATTCTAATTTTTTTAATTGTGTTTGTTTTCTGATATAAATTACATCAAGATATTCTTAAAACTTGTGTGGTATAAGAAATACACTGTTTTTATAATTTATCATAATCATAGTATAACTATATATATTCTTCTTCAACAGATCTACAGCCTAGTGCAGGAAACGCTTTCTCAATTAGCTATCTCCAGGCAGGACTATTTGCAGCCAGACGCCATTTGCAGCCATCTTTGCACTCCCAATTTCTTCACGTCTTTCTCCACTCTATCCAACCACCCTGTAACTGGTCTCCTGCATCTCCTTGCATCTTCAAACCTAGAAAATGTCAATTTTACAAACTTTACAAACTACATATATTTTAGCTGTAAGTTTGTTGAATATTTATTTAAATGAAACTCATATAGATAGATTTTTAATAGAATTAACTAGATTACTAAAGACTTAAATAAACATGAACTCTCATCCGTATGATCCATGTAAAAATTGGGTTTGTTTTCTAATATAAATTACATCAAGGTATTTTTAAACTTACCTCGCATAAGAAATACACTGTTTTTATAATTTATCATTTTTTATAATTTATCATAGTATAACAATATATATTCTTCTTCAAGAGCGCTACAGCCTAGTGCAGAAAAGGCTTTCTCAATTAGCCTTCTCCAGGCAGGACGATTTGCAGCCAGACGCCATCTGCAGCCATCTTTGCACTCCCAATTTCTTCACGTCTTTCTCCACTCTATCCAACCACAATGTAACTGGTCTCCTGCATCTCCTTGAATCTTCAATGCTTGAAAATGTCAATTTCCCATATATTACAGCTTTAAATTTCTTTTATATTTATTGTGATGAAACTAATATAGATAGATTTTTAATAGAAGAAACCGGCTTACTAAGCGCTTAAAAAACATATGCGGTCAGCTTTATGAACCATGTGTAAATGAACACTGTCCATTAAAAAAATAACCATTCATATGAATATTTTTTACTTCTGAATGAAAAAAATAACATTAAATTTTGATCAAAGTTATAGATAAATGAGCTGATAGTTTTTGAATAAAAAATTCAGTTGCTTTACTTTTTGCCAAGTATTACAATGTTTCTACAAAAGAGCGTGAATGATATATCGCTAATTGGGGAAATTTTTTTTCATTTATGAATGTTGAATTTAAATAAAAAACCGTCTTCATAAAATATTTAGAGAAAATTAATCTTAAAAGAATATAAGTGAATTAAAATTTAAGAATTGCATAGGAAATAACACAAATTTAATGTAGTTTGTATACTGTTTACTGTCTTGCAATAACAAGGAAAATTATAGTTACCCTACTCATTGCGCATTTGATTATATGGCCCAAAAATAGTATTATTGTACTTGAATCCTCCGACTAAAAACTTCACTATTTCTCTCCCCCCCCCCCCCCCAACAACAACAAAAAAAATCATTAACTGTTCTACAAACTTCTTTTTTGTCATTCATTTTCTCGGAACCCCAAAACAAAAACAAGTCCCCAAACCTATTACACAACAAGGAAACAAACACAACTCCCCTTAGTAGGAAATCTCGTTACGGTATACTTGCTGTTTGTAGTAGATAAAGCGCTCGATACGTCGATCAAATCAAACAAGAACATACATCAAAGCACGGCATACACCTAATGGCAGGCTTGATTAGAAATGATTCGCTTTTTCCTTCCTCGCTTGTTTATGTAAATGCATTTTTCATTTGGATGACGGTATTTCGAAAAGCACTAAAAGACAATTTCTTACGCTAGCATAGGGCACCCTGTTATATGAAGAGCAGACGAACAAATTCGGACTTGTAAGTAAGGCTAAAGTAAAATTCTCTGCTATGTTAGCCCATTATTAATGATAATAATAATAACCTTTAAAATATATAACTTTGGATACTTTGCATTTGTCTTATTTTAATCACCGTCGATTATCGCCTACACCAGCCCTCATGTCAAACACATTCACTGAGATCCTGGACTTGCAGTGTAAAAAATATTGTCTAAGTCCCATACTAACTGACTAAGGATTGAAGTTGTATAAAATGCACCATTACAGACAAACAGTTTTCCTCGCACACAAAAAATATTTAAAATATATTTTTAATGAGAAATTTTAGACATAAAATCTTTTTTTTATTGGATTTTATTGTGAAGGAATGGATAGGTGAGTATGGAAGGATGTGGATGAAAATTATTTAATTGATGGAGAATATTACTCACATTTGACTTAAGGGCACTAAATATTCAGACATAAAGCAAAAAGATAATATTAACTATTCAATGTATGGTTTGTATCGATTTATCTGCTGCAAACTGATTCTTAACACTATTTTTTACTTAGTTCGTTTTGTAAAAACAACGTTCATTTGGTCTAACAGAATGCATTTGAGCCCGATAGAATCAACGAATTAAGTAATAAATTTGGCTTTTTAGTGATTGGTTTAGAGACGGGGGAGGTTCTGACCCGATCAGACTGCCACAATTAACAACATTGAGACAATATCTCAACGTTCAGGTGTTAGCAATGAGAGCGATTGTGATTGATGGTTGGGTTTTCTTTAATTTTTCACTTTCTGTTAGTAGCCTTTCGATTGATGAATGATCGATAAAAACTATAAATTTTATCGATAAGTTTCATTGTAACTATGAATTTGATTGAGATTTAATGGAATGTAAATGTAAACTTTTAAAAGTGTCTACTTCTCCACCTTCAAAGGTAGCAATGACGTAATGAACTTTCCAAAGCTACGATAGCCATGCCACACTAATTTTTCTAAGCTTAATTTTTTGACTTTAATAAACTTTGTGGCTTACATTTTTTTGTCAACTTATTTTCTCAAAATACTCAATTTCTTTTTCTCAACTGAGAACGTTATGGGACTTATATTTATCACTTAATATTTTTTTTAAACTTCTTATTGATACTGTTTGAAAATTACAGTAATTTTATAATACCAAAATATGTTAAAGTAAAACACACAATCTTAACATACCACGTAAAACTAATAATATTTACAAAGCTGTATCTCTGGTAGTTTACCCTACATTTTAATAAAAGAATTAGCTTATAACTAATAACCAAAACACATTCCATGGAATGATCTAAACGGACTTAAACATGTCCCTTAACACATAAACATACATATGTCCTACATAACAATATCCATTACAACTACTTTCTTTGACATTTAATGCGATCCTTAGGTACAACTTTTGCTTGTTACCTGGGAGTCTGAGTGCCTCTTCTTCGACGTCCCCTATTCCCTCTTGAAGTTCTGTTGTTAGTCTTTCGATTGATGAATTATCGATAAAAACTATAAATTTTATCGATAAGTTTTGTTGTAACTACGAATTTAATCGAGATTTAATGGAATGTAAATGAATAAATATAAACTTTCAAAAGGGTCTACTTCTCCACCTTCAAAGGCAGCAATAACGTAATGGAGTTTACAAAGTTACGATAGTTATTTCCTACTAATTTTTCTAAGCTTCAGTTTTTAACACTATTGAACTTTTCTTTGTGGCTCAAATTTTTATGGCTCAAACCTCTTTTCTCAAAATGCTCAAATTATTTTTCTCAACTGAGTCATGGGACTTATATTTGTCACTTAAGAATGTTTAAACTTCTTATTAATACTGTTTGAAAATTACAGTAATCTTATATTCATAAAAATATGTTAAAGTAACAACCCACTACCACTTCTAATAACATTTACAAAGCTGTGTCTCTGGTAGTTTTCCATACATTTCAATAAAAGAATTCGCTTATCAGTAATTACAATAACACATTCCACGGAATGATCTAAACGGACTTAAACATGTCCCTTAACACATAAACATACATATGTCCAACATAACAATATCCATTACAACAGATTTCTTTGACATTTAATGCGATCCTTAGGTACAACTTTTGCTTGTTACCTGTGAAGCTTACAGCAGGAGTCTGATTGTGCCTCTTCTTCGAAGTCTCCAATCCCCTCTTGAAGTTCTGTTGGTAGCCTTTCGATTGATGAATGATGGATAAAAACTATAAATTTTATCGATAAGTTTTGTTGTAACTACGAATTTAATCGAGATTTAATGGAATGTAAATGAATAAATATAAACTTTCAAAAGGGTCTACTTCTCCACCTTCAAAGGCAGCAATAACGTAATGGAGTTTACAAAGTTACGAACGTTATTTCATACTAATTTTTCTAAGATTCAGTTTTTAACACTATTGAACTTTCTTTATGGCTCAAATTTCTATGGCTCAAACCTTTTTTTCTCAAAATGCTCAAATTATTTTTCTCAACTGAGTTATGGGACTTATATTTGTCACTTAAGAATGTTTAAACTTCTAATTAATATTGTTTGAAAATTACAGTAATCTTATATAAAAATATGTTAAATTAACAACCCACTACCACTTCTAATAACATTTACAAAGCTGTGTCTCTGGTAGTTTTCCATACATTTCAATAAAAGAATTCGCTTATCAGTAATAACCATAACACATTCCACGGAATGATCTAAACGGACTTAAACATGTCCCTTAACACATAAACATACATATGTCCTACATAACAATATCCATTACAACCGCTTTCTTTGACATTTAATGGGATCCTTAGGTACAACTTTTGCTTGTTACCTGGGAAGCCTACAGCAGGAGTCTGATTGTGCCTCTTCTTCGACGTCCCCTATTCCCTCTTGAAGACGTCACTTTTTACTCCCCCGAAAAAGAATGTTTTGTGAGAATATATCCTGTATCATGTATTGTATTACTTATCATAGATAACCTTGATGCCTTGCCACGTGTCGCTTAGCATACAATTTGACGATGTTTTTTTTGTATAAATGCCATTATTTTTTGGCCTGCATTATGTGAAAATAAATAATAATTACCACTATTTTATTGTATTTCTTTAATTTATGCGAGAGCTAGTGGGTCCCCAAAGAGCAACGTGCCTCTTTTGTTGCTTTAAATGAAAATAAAATGATCAGAAATGAGATCATAAGCTTAAAATTACAATTTAGACAACATAACGAAAGTTTACTCTGACGTTACATACCTGCAAAGACTTAAATGGGTGCTTCTTTCTTTTTCCAGTAGTTCTTTTCAGTGTAGTCCTTTTGCTTTTTCTAAATCGGAATAGGGAAATATCGAAGACATCTCAAAACTAAGTAAACATTCAAAATAAATATATCGTTTTCAAAAAAACCTTTTTTATGAATTGAGTTTTCTAAATGTATTGAAATAGCAGTAATTACATTTGCTAAATTCATTGATGCAATTAGCTCACAATGCATCATAATTATTGTTTCTCTTTGCTATAAATATATCATTTTTATTTGTCTAAACTTAATTTTAAATTGATATTTAATCATAATTAATAATAATTACCTAATTTCACGCACAATACCTTCCGGAGATAAACTTCGCTAATGAGTAATGAATGACCTCAAAGAACTTAAAACGTTCAATTTAATAATCCCCACACTTTTATTTAGTCCCCCACTCCTGATAAGAATCTTCGCTTCCAGAAAAGTGCTTTTATTCATCAGTCTAGAAAGGACCTTGATAAAAATCGCGTTTTTATTTTATACAGTGCAACTTCCACTCCAAATTCCACCTTGACTCCTGAGAGCTTAAATAAGAATTCCACTGCAAATTCGAAAAGACTCTTTAAAATATTATATTCGCAAAACCTTCTGAACTTCACAAGTATTTTGTTTATTGTCCACACCATTTATATTATAATATATTTTAGCATTTCTTTTAATTATATTTAAATAGTTATTCAGTGCATATAGTTTTATTATTTACGTTTATTACATAAAGTGTCCATACACGATTTCCATTTTAAATCGGGCAATAAATAAAAGGCAGTCCAATAAATGAATAACTAAACAGTTAAAGGTCTAACTGAAAATTAGACTATAAAGTGTGCGTCAAAAGTAATGCAAAATTTGGCCTTTTGAATGTGAAAATTTGCTTGCGGATCAATGTACATTCGTTTGACAACATTCGTCGTTTCATTAAACATTTGTGTACATTCATCGTACAGCCTTTAAGAAGCGAATACACTTATTTCGTACACACTTGTTCTAGAATCGTTGGGTTTTCTTTAAAAAAAAAACACTTCTATTAGTTGGTAATAAAAACTATTTTCTCTATTAAAAATTGCAATAATATCATTACAAGGTGTAAATTTAACAAAAGCGTAAGAGAATTGCAGACTCTGTAGAGTGGAGCTGGCCTTTACGCTATTTGACGGCAAAGATATGAATTTAATCACGTAAAAGCGAACAGGGCAACTTTGAGAACGCGTCTATTGCTCTCATAACACTAACAGGAAGGAGAAATAAAAAAAATCATCTTTTAATTTTCTATCTTTTGAGGTAGATTCGCATGGAAGCGTAGGAGGAGACACTTCATTGTTGCTATGGTTACCATGCGAGGTTTCAGATCCGACCTGTCACTAGTTATCACCAAAGTTGGCGAAGCGAACATTTTTTATTACTCTTATAAAAAAAGAGTCTGTGGAAAATATTTGTGTCTAAAGCAGAAAAAAAAAAACATTTCTTTCTTGGTTTTTATTCTCAATGGGCTTTGTTGCTACACGGGTCGATATATCGATCTAAAAAAGCTGGCGGCTTTAGTGTTTTAAATATTTGATTCGGGATGAGCTTGAAGAGATACATTTTGAGGCTGCTGTTTTTGCCAAGTTGGATGAGAGTAGGCTCGCTAGATGAGAGGAAAGTCGGCGAAGTGCCAGTTGTGAGAAGTGGACTAAGAAAAGAATTTTTTTTCGAACTCTTGCGTTTTAGTGATACACACATTTTTCCCTTGAAGATAGAAAGCGTGTTAATGATTTGAGGGGAATCTCAGATCCTACTTCGTTAATTCTGTCGTGACTAAGGCTATTCCCAAGTTTTAGCGAGGGTCATATCAATTAAGCTTAGTTGTTTTAAAGTTTATAAATGAATATTAAGTTATTAATTGTAAAATGAATATTAAGTTATTAATTGTAGAATGAATATTAAGTTATTAATTGTAGAATGAATATCAAGTTATTGATTGTAGAATGAATATTAAATTATTAATTGAAAAATGTTTGGGGAGAAAGTAAAGTTTGCTCTACACTTTAACGACGATTAGGAAGCAAATTTGTTAAGCAAAAATGAGCTGTCTGCTTAAGTTTATCCAAATAAACATAATGTGAGACAAATGAAGATGAACAATTAAAGTTGCAAATTAAGTTAAACGAAAAACGATTTTGAAAATGATATTAAAGTTAAAGTTTTTGTTCTAGAATAAAGGTTACTGGCACTAACAAAGTCGCCGTTAATGGGTTAAAGTAGAAGGTTTTAGATTGTTAAATTAGCTGTTATTTTACGAATTACAGACAAGTTCTATTTTTATGACTTAGCAAAAATGCAAATATTATTTTAATTATTTATCTTTATTACGATCATTGATTATCATTATTTATCTTTTATTACGATAATATAAGCCTATATGTTTAATTTAAGAAAAAAGTAAAGATAATAAAATAAGGTTATATTAGGGAAAACTAATATTAAAGGTTAGTTTATTTTGTTTATAGTTATAAATTATAATTTAAAAAGTTCAAATTTAAAAGAACATTGTAAGTTTTTTTTTATAAATACGAAAAAAGTAAATGTAAAATAAGTAATAGCCCTCGTTTAAATCCCCCCGAATGATGCAACTCTGATTAAACCCCAACCTAAATTAATAATAGAAATAAATACCCCTACAAGTCATTCCCCAGTTAGACACAAACACTGTTAAAAATACAAACAAAAAAAGCTGTAACAAAAAAAAAACTGACTACTTAACGAGACTGAGATGGACTGAACTCTGAAACCTTGTTTATCTGTACGTGTCTGACCAAAGGAATTGATAGCTAAACCCAAGCAGAGGACGGGGGATCAAAAAAGAGAGCAAGAACCCTGTTGAGGATCTTCATAGCTACCGAAGCCCCTTCCCCCCTGCATTTTTTTTCTTCTTTCAAACCTTGCCCCCTATGGAGCAATGTGCCATTGCCGAAAACTGAAGTTCAAAGATCGGGCTTGTCCATGGATGCAAAATGCGTTAAATGTCACGGGTTTCAAAAGCGGGATGTAAAAATAATAATAATGCAGTCCAGAGTCGGGAAGTTAGAAGTTTTTTTAGTGTCGATCTATCGTGGAGTTGATACCTTGTCTTGTTTGGGGAATAGGGATTGTTTGCCGCTGTAGAGTTGTTGATTTTGAGAGGATAATAAGGGGAGATTGAACAACGGAATATATTTTTCTTTACAGTAAGTTTGCTCTTGTGGAAGGTATAATAACAAGGGAAAAAGTGTAAAAGAACGTTTTTTATTGCCATATATTTAAGTAGTTATGGCTCTTAAGTGTAAATTTGACCAAGTGATGAATCCAAACGACAAAGTTTATACTTGACTAATTTCAACATGGTACACTCTAAAAACTTACTACTGCTTCGAAAATGAGTAAATTATTCTCAAATTCTGAGTTTTTGAGAAATTTACACCATATTCATTTTCCCCTTTGTTAATGACTTATGACTTTCTTGGTGGAGAGCAAGTTCTCCAAGCATTGAGATCTTAAGTCTCTGTTATATAATGGGTGATATGCGTTAGCTTACCTAGTGTTTAAGGCCATTATTTAATTATTGTCAACTCAAATTTATTTATTTGTTTAAAATTCTGAATGTGCTTCAGAATGTGCTATGAATCAAGCTGTTTGAGCTCAGACTTTCTCGGCTAGGTACCGGTATCGTTCCAAGTCAGCCCAAACTTTCAGACGCTACGAAGCATTTAGAGTAAGCTAAGCCTGAAAATGACGATTCTGCATGTGCATTGAAAGATATTTCAAATTCACTTGGAAAATTGGGAATTTAACGGGAAAATAATGTCGCTGATCGAGAAAGAAATTATTAATGAAAAATGAATAATTTAGTGCAGAAAACCCATTTTTAAGTCAGTGTATTGAAAGAAATGTGTTTTGCATCTGCTGATGTAGCGACTTCTATGAGTATTTATCGGATAGATATAAATTTAAAGTTCATCTGATATCATAGGTATTTTTGATTTTCTGTAATTTTTGATTGTATATTTCGAGCCTCTTTTTCAGAATTTTAAAGCATTCAGATTTGTTTTTATCAAATGCTTAGTCAATCAATTCAATCTATAAATCCATCAGTTCATATGGTTAATAAGTATGGAATAAAATGCAGCTTAAGCAGATCTTGTTTCAGGTTTGTTACTTTTTTTCGTTATGAAGTCACACTATATGATGTACATAATATATATAAAATGCCTCTACAACTGATTCATGAAATATTTTAATGTCATTAAATGATACTTTCGTGCACTGAATTCACCTATAACGATGACTCAATTTTCACCCGCTCTGACCTTTCACGAATGGGGATAATTATAAAATCAGTATGTGTTAACTGGCAATTTTTCTGAATTTGCAATGGTATCAAATCATTTATTTTCAAAAGGTTTCAACAGTCATATATCCTGCAATACATGTAAGCTTAATGAGCATCCAATCATCGTATAGCTTGAAACAATCGTAAAATTCCTCAGTCCTCACCAACACGGTGATTTTTATGTCGACCACAAATCGATAAACGGATAAATAAATTCCACGTGGTGAACCCCCGCTGAGACGGTGTTGGAAATGTTTTCTGGCTAAGTTGGCCACAGAGAGTGAAATCTTGGGATGTAGAGAAATTAACAATGTTTGTCTATCTTACTTGTTCTCTAATATATGAATAGAAATATCCTATGATTGATGTGTATGATTACAATGCATGACGCCTGTCGCAAAATGCCCTCGAGTAGCTCTAGTGCAACGATAATTAAAACAATATAATTTTTATGTTTATTCTGGTAAAAACGTGAGCAAAAAAAACTATTTAGTTTTGAATTTCGAAACGATTTTCTTTATAAGGTAAGAAAACCGTTGGGAGATATTTAACAAGACATTTTTTCAAACTATCTAAAGCAAATGCATAAATACGTTTTTAAATATTTTGACGTCTATGATATATTAATAAAAACTTTATAAATTAAGAGAGTACCGTTTTTACGTATGCTTTGCGATGTGAGTTTTTATTTCTTTAAATATTTTGTTTGATGCATTAATATTTAATTATATTAATTTTAACTATTTGTACCATAATAAGGCATTTTCTAGTTGCTTTTTTATGCATTCATGCTTTCTGATAAAGGGTATTTGAATAATAAAAGTGTTTGTATGTTTTAGTTATAACGCAATTTTTTTACTTAACAATATTTAAACCATCTTTAGCAATACCTAAAAAACTGTATACTATGCTACAAAAGAGCCCACTGCAGAGATATAAAATAGAAAATAGATAATAATAGAGATAAAAGAGATATAAAGTAAGCATTAACTAGTTTTCGAGAAAGAACCATTCAATACACAACTGAAACCTCACCAATTGAATATTCATCGCGAGATTAAAACACTTTTGCCCGGTCTCTGCTTCGGGCCGTACAAATGAGGGGGACTATAAAGTGGCGAGTTTATATACCTGGTGCGCTGAGCTTGACTTTAAGGTAGCCATTCCATTGGTAATGAAATACAATCACTTGTGCAATCGTTTTTGATACGGAAATGGATGGTGACGTGTTCGCTTTGTCAATGAAATTGGATCAGTGGTCCAAGTTAAACTACATTCAATCACAAAATCTACAAATCAAACGAGCGATTTTATCCAATTTGAGTTAATTTTCACTCCTTTCGGTGTCGAAAATGCACTTCCCCCATAGGAGTGTATTTCACTCTTTTGTTTTAAGAGTGTAGCAGAGTGGTGCAAATCTTTTCTAGGCTAGGCGATTACGAGCGATTTAGGAGTTAATGTTCACTCCTTTCCATTGTCGAAAATGCACTTCTCCTATGGGAGTAGATTTCACTATTTTGTTTTAACAGTGTAGAAATTAAAAAAATATAATATCCAAAATGGTCGCAAATCTGGGGTACTTCTTTTAGGCTAATGACGGTCCCGAGTGAAAAAAAAATAATAATATTTAGCTTGTGTCTGATCTTTTTGGTTAAGTCGGGTTAATCCTTTAATACATGGGGTTATTTTTTTGCTCCAAAAAATATATTTTGATCTTTGATGGTCCTACAGTAAGCGAAAAGCATAAAAAATATGTTTGCAATAGAACTTATTTATTGAATTTTTTCAAGCATTGATATCCTCTCTAGACTAAGCATTGGAGATGACACATTATTTTTTGGAAAATTGTATAATCTTAAAGTCAGTTTTTCTTTAGAAAGTTACAGTTTTCATTCTGAAACTTTAATATAGCTTCCAATAGTTCCGAATGATGACCATTTGCTAAATTTCCCAAACATCAACAATATTTTAATGTGAATTATAGTGTATGTTGTCAAATAGCAACAACGCACAGGGTATTAACAATAACTGCATTTTTGCTACACAAGTACTTATTAGTACAGGACTTGTCACAGCTGCGGCTGCAATAGCAGTGTCTATTATCCGAATCTTGCTTGCACTTTTAAACATTTGGCTCAATATTTCACTAAAAATAGGGTTCCTATCTATTTATAGTAAGTTGAAGCTGTTCTAATGAACAATTACTGTTTACAAACTACGATTTTATGATAATATTGACGAAGTTTGCTGAAGTTTTTATTCAATATATAGCATATTTTTAAAATTCTACGTATATAAAAACTTTTTATAAAGTTATAAATATTAGAATGAATTCAAATTCGAACCAAAGAAACTGGACATTCTATTGCTGTACACATTTTTTATTTGTAAAAAAATACAAAACGTTTCATTTTAAATAATTACAAACAAAACCGAAAGACGTTGTTCAACAATCTATACAATCTTCAAAATCTCCTACAAGTAGGTAAAATTGGATCAAAAATAACAAAATAATCCAACATAGCTTTCAATTTATTAAAGTTGTAGATAAATTCAGAAGATACTTTGCAATAAATCATTGTTTTTTTTTAATAAACAATTTTTCACAGACGCATGCAATAATGAAGACATACAAAAATAAAAGTTCTCCTTTTAAACAATTTTCTTTGTTTTAATTACTCTTTTATTTAATTTCCAATTTTTCAAGATTACTGGAGATAACATATTTTTAGAGGTACACATTAAATATTGTTTGAATGAAATACATTGATAATATAATTAGTTAGATTTTATTATTATTTGAGCGCTATCGTCACTTCTATTTTAACAAATATATTCATTTTAATTCAACTCATTTAAATACACATGAACAATAAGGCTTTACTCTGGATTGTCTGAAATGCGATTCGTTAATTTGATCATTTTAAGATTGTAATCATGAAGACTTTACACAAAATATCCAACTCAATTTATAAAACGTAACAACAACTTTGACACATATGTACACAAAACAAACTGGCCGTTTCACCATTTTCACCACGAGCTTTCATACAAATATTTGATCTCTCTTAAAGGTAGTTGTTCAAACAAAAGCAGTAAATACTTCATTTCAAGGTCTAATAAACGGCATTATAGCATTTTTTTGCAAAGAAAATGAGGTTTTGAAACTACTACTGAAACTGCAATAAACGTACTATAAATTAATAGGCTGAAATAAATTCCCTTACAACTATTAATATTTTTTAACTCATTTTCCACATCATATGACGTTATAAATTCGATGTTAATTTTATTAATAAGGGATTTAATGTATTCTTTGAATAAAATTTACGTAATCCATCAAAAAGTTATCTAACGTTTCTTTTGATAATAATTTTCCTTGTTCTCTAAAATTCAAAAGTTAAGACTACGAATATATAAGAAAAGAAAACAAATTGATAAAAACCAACCAGTTAGTTAAAACCATTCTGTACCACTTAACGCAAGATAATAATCTTTAAACGTCAAAACTTATTACACATAACGTAAATAGTTGTATAGAGGAGATGCAAGTACCCAATTTGATCGAGTACCTTGGTTAACAGCCCGTAATTGGTGGTAAAATATGAGTAAATAATTGCTTCAATTATCTTTATTTTAAATACATATATATCTTGAATAAGATTCTCGTATCACGTGAAATATGAAAAAAGTATTTTTGAAACGTAAAACGTAAATCGTTTTTTAAATAAGGTTCAATATTTTTCATGAACTCAAATATAAAACCTACATTTTAAGTTCATGCATCAAATCGTATATTATCTCAATTGCATCATATGGACCATGGTCCTGTTATAAAACAAGGCCTCTGGTATATAAGTTAAGTCCTTTCAAGTCCTTTAAAGTCCTTTTAAAATCTATTTGGCCAAGTTAACCTAGGTATAACTCCATCACCAAAACAATCCTTTGATCGAAATTTAATTTTTACCCGTTGCAGAGTTAAAAGAAAATTTTAGAGAATGACCCTAAGTCAAAAACTAACGAACCTAGATACAATGCCGGTATTGTACCTAACGCTATCTATTTTTTTATTGGAGTATTCTATTTACCCATATATATTACTAAAAGTATGTAAACTAGTACCAATAGGTAGTGATTAATCTAATAACATTCGTTCCAAATTTTGAATCTTTAAATCAGCGTGGTACATCAGGTGTTTATTTATAGGAATTCGGAAAAATACAGCCCTAGGTACAAGCATCTCCTTTATGTAGCATTAAATCCATTTTGTTATATTCAGTTTAAAAGATGACTATTGTATCTAATAAGTGACTTAGCAAGTTATAACTTACCAACACTTTTATTTTTGCACGAAAATATTTTCACGATATTATTCATTTGCACAAAAAAAAATTACACTTTAAAAAGAGGCATTGCATTTAACTCATTCTTTGCTTTGAAATATTAATTATAAAAAAAAATTAGCTTCACATCTCACTCACACAATTTTATCATTAACCTATATCTGAAACTCGCTCCAATTTATTTCACTGGAAGACTTAATATAATTGGAATTGAAAGCAGTTCTGAAGGGACCAGTTGATTCTTGTTTGTCTGCTTTGTGAACCTAAAACAAAAACATATTCTCTTAATAAACAATACTTTAATCAATGCACATTTTTCAACTTATACATGAGAAAATATAATTTAAAAATATCCTAAAACCAATATTACACTCTTTTTACCCACAATTTATATATTTCTATCGCTTAAGTTTTAGTTTATTTTAGTGCTATAGGATATACCAGAGATACTTGACCTATAATACTTGATCTATAAGACCTTAATCAAAGCACATTTTTCAACTTATACATAAGAAAATATAGTTTAAAAATATCCTAAAGCCAATATTACACTAAAAAAAATTTACGCGCAATTTATATCTTCCTACAGCTTCAGTTTTAGTTTATTTTAGTGCTGTAGGGGTATCAGAGATACTTGACCCATGTACTTGATCTAAGAATTTAAATAAAAAGTTTCAAAAGCCGGAAGTGGCAATATTTATTTTCTTTCAGTTAGTTAATCACATGGTCACATATTTTTTTTGTGCTGTAAAATATGTCATGATATTTTTTGTTTAGAGTTGATATGGTCTTTTAGTTGGTCATTTGTTTCGTACCCGTTCTTAGCTTTAAATATGTACATTTCGCGCTGAAACGTAAAGCTCCTCTCTTTATTATTATTTTTATTCAACCCTCTAATGCATACTGTTGCCGTTTGGCAACAAGTAACATAATCTCCATTATTCTATTAAATTAGAGCTCCCTCTATACAAATTTGTGTTTTTTTATTTCATCTATTACATTCCATTGTGAAGTTTTATTTACTAATAATCCTCATTATTAAAAATAAATATATATTTTTTGGAATGAAAATAAAAATTCATGCGTTAGAGGGTAAATATTACAGACGACTCACTGCTACACATACCTTGCGATACACACCAACACATATTTAACCCAAATATTGATAAACTAAAAACCACAATTAGAGAAGCGGATACAATATTTCCTGGTTTCTTTTGTAAATTTGACCCCGAATTTCGAATACACACATCCCTCTTCGCAGTCAATAGCTGTCGTGCCACTAAACTTTGGAAATAAGACATTCAACAATGACTTTTGCCACATCCGTAGCAGGACAAAAAGTCTTTTAGATGTTTCTTTTTTAAAGACTTTCTTTCTTTTTATTTTTTGTTCTTCAATGATGTGTAGCGTTGTATGTCCGAATTTGTAGTAATGCAACAGCTTTGAAATCTTAGAAGTTCTAAGAAGTATATACAAGTATTTTTCAAGATCTAAAATCCATTTTCAGTTCAACTTATCAATTAGTGTTACATATTCTTAAAGACTAAATTTATAGAATTGATGTCCAAAAACAAAATATTTTTTGAAAATATTTTAATTCAATAGAAATTAATAGACAATGAATTATTTCGGAACATATTGTACTGTAGACAGACTATGAATACTTTTATACGCTTGGATTGCACTGTATGCGTCACTTTTCTAAGTGACGCTTTTACCGTGTAATTTTGATTAAAAAAAAATTCGCAGTACATACAGTCTCGATTCGAACCCTGTATATAATTGTATCGATGATTGCTACAATGCTTAAACTACCTAAATAACACAACACCACAAATGAATGTCAAAACTAAAACTCACAGTATCCAAAACATAACTAAGATTAAGGGACAATTTCATTCATTGGTGACTTTTGGTAATGGTAAATTCAAATGCATGAAGTCGCCAATAAGCGGTATGACTAAATATATCTTAGTTATACTTAGAAAAATGTAAATTTTAAAACTAGTGACCCTTGATATAAAAATATCTGATGATGTCAGTATATATTCAAAAAATAAAAATGTCAGTAGATATTAAAAAAAAATTCAATATATATTCAAATTTGATTACTTTTATAATTTGACTTCATAACTTTGAAACGTTATCAGATATCGTCTTCAAATAAAAGACCGAGGTTATTCTTAAAAAAAAGAGCTAACGTGGCTTTCAAAATTAAAACTTATTAAAACAATCAAACTCAGAGACATTTTTGATTCAAGTGCGAACTATAATATTTAACTGCATTAAACTTTTTGGTAGTTCATAATTCTTTTACGACTACTTTAAAAAAGCATGTAATTGTGATTGTATGTTATTGATATTTGATGAAATGATTCGTATACAATTATTTGATCATGTAATTGTGATTATATATTATTGCTATTCTATGAAATGATTCGTAAACAATTATTCCAGAAACTAATTGCAATAATTTCAAAAAGCACAAAAAAAAATTGTCATAGTTGATAAAAAATTTAAACAATTAAATTTTTCATGAACAGTTTATTTATTCTCCAATTGAAATAAAATATTTAGTAGATCATTTCAAAAAAACAAGTTATCACTAAAAGATATTTATCATTCAGCTGAATTTCGATTAACAAAAAAAGTGAAAATGCAATTCATTCTAATCTTCAGAGAAAGATAAATATTTTTGTGCATTCGCATATTCAATTAACACTTCCCGGACTAGCTTAGAGGTTAAACGTAAAGATCGCGAAATTAACTTCTCCGTTGGTGGTCAAACAATGATTTGATATTTAAAAAAAATATCCAACTAAAGTTTTATTTTTATTTTGATTGAGAATAAATGTAAACTGAAAGCATATTTAAAGTTTTAAAGTGAAAAATAAATTAAACTTGTTTGGTAAAAAGTATTTTATTATTAGGGTTAGGATTAGTTTTAATAATCGGCGCATTAGGCCTACACGAGTTTTATCGCTAGAAAAATTTGTTTATCAGAAAGTATATACTCATCATTTGGTTTCAGTTTTTTTTTTTTAATTCATACTGTTGGGCTTGTGTGTACATGCACAGGTAATAATCCTAAGAAGTTTATAATAAACTGATTCTATTATATAGTGAAAAATAAAAGTTAAATTTTCAGCTGATTTTTACCGAAAATAGAAACGGTAACATGTTCAGAATAATATATGCAACATTCCGCCATGAATTTTAATTTTTTTTTCTAATTCTGAGCAATATAAAAAAAAACTGTTCATTTTAGACAGTGATAGAAGAGACAGCTGTGATCACACAACCGAATGCAAATTTAACAATCAATGCGTTGAACACGGGTGGTTATTTGAAAATATTGCAATCAGCTACATTTTTAAGAAACAATTCAATTCGATCAAATTCAGAAAATCGACAAAGCTAATACTGCTACGATAGTGTTAATTAGTTTTTCAAAGTTTCTTTGTTAAAAGAAGTATTGGAAAAATTCCAAATATTTGAAAATGTTATGATTGGCACTATTTAGGCAGTTATGTAGTGTAATACGATAATGATTACAATTAAGCATTACCTAGCCTTTTTAAATTGCTTTCTGAAATAAACATCAATTCAACGCCTCACTTCGATAGAATTATGCATTAATCATCATCTGGAATTGAAAGGGATAGCCGCTAGTAATCTTCGCCATTCATCATTGTGCCGTTGATTTTCAATTTAGAGCTTTCTTCCACGACTACGGAAGAAAACTCCTGTGTCGATTTATTACAGTGCTGCTACTTCATAAAAATATTTGCTCGGGGAGACCACAATCATTTTAATATGAAAGAATCGGAAATAGTAATAACACAAGCTTACATATGAAAACATTAAAACTATCGCAATTTTATATGATATATATAGGGGGGGGGGGGGGTTGCAAATCATTTTGCGGTTATTCGCTATGACGGTACATTACAACTTTGAAAGTTTTAATTTTTTTACGGCAATAATTCTTTATCTTACTTAATAAATCGCATAAGAATTGGAAATGCGACGTCCCTATCATGTTAACTCAAATTAAAACATTGAACTTTTGTTAAGTGTACAATTACATTTTTAGGAAATGAGAAGAATTTTACTTGCAAAAATGTTGCGAATTTTTACCTTTATTATTTCTCAGAGGTTTTCCAGAAAAGGAGTGGACCCAATCATTGAAATGTGAAAATATCAATAATAGTTGTGATTAAAGCTGACACACGAAAGTAGTAAAACTGCCGTAATTTTAGTTGATGAATAGTTTTTAAGTTTTACAAATACTCTTGCGGTTTCACTTTGACGGTGCATCCTATAACATGAATGATATATCTTTTAAAGCACAATTTCGTCATCTTAGTTAATAAATCGGGCATTAAATAGAAAAGTGACGAGTCCACTGTAAACTCTACAAAAAAATTATGCTTTATAAATGACTGCACTTTTTTTTCTACATGTAAAGAATTATACAGTAAAACCCCGATTTTACGTCCCCCGAATCTACGTTTTTCCCGCATTTTACGTTTTTTTCATCAGGTCCCAGTTTTTCCCATATACTGTAATGTTAATTTAACCCGTATTGTAAGTTTGTTATTTATGGAATTTCCCGCATTTTACGTTTTCACTGGAAAGTAAAAAAAAGAACAAATGTTCTAAAATAAGCATTATTTTCCCCATTCCACAGGCTTCTGTTTTCTGATCCCGGTTTCTCCACATGGATCATGATTACCCTTCTTCACGTTTTCAGAGATAAGACTGAACAACATTGAAGGCTGCTGTTTAGCACGCGGTGGTCGCATTTCTAAATTTTTTGTGCCAAAATATGACCAGTAAAAAACGCAAAAATTCTTATGTTACTTTCTTGTTATTAACTTTTTTGTTTTCTGTTACGTTGTTAAAGGAGACTACTGTCATATAGGGAAAATGTCTATATCGCGTCTTACGGTTTTACTGTGCTGTAAGAAGTTATGCTGTGCTGTTAGTAGGAAGTGAGAATTTGCATGAATTTTTGCATTCTATGTAATTCCCGTATTATACGTTTTTCCCGCATTTTACGTTTTTCTTACCCAGTCCCTTGAGAAACGTAAAATCGGGGTTTCACTCTATCTACAAATATAAATCGAATTTTTCTTAATTTTGTTCTCAGAGTTATCTTCAAATCAAATTTGTTCAAAAGAAAAGTCTTAGACTTTTAGTACCAAGCAATCTTCCCAGGAAGTTCTTAATGCAGGATATTTCAAGATAAGATATTTTCTTCTTAGTAATAAAAAGAAAGCTGACAGAAGTCCGTACACTTCTGAAGCGATATATGCTGCTCTTAAATCAGGAAATCTAGTAGCATAAAAGCATCTAAAAATCTAAATACTTTTAGACCAGACTTATATAAGTTAGCTAGCACCACCAAAAATCACCTTTATATCAGACCTATATAAATTAGTTAACACCACTGAAAAACATTTTAAATTGCTATTAGCACTTATATAAATTAGTTAACACTATCGAAAAACACAATTAAATTACTTTTAGACAAGACTAATATGAATTAGCTAACACAACAGTAAAACTCTTTTAAATTTCTTTCCCAAATCAACGTCCATCCAGCCTCATTTCAACAAAAAACACACATTAATCCCACCATCATCCATCTTCAAATTGAAAGCGATCGTCCGTCCACAATCTCCAATGTTCATCATTTTCAACATGTTATTCAGGGTTTTCTTCCGTATTACCGTGTGGTAGTATTTATTTTAGAAAAGCACAGTTTTTGTAGTCATAGTTAATAAATCGCACATTAAATAGAAAAGTGACTACTCCCCTGTAAACTCTGTAAAAAAGTAATATTTATACTGAGTGAACGACATAGTTTTTTTTTGGACACGTTATCTGCAAAAATATTAAGAAATTTTTCTTCATTATTTCCCAGTTTCCTTCAAACCAAATTCACCCAAAAGAAAAATTTTTGATTTTTATGAAGAATTGCTTTTATACCACACAGTACAAATCACTTAACACCGTCGAAAAACACTTTTAAATTACTTTCCCAAATCAACGTCCATCCAACCTCATTTCAACAAAAAAACACACATTAATCCCAACATCATCCATCTTCAAATTGAAAGCGATCGTCCGTCCATAATCTCCAATGTTCATCATTTTCACCATGTTATTCAGGGCTTTCTTCCGTGTCCGTGGTCATTGCGGAGGCCATTTGTTAAAATGCCGCCACGGCATCAAAGGGATCTGCCGAGTAGTGGACACAATCATTTGGAAATGTCGTTAATGGCTAAATCGATTAATGACCGTATAAAGGGCCTTTGGGGGACTGGACACGTTTAAATGGTCATTTCTAATGACAAATAATTTTACGAGGTGAAAATGGGAAAAGTATTAACGATTTCGGTTTTGAGTTATTACGGCCACATGTCTTCCCCAAGGGGAAGTTCATTCAATGCCTTTCCTACTTGGAAAAATTAAGAATAGATTATTATTTTTAATAAAATAAAAGTCTAATGACTAGCGTTGTCTTTTTTCAAGTAAAAACGATTAGAGTTTGAACAGAGAAGCTTATAAGGCTTTAGTAAAAACGGTATTCCGGAAATAAACCTTAAATAATTATAACAGAAGATATAATACTCAGTAATTGTTTGAATTATTTTTTAGTATTTAACCCACCTAACAGCTTCATATATTTTTTCCAAAATATTCAATCGTTCAACCAAACAGAAACTGCAATTTTAACATGGTGTAAGTAACTATATCGACCAAAGAAACCGTAAAAGTTTTTTTTTTCTAAACTGGACTGCTTTTTAGGCGGATCAGTGGACTCGACAAATTCTCCAAAACTGAGAGACATTTTTCGCGGCACCATCCAGGCGGCTCTAGCTGCCAATTTTGACGCTTAGATTGTAATTAATCTCAGCTCTCTGTGGGTGTTTAAGTATGCTGAGATTCAATTTTTTCGAAAGAACCCAAGCTAAATGGGTCTTTTTCGGATTCTTGGGTGCTCATAGAATCTTTTACATGCTGCATAACTATATGACAAGGGTGCCGTAAGATCTGCCGAGGCTTGAACCCGCTATATAGAGTTTATAAGACGGGTAGTACTTCACAGCCACTGAATCATAGGAAGCAATGCTTATACTTAGTTTTTTAACATGCATGGTAATTGAAAAAAAAATACGCATGAAAGTATTGCTTTCTTTCTTGGTATTTTTTCAACAAGCATAAAATCATCAAAACAACAAAATAAAATGAGTTTAAATGGAAACTATCATTATTTAATTATTAACTAAGTTTAAAAATGCTACCGCCCTATGTAGGGTATATTGGAACATTAACAAAATTTTATAAAGGGACCATATGGTATTTTTTTTTAACATTTAGGTTCTGGCTTTATTTTTTTTATTATACAGTGATTCTCAAAGTAAGATCAAGCTTTCTTTCTCCCAAGCTGCGTTGGACTAAAACTCGACAATATAAATCCTTCAATTCGTCCTTGATGATTGGGTTAAACATAATAAAACAAAATGTTTTCACTCGTTTTTCTAGATAGTAACTGTTTGCTTGAACTTTGAAATGAAACCGTTTAACTTTTTAACAACGATTCCCTTATTATATTTCCAATCATATAATTTCAGTTCTTAAATAAAATGTTGGTACAGATTCAATCAGTATCAGTATGTAATTAATAGATAAAAACAAATCTTTGACATTTAATTCATTAGAAAATCTTATTTCAGAGAGACATAATTACTCTCAGAAAGCCATCTTGAGTAATTTTAATCGTCATAAATATTTTTTCCCTTCTTGCTAATGAAGGTATCGTGTAACTATTTTCATTTTCTTTTGATATTTCCCCCTTTCCACATTTCATTGCAGGAAGCCATTAGGCGACATTTTCTCCTGCCAAGGTACTATGTCCTTTTGGTCATGAGATTCCAGGTAATTGATGATTTTTACCTATCACTAATGACGCTATTAAAAGTGTCGGTTATTAAGTGCAACTACAACGAGTTCTTAAAAACTCATTTACACTTCAAGGTAAAATATGAAAAAAATATTTTCCAGAAAAACGAATATTGGCGAAGGATTTCATCACTTTCTCATTACTTACGTATTTTTGATTTAATTTCTTTTAACGAAATTTTTCGATATGATGGAGAATAAATTTTAGTTTTTGTGTAAATGAAATAAACTGTTGATGCTTATCCAAGTGAATTCAGCGTGTTGCTATTGATTGCAAAAGAATTCAAACTTTATAATCTAAAGATTTTTTAATTAATTCTATTTATCGAAATGGAAGCCTCAAAAATTATTTGAACGATTAAAAAATATTGCATAATACAGATCCGTGTTCTAGATTTTTTGAGAGTAATTTTTAGTATTGAAGATTTTAATAAACACTGCTTTGGTACTTTCTCTAAATAATATCGACTGTATTTCAGTTAACAGAAAAGTTGAATTGTTTGCTATCCAAGCGGATCTTATTGCCTTTAAAAATTTAATATAAATTTAAATAAAATATATCTGTCCATTAAACAAAAACTACCATTTGCTTTTTTCTCCCTCAAATAATTGTTAAAGTAAACGTGTAAAAAAATTGAAGTTTTACCCAATTTATCAAAATTTAAGATATTCTTCTTCAAACCATATTATTGAGTCTTTTTTTATTCTTTTTCTAACCCGTAATATTTCATATTTTACGCCACTTTCATGACCGAATTCTGTGGAATTTAAAAATCAAAACATACTTATAAAATCTCACAATTACAACCTAGCTATTTCACGTGCGAAAAAAAATAATAATTACAATAGAAATTTCGCTTTGCGGGGGTGCAATCCAATCTTTTCGTGAAACCCAGGTAGTCTGTCCACCTGCTTCAATTCACGGCGAGTTAAATAAACGCACCCCAGAAAAAAGAGAAGAAAAAACATTGCCGCATATAGCTCAGATGTCTGATTATAATCCCTGCAATAAAATACTTATCCCACTACATTGCAAACCACGATTTCGCTTGTCAGTGTGTACAATTAATTTTTTATTAGTTGTTCTCTAACTAATTGTAAGATTTTTAACCGAATAAGAAATTTAATAATAATTGCGACCCTCCGTAATAAGGCTTTTTTACAGAAGACTAAAGATTTTTACATCTTTATGTAGCTCACAACAAAGAACTGTGAAATAGTGCATTCCCATTTCCTTTCAATTCTTTTAAATTTATTCAAATCAATGGGTACCTAATCATTTCACAAAATGCAGAATGGATCATTACAGTGTCAATTGTTTTTTGTTTTTTTTTCAAAATTGCACTTTAAAATATGTGACATTTTTTATCTGCTATCACTATTCAGAACCTGTGAATTCATCAATTTTTTAGTAAAACCACAACTTTGATGAACCGCCAAAGTGGTAAATCAACAATCCAAATAGTGATTGCAGTTAGAAAATTCCAGGATTCTCCATACCATAGTTGGGCTGGGCTCAGTCGGTTAGGCACTAGTATAGCATGCGAAAGGTCCCAGGTTTGGGTCCGGGCATCACCAAAATAACTGCCGATCTTTAAAGGGTCCATTCAACTAAAAATGTCCGAAGAATAATACTCCGTGTAATTGAGTGCACGTTAAATATCCTTCAAAGTCCTAACGCTGTGCCCTTAATGGATGTCACCCATGGTTGCGTTGGGGCCTATTCAGGTGTCGGCTCGTCACCTGACTGTGGTTCTAAAATACGACGCCCGTCGCCAATAGTCCACGTGTAGCTCTAGAGCGACGATAATTTAAAGCTAACCTAAACGTACCTAAGTTTGCATCTGTTTATGAAGTAGTTAGATCGTTGATACGATTCCACGAGACCTTATGGTGGAACTTGGATGTAAGCCCGGCGAGCGAAAGTGTTTTACTTGCAACTCTTCGCGCCATTCATTTTGTATAAGTGAATCCATCTTTCTTTTGGGCGCCCGACTTGGGTGGTCTGGAAACCGGACCGTTTTAATTTTCTTTGCACTGCACGCGGCGAAATAAATGACCATTTCCGGTATCAATCTCCCGCGCGGAGTTCTAAACCCGGTAACATAGCTTTTTGGGAACTGCGTTTTTGCTTATTCTTAAATATTAGAAGTTTTGTGGTGCTGTACGGATCTGAAGAGAAAGTTTCCGAAAAGATATATATTAAAGAATCAAATTGTTCAGATACAGTTTATAAATAGATTTATTAAAAGCAATCCATTTATTAAAATTGACTCATATTTTGAGAACTTTTTTTTTAATCTATTGAATCACAACATGTGTGTAGTATACTTTCTATTGAAATATCATCAAGTTTATATTTTAAAAAAATTAAGAGAATGTTCAAGGAAACGAAAGGTTTTGAACAATTTGAACAAATATTGAGCTTTGAACAAATATTTAAACAATTATACGTTTGAAGAAAAACTTTTAATATAATTATACTAAAACTATCCTGAGAGTTTCAATATTCTTATGTGCAAAATTCCGTTTCACTGTATACTAGAACATTCTCAAACATTGAAACTTAATTTGTTATTTGCAGATAAACAATTTGATAATCTTAAGGGGAGTGTATCGGTAGTCAAAAAAATTGTATCTTGGAAAACACCAAACGCGTATAATGTTTAACTGAAAACTTATTGTTTGTTTAAATTAAATCTTAATGGTATCTATGTAGCAATTCTTTGATTTTTATCTAAATTTACTTCAATTGACTTTTCATAATTTTAGTAAATAGTGGGTTTTCTGCATCAATTTCTTAATAAATCATTCAAAAATCAAAGAAAACCCAAACACTGTAGGAAAAAATCGTCACTTGTGCTCTCTCATACTTTCGACGGTTAAAACCGTGTCGCTGGCATTGCAATCTTCGTTTTCCTTAAGCTCGTTTGCAGTTAAAAGACAATTCTTAAAAACTTGTCCTACATGACGTCACTTTGGGGATAAGTTAAAATCAACAACATTGTTTAATGTTTATAGTATTACCTTTACTCTGGTAAGAGATTCAGTGCTTAGTAAGTTAAATGACAATACAGTATTTGCTTGACACTCAAAAGTAGCGTTTCCGAACAATCTTAAAAGGTGCGAATGATTTATGGGAAAAAAACCTATTTTACTGGAATCAAACTCATGGAATTCAGAAATATTCCGTATATTTTACATTTTCTTTTCTGGAAACTTATCTGCCAAATTAAAAAAAGGATTGTTTTGCAATTTGTATAAGAGAATAAAACAAGTTACATTAAATCTAACATTTAATAGAAGTTTTAATTTAATTTTGCTTTAAACATTTTTTTGATTTAACTTTGATTCTAAAGATTATACAAAGCCAGATGATATAAAACTTAAAATATTTTAACTTCTAAACAAAATATAATGTTGTGAAATTTTCTTCTATCACTAAACAAATAGGATAACTACAACTATATTCTTGTATCCAAAACTTTCTAAGCAAATTTTATTAACTTTTTGATTCAAAGAAATACACCTTTTATCCCAAGAGCCAAATATTTTAGGTCAAGTTTATAGGTATAATTTTAATTGTTCATAATATGAACTGATATTAAATTGATAATTAGTTTGGACCGATAAACAAAAACTATTGTAATAAGAGTATTGTAATAAGAGTAAACTATTGAAGTTATTCACGATAAAACTGAACAATTCAACTTCAAATATTGCCATATCTGATTTCTTTTAAGAAATTCACAAAGAGAAAGTTGAATAGATGTGAATATAATGCTGAATAATAACCTGTATTTTATTGTGTGAAATGCTTTTGAATTATAATGCGACAATATTCATAACAAGTAAAATTACAAAAAAAATATTAATTCTTGTTCATTAATTACAATGTTTGGGTCAACGTAAATTACATTTTATTTTGCTAAATGGGGTTTTTATTCTGAAAGAAAACTCCTTTTTATTCATAGTTTATAATTAATTGTAAAATGTTCACTCTTTCTATGGAATAAGAGTATTTTTTATCGAAAACAAATCTTTAATTAAATCTTGAAAAAAATCTTTAATTTGGGCAAACATTTTCGTTTCTTGGTTGTTTGTAAAACAATTGACACTGTAAAACTATTCAGAAACGTTTTGCTAAATTTTGGCAAAAGTTTAACAAAAAATGGCGCCTTTATTTCTTAAATGTAATGAGACGTAAATTTTACAACAAAAGTAATATTCTCTGTATTTAAGAAGGAAATTCATTTTTCTGGTTAAAGTTCCTGAGTTATTCCAAATTATGATTTTAGGGTAATTATATGGAAACTCTTTCTGAAACAATTTGCTTGCTGAGAAATATATTTATTCTTAGACTTAAATTTTACAACAACAAAAACTAATATTCTCTGTATTTAAGAAGGAAATTCATTTTTCTGGTAAAGTTTCTGAGTTATTAAAAATTATGATTTAATGGTAATTCTATTAAAACTCTTTTTGAAATCATTTGTTTGATGAGAAATATTTTTACTCTTAACATTAACTTTTTTTGTAAAATTTAAAAGACTTAAAACTTTAAAAAAAATTCAGAAGTTGTCGAAAACCATTTCTACATTCCTGACTTTCTATACGACAAAAAAAACCTATAAAGTAATACCGAGATGGGACTTCGCGTGACTCTAAACCAAGTCTCGCGACAGAAGGAGATAAAAAAAATCTTCAATCACTAGATAAAAAAAGAAAAAAAAAATTGCGGCACTTTCAATTTAGCTCGTTATTAAATGGAGCGTCCGTCAATTCCAGAGATCCGCTGCTCTCTCAACGGTCTCCCGTGACTAAGGGACAAAGTGTGGGAAGATTGGACCGAATAATACATAAAGGGACGATGTCCTTAAAAATTCATGCTGCACCTCACTTTTTGTAGACTGCTTTTTGTGGTATATAGAATGTGTCACTGCCACATCATTTTGACGGCAATGGGGTTGTGGGATGTAAAAAGTGCGGAGTGGACGCTTGTTTTTAGGAACCTGAGTGGTACTATGAAGTGCCTGGTGAAATATGAATTGTTTAAAAATGTTTTATAGGGTTACTTTGAGGTTAATAGGATAACTAAATAACATGGGAAATTATTTATTTAGAAAATTGGAAAAATGTCTTACACATCCCTTTTTGTAAACTTCATTTTGAGGTAAAGAAAGTGTCTCTATGTCATACAACACTTACTCAAATTAGGTAGAGTGATGCAAAAAGTACGGAGTGGATGTTTATTCTTGAAGAACCCGAGATGACATTAAGCTAGTTCGTAAAATAGAGATTATATTAAAAGCAAAAATAATAAACCCTGTCATTTGTAAGCGTAAAAATGCTAAGCAAATGTATAAGTAAAAGTTTGATGTGAATGTTTGAAAAGAGTTTTAAAAAATGCATAATAGAATCTAACTTTTTTATATTCATGTACAAAATATACTATCTGAAATTTGTGATTTCTTGCATATGAAAAAATTGTCATTTTTTTATAGAAAAAATGCTTAAGACAAGATAAAAAAAAAATGAAATGCTATAGGGTAAGGTGGGGTAAGTGGGCCATTGGGGCAAGTGGGCCACCCCCCCCTGGTATTTCCCGAATTATGGACGTAAAAAAATCTGTTACAATATTTTTACGTATTTACCCCAATAGATACAGGAAACATTATGGCATCATTTTCATTCAAGTATGTAACAAGTTACAATCCTTTTTGTGAAATTTTTTTGAATTGCATCTTTTCGTAATTGACGCCATCATACTATTTTTTTTATTTATTTCCAAACGGTTCATGATACAAAACAAAATGTTATATATTTTGAAAGTGTATAAAACATAGTATCTTTTTGTAGTGCCTGCCCCAACTCTTTTATATACTTAAAAAAAGTCATATTTACTGATTCATAGGGTTAGCCATATTCGCTATTCATAGTCCAATTCATTGACATAGGCCAGTTAAAAATCTGTAGCCCTAACACTTTTTTTACACTACATGCAAAAATGACAAGATGAAAATTAACGTATTTTTTCTTGTAGTAAGCTTGCATGCCAGAAAAAGTTGCTTTGGGGGAACTGTTAAAGATACATAACATTGCTTTTTTTTTCAAACACTCAAAACATCATGTAGATTATTCCACTTGCCCCACCATATCTCTACCAGTTATGTGTAAAAATATATTAGGGGGGTGGCCCACTTACCCCACCGTGCGGGGCAAGTGGGCCACTCGGATGACCAAAAAGAAAAACATACTTTTTAAATTTATTTTTTGCCAATTTGTGTTAAGGTTGTCATGGGTACAGTAATAACATATGAAAGAATGGACCACAAAAATAAATAAGTTGTTAGGCCGTTTACATCCAGTGGTATGAGGGTCTAAAGTCGAATTATGCCAAAAAGGTGGCCCACTTACCCCACCTTACCCTACACAACTTTTTGTTGACTGCTTTTAATTTTTGTGGTACAAAATATGTCAAAGGTACATCAGTTGAACAGAAGAAAGGTTATATGTGTTGTAAAACACAAACTACTTAGTTTGAATTATATCCAAAGTACACAGGGTGAAGGATAAAAAAAGCTTTAATAATAACCACACACAAAACTTTCGCACCTTGTAAATGTATATGGTAAAACAATTTAAAGCCATTTATTTGAACTTTACTCGTTACCAAATGTATCGTCCCAATGTCTTTTTTTCTTTCTCAAAGGCCTCCCGTGACTGAGAGACAGAGCATGAGAAGATTAGACGGAAATAATACATGAAGTAGAAGGATCTTAAAAAATGTATGCCGCAACTTCAATTTTTGTGGGTAAAAATGTGTTACTGGCTCAGAAAAAATAGCGAAGGAAAGTCAATAGAAAAAATATACATGTGGCAGTAAATGTAAACCTGCATTTAAAAAAAAACTTCGAAAATTGACTAGCTTATGACAATAAATGTCGTTCTTCTCTCTGTAAGATTTTGCTTGTCTCATTCTAATACTGTAACAGCACTAGAACCCAGAATGAGTTGGTAATGATTTTGAATAAGGTTTGTTATTTGGAAATTTCACCCTCACTCCTTACCCTAAAAATCCTATTTGCCCCCTGAAATTGGCCTTCATGTATAGATAATACATAAAGTGAAAATAGTTTGAAGATTTAAAAAAAAAGAAATTTCTTTCCTTGCTATTACATGCAGCATTCTATTAATTAGACCATTATTATTAAAGCAAGAATAAAAAATGATAATGTTAAAATTTTTGTTTCTACAACTTACAAACTAAACGTGAGCTATTTGGTGGTATATTTTAGATTACTTTTTTAAGTCAGGTAAGAAGTCTCTGATGCACCATATTATCTACCATAAAAATAACAGTAAAGATAATCTGCGATACAAAGATTTTGTAGTTAGCTTAATATAGATAACTTTTTCCCTTTATATCAGTTGTTTTATGTCATTTATGCCAAACATTCGAGAATCGTTACGCGCGTATAGCAAGATATTTCCGTTTATCAATTTGTTCTGTTCCATCGATTAACACATTTCATCGCAATGAAATGGATAATAAACTTTAAAAAGTTAGTTTCCTTTATATATTGTTATTCTCAATATTCAAAGCCAAACCAAATAGCATTACATATTTGTATAAATTCAATTAAAAAATTAATGAAATATTTTCAATGTGATTTTAGATTTTTTGATATCGTCAAACGATAATCAATTAAATATAATGTAATTGTGAATTTGGAGATATTCAAATTTAAAATTTTATTTATAAAGTACAGTTTCACAACGTACCATTTTCTAATAAGAAATGCTATACACGATGACTCAGTATTAACAGGTATTGAAGTCTACGGGTTTTAGTTATAATCTAGTATAGTTGATAGCAGCTGCTAGTTATAGGCTTTAAGTAGTAGACATCGATATATGTTCCTCCTCGTAAGGCAAAAATACACAAATCAAATCGATAATCAAACGAATATTAAAATGCATTACTATGTGTCGTTTTCAGTGTTTATGCAATTTCAATTACATAAAAAAATTCAACTAAGTGTCGACTTTAATGATATACAATGAGATGACCA
Organism: Hylyphantes graminicola; assembly: GCA_023701765.1. Taxonomy (NCBI): domain Eukaryota; kingdom Metazoa; phylum Arthropoda; class Arachnida; order Araneae; family Linyphiidae; genus Hylyphantes; species Hylyphantes graminicola. The sequence continues at coordinate 41,928,082 of CM043113.1, read as the reverse complement.
AATAAAATTACAAATGTTGTGGTAAACAGATATACTAATTCGTGGCTAGGCCATTAAGTCATTAACTGAAATTAAGTTTATCGTTCATATAAGTTTATCGTAAAGTGCATTCTATATATTTTTTACTTGACTTTTATTATGCAGGAAAAAATAATAGATTATTTTTCAAACTTGAAAGGTTATAAGTCTGTAGAAGCAGAGAGGTAAAAATACAGAGTTGAAAGAAAAAAGGTATCACTCCCTAACCGAAAGAGTAGCACTTCTTCCATTGATTTAACATAGCAGGAAAGTCCCTTTTCCAGGGCTGTGGCATTACTACTATTTGGGGTACAGAGTTGTCACACTAATCTACAAATTCTCACTTAATGTTCATCCGCAAAAGTACTATGGTCTAACACAGATAATAAGACCCCTCTAAAAAAACCTATTATCTGAGATAAGGTGTCAACATTCCAACGGTATCGCACCACCATAATAACCGAAAGACGGATACCTAATAGTTCACGGCGAATTCGGCGCCCATAAAAGTTAGCCAGAAATAAAGGACAGTTAATGGAAATGTGCTAATCTGATTCCCTTGGTGGGTGTTTTATTGCTGGTCTTAAATCACTTTGGTCAGGGGTTGTGCAGATATCGCAATGTAAGTGGAACACTGGCATAACTATATAAATAATTTTTTTGACTCTTAGTCACAATTTGACATTTTTTTAGTAAATATAGCAAGTCGAATTTTTTGATGACTTGATGAATGATACTTCTGATGACCGTGCTTCACCTGACTGTGATGGTTCTAAAATACGACGCCCGTCGCCCATAGCCCTCGTGTAGCTCTAGTGCGACGATAATTCAAACCTAACCTAAATCTGATGACCTTGTCAATTATTCGACAACAGCTGAAGAAACTAAACAATCCTGCAATTTCTATATTTACCATAACGTAAAAAAACTTCTTCGAAATACTTTGTAATGTTTAGGTCACTTTTCCACGTAAGTTACGATGTACACTTTTTTTATAGCAAGGATAGCATGTCGATTGAATGCAGTAGTGTTCGGTTTTTTAGTGGGGTAGCAAATTGGAGCGTGCGCTAAAGTTCGCGTGAGAGGTGACATAATTGTGCTTTCTGCTCGTTCGGTCACAAAATGTTGTTTTGAAACACGAGTGGAATAGAAACAATTCCTTTGGGAATAGTTAAGCGTTTCTCTCAAAATAAAAACGGTAGATAATCACAGTAAAATATGCTTTGTTGATGCACATAAAAAAAGTAATTAAATTTCCACATCTCTTCCCCTTACCTTTGGTCAAAAATATCAATTAAAATTGTATGTTATTCAGCACAAATATGATGCAGTAATACATTTATATGACAACTTGATTAAATAACTATAATTATCGTAAAATTCGTAAAATACCAAAAATATTTACATTCGAGATTACGATCAAAGTACGGTTGTTAATGGAGGAATTAAAGACTTAACCTAAATAAAATATATGTTCCTTGAGAAACAACACAATTCAATCTCTGGTAAAGGAAATTTTGAGAATTCGGTCTAAAAAATTGTTCTTATAGTTAGCAATTAATGACATTTATGTGGCATTCTAATTTACAAGAAAAACGAGGAATTAACCCTCTAATGCATACTGTTGCCATATGGCAACAATAAACAAAATCTACTTTATTCTATTAAAGTAGAGCTCCCTCTCGACAAATCTGATTTTTTCATCTTGAATTTTTGTTACAAATAACTTTCATAAGATGACAGTAGTAAAACTGCATTCAAAACTAAAGAGTGAAGTTATTAACTCTTGTGAAATTAAGGCTTTGGCAATATTCAAAGTATAAGTACTAAATATACAAATATATTGTTTTGAAAAAATAATTATAGTTCAAGAGGGTTATTTTAAAATATATTTAGTAGTTTTCTAGTCATTCTTATCAAAATTGGAATGTTGCGGTTGATTTTTGCCTTATGGCAAAAATTTTAAAATTATTTCAATTCCAATGAAGTTAATTTTTTTCTGTATTTTTCCCATCATGTATGAGTATTAAAGATACAAATATATTTTTTCGTTAAGAAAAAAAATCATGTATTACAGGGTTAAGTAAAACGAAATACAACTCACCATTCTGTTATGATGCACGCTTGAACATCACCTGATTCAGAACATGAAGACGTTTTCATACCAAAATGGAGAGTCAAACACTGCACGCACCATCGATCGCCACGCCTGCCATTGTTGTGTACGAGATCATAGGAGGAAAAGCATTGAGGGAGAGAAATGGAAGAGAAAATATGTCGCACCTCCACCATTATTTTAATAAATTTAAATTTCATAATTTTTGGTCAATGACACACTCAAGCCGGTCTCGTATGGGGTGGCAGAGACCAGCAAGCGAACTATCAAACAATCTCCGTGTGTCTTTTCATGTGCAAGGACAGATGGTCCGATCTGGAGAAGGCTCTTTCGCACAGTCTGCACTGAAATGGTCTGTCCCCAGTGTGCTTTCTGTAGTGTCGTGTTAGTTCATCAGACCTCGCGAACTTCCAACCACAACCCTTCCAGTTACATTGGTAAGGTTTTTCACCGGTATGAGTCCTCAGATGAGCCTTGAGATGAGAGCTTTTTGAGTATGTCTTAGAGCACCCTGGATATGAGCAAGTGTGGATTGTGACCTTCTTTGGTCCTCTGGACCTTCGACCTCGTCTGGCTTTTGTCGGTGGGGGAGGAGGGACCACTCCGGTGGCAGTTTGTTCGATTCCCATGGCGCCTGGATTGGAAAGAATAGTCATGCCAGTAGTGCCACTTCTGCCAGACAGCAAATCCACCAGATGTGGCGAGTTTGGCGGCGTTACCATCCTTCCCTGTGTGGTGTAGGATGAAGGGTAACTCGTCTGCACCATATGATTGCCAGTAAGATGGTTAGAACGTCCTGCAGTTAATCTTTGCATGGGTGGGCTACTAAAATAACCATCGTATTGATTGATGTTATGCTGATACCTCATAGAAGGTGTATTGTCTGGCGTGGCTGGCGGTGAAGAGTGACTAGTGACAATAGGGGATGGATAGGTGTTCCATGGCGAAACAAGATAGCTATTGACACCGGTATTGTTTGTCATGTCCCTATTGTTTTGGATAGGTGGTGAGTTGAACATTCCAGCCCCAATCAGTTCAGGTTTGACGTCGACGATGGAAGACCCATACCTCAAATGCTGCTGATGCCCCGATTGGTAATCTTGAACGCCGCCAAACATCCCCAGGGTTTCCGGAGTCTGATGTTCAACAGTGGTATTGCTGACTAAACTGAGGTCGTATTTCGAAGATGGGCCCTGAAGAAGGTTAGCAGAGTCATCGCCATAATGGTGTTTGGAAGTCGACTCATACACTACACCAAGTTCTCTCTCCAGGCGTAAGTTGCTGGGATCGCTAGACCGCTTGTGAACTGGATGGATTTGATGAATGTTCTGGACTTGTGATGAAAAGTTGGGCGAGAGAGAAGCATTGTATTGCGGACAACGTCGCTGCATTATGTTGTTGGTGTTGGGCAGATGCACAGAAGACAAGCTACCCCCGCCGCTGTCGTCGGTTGTAGGCGTAAAAGAACTTTGATTTGAACATACGTTTCTTATTTCTGTGTATCCAGATGAGGTATTCAGTGTCATGTCTCCAAGAAGAACGCTCTCGATGTCTTGCCACATCTAAAATAAATTTCAATAATAAGTTTAACAATGAGATAACAATGAAATGAGATGTAAAATACATATTATTTTAGAAAAGGTTGTATTCAATACAGAAAATTAATAGCGAGGTGAATTTACTCCAACCACAACAAAACGTATCAAAGAGCTTTAATGTGTTGAAAGATATCTTATTAAATAAGTTGGTAAAGTAAATGGCTCCCATAAACCAAGCCTTTGAAGCACAAATTAAAAACCTATTCTCAAGTATAACCCGTGTAACAACATCTCCAAGTGCCATTTTTTTATGCTGCGGATATAATAAAAAAAATCATGCAGAGCAGATAAACTTTAGAGAGATGTCCAACTCGACCAGAAGAAAAACTGCGGATTCTCGTAAACCATCCGAAATCGTCGTCAATATGACATTGATGGCCGAAACCAAATAAAAATGTGGGAGGTCGGCAATGTTAGTCACATAGTCAGTCCATCCTTAGACATAACCCGGGGGCTACAGATTGATAGAACAGAATAAAAAGTGTTCGCAAACGGGTTCCTTATCGCTTTTTGGAGGAATTGACGGCTGGAAGTTACGGCTTTTTTTGTTCAGGTTTCTTTCAATGGTCTGGTCAAATATAGACACAGCATGACAGTCGGGGTTATTCGGTCATAAAAAACAACTGGGCACAAAACACAAGAAAATAGTTGCCTTTGAACTTTCTCCCCTTTAAAAAAAATAGTGTAAGTTACCATAGTTTTCCGGGGTAACATTATACAACCCCTTATAGAAAAAACTTACTAAACACAAATCGTGCGAGGAACCTTATGCAAAACGCTGCGTAACTTTTCACCACTTTTACAAAAACTGCAAACTATCATAATTGTTGTTTAATTAAAGCAAATTGGGGAAGACTATCATACCAGTGTAGAGTAAACTGGTACGATAGTTTTAAAGAGACGATCATGCAATCGGAGGTAGAATAATCAAATCGTGCCTTAGGACGAAATTTGATTGCATAATAAGGACACAATAGAGCTCCAGAATGTCACCATACTTGTCTAAGGTTAAACTCTAGCTTAACCCTCTGATGCACGAATTTTTTTTTATCCCGAAAAAATGTATATGAATCTTTAATTATGGGAAATCAACATTATTATTACATTATGGGAAAAATACTGAAAAAATTAACTGCATTAGAATTTAAATCATTTCAATTTTTAAATTTTTTTCCATATTACAAAAACCAACTACAAAAATTCCAATTTTGATAATAATGACTAGAAAACTACTAAATATATTTCAAAATAACCCTCTTTAACTACAATTAATTTTTCAAAACAATTTATTTATATTTAGTGTTAATATTATTATATTTTGAATACTGCCAAAAATGTAATTTCGCAACAGTTATAAATTCAATCTTTAATTTTGAATACACTTTTACTACTGTCATCTATGAGGGTTATTATTAACTAAAACTTCAAAATGGAATGTAATAGATGAAAAAACACAAATTTGTAGAGTCTACTTTACTAGAATAAAGTGGATTATGTAACTTGTTGCCAAACGGTAACAGTATGCATTAGAGGGTTAAACTCTTAAATTCCTTCGATAATTTGGAGCTTCCACCAGTTTTTACTCCAACTTGTGGTGCAAGCGAACTCTCTTTTTTGGTGTAACTTTATATTACTTATGTGTTACGACTAAAATTTCATCCATCGATTATCAATAGTTTATTATTTTCTAATTCGGGATGAATGACAGTCGGGGTTATTCGGTCATAAAAAACAACTGAGCACAAAACACAAGAAAATAGTTGCCTTTGAACTTTCTCCCCTTTAAAAAAAAATAGTGTAAGTTACCATAGTTTTCCGGGGTAACATTATACAACCCCTTATAGAAAAAACTTACTAAACACAAATCGTGCGAGGAACCCTCTGCAAAACGCTGCGTAACTTTTCACCACTTTTACAAAAACTGCAAACTATCATAACTATAAACTATAACTATAAAAACAGTTTCATTTTTGCACACACCCCAAATAAGGAGCGAGTACCCATTTTTAAAATACTTAGCCAATAAATTATTTAAACATGACATACGTTAAATTATACATTAAAATTCTGAGCTTGAAAGTTTTTTACTGTGTGAACTAGCGTAGTGGGGAAAGAATCACGTTATAAAAAAATCTTGTTGTATTGCAGCAAATTTTTGGTAGTAAAGTTATCAGAAACTTTTCGAAACGGAAAACAATGGAATGTTTAATGTGTACATTCGTAATGTAATGTACATATAATAAAAACATACATTGAGAGATTTTTTCGAGTAACAGGAAATATTTGGGGATAAGATACATTTGATATATTGATATAGTGCGTTAAATAAAAGAATAAGTATAAGCCCTTGATCTGTGATTTATCTGGTTAAGGGGAGTCGGATGGATGTTTGGGTCAAAAATGTCGAATTTCTGTTTTCCTTTTATTTTACTTTACATATCTTTAGCTATGGACTAAACTTATCTATTTATGTTTAGTGGTTTTCATTTTATAGGCATTTTTGAAAAACTCTGAACGTTAGTTCATACCTAAACCTTATACATTTCTTTTGCGTTTCCTGAAATATAAGGTTTTTCAACAGTAAGTCAAAACAAGTTAGATTTCTCAACAGTTATGAAATTTTTTCTCATTAACTATAAAGATATCAACATGTTTAATTTTATTATTTCTTCTCCATTAATAGATCTTTGATTTAAACTGAGAAAATTTAAATATCTCTGCTAAAAAGAAATTTATATAACTTTAAATTTGAATTTTTGTGTGTTTTTCATATTTAAAAAGAAATACTTTTATTACACTGTTTCCTATTTTGTTTCTTACATATAGTAGCTCCTTGATTTAAACTGAGGATATTTCAAAGTTCATAATGACATCTCATATAGTTTCTGAGAAAAATGATCCTAATGTTACGTAAATTAACCTAGGCGAGATGGAACCATCCGACTTAGCTTAACAGAAAAACGTGTCATTTGACAAATGAAGATGCAATTTTACAGTAATTTTGAGTACAGTTTTAGAAAAGGTTTAGAGTTTTCTGTAGGAAAACAACATTCTGCTTTCCTGCCGAATTTTCGTACAGCGTTCTAGTGAAACGTATGGTCCATCGAAAGAGATTGCATGAGTACAACTTGTCCCTCGGGAGTCAGAAATGGCATTGGCATATTAATTGCAAAGCAGAATGAAAACACTGTGCGAGCAGAATGTTAATTCGTAGGTTGCCAATTGTTAATGTATACCCTACTCGTATAAGGCTTCGTTTTGCTCTGTGACAATGGCCATTTGCGCAGAAGACATGTCAATCACGAGACGAATGTGTTTTGATTCTGTATCTTAGAGCCAAATGAGTATAAGTCCCAATTGTGTTGTGCCGATATCAGTTTAATCGGTTTCAGTTAAGGTTTGGTTTGAATTATCGTCGCGAGGGCTATTGGCGACGGGTGTCGTATTTTGGAACCACAGTCAAGTGACGAGCCAACACCTGAATAGGCACCCAACGCAGCCGTTAAGGGCGACATCGTACGCAGCGTTAGGACTTTGAGGATATTTTAACGTGCACTACCTCACACGGGGTATTATTCGTCGGACCTTTTTGGCAGCACGAGCCGTTTATAGGTCGGCAGTTATTTTGGCGATGCCCGGACCCTAACCTGAAACCTTCCGCTTGCTACGCGAGTGCCTAACCCTAATCGGATTCAGATTTAGAATTAACAGGTGGAACTCATCTGATGTCAGAAATGAATTTTGAAGACGTACAAGCAAATCTGCTTTCCCGAATTACGATGTGTGATTTTACTAAATCACATTTTGATGTCTCAGGAAGCAATAAGTTTTTCAAAGACGTCTTCAAATTTATTTAAGTTAGATGGATTGAAGTGTTTTAGAGCAATAAGTTTTTAAAAGACGTCTTCAAATTTATTTATGGTAGTTTTTATTGAATTATTTTAGCCTAAACTAGAGGAAATATCAATAAGGTTAAGAAATTAAGATATTTCTATATTCTGAAATAGATAAAAAAAAGTTAATGCACGTCATAACTACAACTATCCTTATCTTTCTCTCAGCTATAATCTGTGTATCGTTGCAGTGTGCGACATCGAAAATATTTTGTTTGTATGAAAAGTACAAAACAATTTACAAGTTTAATATTAATTACAAATTACATGACATATTTCATTTGTCAAGAAAAGCGCACTCTGGTTTAACAATTTAGGTCCGATGGTACTTATACTTAAATTGCACATTAAAAAGTTTACAGAGCATAATTTGGAGAAAATGAGGGAAATGGATATTTTTTATTAACAAATTCGATTTTAGCAAATTAAAATCTACAAAAGGTAAAGAGAATTCTGCAGACTTTACTTAGTTATAATGTGCCAACTGATTAATGCCTTATTAATAAGTGCCATTTATAAAGCCGTATTTTTTATTTAATTGTTCGCTTGATTCAAAATAGATGGTATATTGATGTTTTTTTTTTGCTCTTTGGTTTTAACAAATTCCAAAACTAAAAATATAAATAATTTTTCATTTAACAAACTGTCGTTGTTGGTCAGTGCAATTTGTTAATTATAACTAGAAAAGAGAAAAGAAAAGAAATCCATGACATAAATAAAATTTCGTCACAACTATATTTATTTTTTTTAGCTTTTAAACAAAAAGGATTAATTTCTTGAGTTAGAACTTTTAGACCTTTCTAGCATAGCCTATCTGTAGCCGAAATCATAATAGTGGAATCATTTTGTCAACGATAATTCAGCATTGAAATCAATGATTTTCTTCCATTAATTCGAATTCTCAATCCCAATATTTACTAAAAGATAAATATTATTCAAATGGAGAAATTGGCTTGCGTTTTGCACATCTTGACCACTTTGGGTTGTAGAATTTTGAAAATTCGCTTTTTAAATAATGTCATTAATTCAAAAGATATAATTTCTTAAAATGTTATATCTGTAACTCCAAAATAGTTCTGTCTTGGCATTGATGCGGGACAGAGGACTTCTTCCTTTATGGATACAGATGTATTGCACAGCTAGGTGTTTACTATTTTAGAATGAACTGGAGCATAATTAAAATAACTTAGTTTAATTAAACATATTTACAGTATTTACAAAGACACGTTAAGGACTAATTATTGCAGGAACAGAGCAACGAGGTTGAGAGCAGCGTCTCAGCATCTGAATTCAGAGGACTTTGCAGGGGCTTTATATAAGCCGGAACATTTGCATAAATTGTAAGAATGCATTGAAATGATACAAGTCGATGGTGGTTCATGCGACCTTGCACAAGCTCTTCTTTGAAACGCAGCGCAATGGTGGTGCAGTGACGATTGTCTTAGTGCAGCCACAATTGTATAAGCAATGGAAAAAAGTTAAATATATATCTTAATTCTTAGCATAAATTATTGAGTAATTTCGCTTGTAGTTACATCAGGCAGAGAACATTGTAAAGCTACAGTATTAAAAAAAATTATGAAAATCATAAATTAGGGATGATTTGGGTAATTAGTGACAAGCTTCTTTCACATGAATAATGAATTTTTAAATCTTTAAAAAAACAGAACGTTGCATATATCAGAAATTAATTCCATTGGTTTATATTCGTATATTTTATTAATTTTGTCTTGGACTATAAAAATTTAATTTCCGAGTCAGCAGGAATACTATGAGACTGCTTGGGATGGTATTCAAAATTCATAGGGAATTGTTTTTAAAAAATGAATAAAATTGGACAATATATCTGCTAATTTTTTAGTATGTCCATGTTTAAAAAATGAGTATGAGCTGGCACCCAACCCAACGTAACTTCGAGAGATATCCTGCTAACGCGTTTGAGACTACCAACAAATTCTTTTTTTTTTTTTTTTTGCAACAAGATTTTTATTTATTTTTCAAAAATGAAAAGTACTTTTTGTCTTATTTTGAAGAACTAGTTTAAACAACACATAAGTTCTTTTGTTTTACATCAGCCTCTAATCGATGATAATTTTCTATCGATAGGCTGGCCGTCAATGGGTTAATAAAGAAAAGTAATTTTGTTATAGAACTGAATTTGTTTGGTATTTAATTTCAGGATTGAAAGAGTTGGGTCGTCCTACTTGAAACAAAATGTTTCGATTCAAAAGGAAAAACGTAGATTTACTTATATTTAAAAGCCTTATTTCTGTTTATACACTCTTAAAACAAAAGAGTGAAATCCACTCCAGTTGGAGAAGTGCATTTTCGACACTGGTAAGGAATGAATATTAACTCAGACTGAGTTAAAATCACTCGTTTGGAGCGATCCTGTCCGAGGTTTAACACACAAAGGATCCACTCCAAAAGGAGAAGTGCATTTTCCAGACTGGAGGAGTGAAAATTAATCAGACTGAGTTAATATCGCTCGTTTGTTTTAAGAGTGTATGTTTCAGAGAATCGCCTTATATAGTATGATGCTTTTTTTTCGATCGGATAGTTAAAGAACTATTATAACTTTAAAAAAAGTTATAAATTTGAAGAGAGAGTTTGATAATGATATTATATTGCTAAAATGGTTCATTTCAAAAGGGTAAAACATAGATTTACTGATATTTAAAAACCTCATTTCTGTGTATGTTTCAGAGAATCGTCATATGGATGCTATTTTTTCTATCGGATGGTGAATGAATTATCATAACTTGTAAAAAAGTTATTAAATTCGATTAGATAGTTTTTGCATTGTATTTATTGTGCATAGGAAAAATTACAGTATTCGCTAATCATAATAATAAACGCAATGAAAAAGCTTTGATTTCAATTTTAAGACAATATACGTATATGCGTTTAACCAACTGAAATGCATATGAAAATCGACTTTTACTACACCTTGTAATTGGCTTAAAATACTTTCTGTGTGATATACTTTTACAGATAAAGATTTTTATTTGTTTTGATACTATTTTTACTATGCACCTCAAAGATCTGTAAAAACTTAAAAGGAAAAAGATCACACTTGAATTACACAATGATGTTTTCCCTTCTTAAGTTATGATTTTCAACATTCTTATCAGACACAACATTGTAAAAAATTGCTTCTTAAATTTGAGAATAGTTTTATAATTTTTGGGGACGTCATTGATTCATTATAGCTCCAAATACACTGTTAACAAATCCGAAACTTTGCAAGTTCTTATTTTACGTTTAGTTGCAAAAAAGTTGATTGCATGATAGGGGTTGTAATGACGAGGGTTCGATCTCACTGTGTGAGGATCCCCGATAAGGCTGTTGCAGTAGTACTCTAACTGCCAGTTGTTAGAGGGTGCTAAATACGCTATTTGAAGTTGCTGACCACCATTACATTTTAAATTTTAAGAACATGTATGTTCCGAAATTTGAGATTTCAAAACATTAGTTTCTGAGAATATTATTCTCGTAGTGAAATGAGAACATCCAAAATAAGCACTCATTTTTGAGAGTTTTATTTTTCTAAATATTCAGACTTTAATGTAAAAAGTTTAATCGTTTAACGAAATTAATTAAATAAATAATTTAATGTAGAGTAATTGTCTAATTTTTTTGAAAATTTCAGGGACCTTTTCACTATCAAATTGGAATTCAAAAGCATTATAATGCATGCATTGTCCAAGACAATCGACATTTTTAACTTTCTATTCCTATTCCGAGTACTTTTTTTAAACGGTCATTCGTTATTATTAGATGCCCCGTATAATGAAAAAAAAAAAAGAATTATTTAATATATCATCAATACTATTAAACCAAATTATATATTTGTAATTCTTAACTTAAAATGAGGTTAATTGCTTTGGATAAGTTGTTTTTCTTTTCTTATTTTTTTTATAATGTAAAATAAACATCAATGTTAATCTATATTTCTGTCCATTATACATATTTAAATTTTTTAATGTTTATTAAAATGATGTTTAAATACTTTTGAACTTTGTAGTGAAATTATGCATTATTGGTCATTATTGGTCACAATTATGCATTATTGGTGTGCAGAAGTCTGCAATCGTAGTCGTATAATATTAATGTCATACATACTCCAAAATTACATAAGTTTAATTTATAGGATAGTATTTTTTATTATTTTTAAAAAAAGAGGAGGCAAAAGAGTATAAAAATAATGATTTAGAGAAGGCAGTGCTAAACTTAAAACTTTTTTTGTTCCTTTGTTATATGTACTGTAAATTAAAACTTAACCAATAAATTTGCTTAAATATATAAAATTTCTTTTAAAAACTACGCATTTATAAACAATATTGATTATTTTTAAGGAAAAGTAGGTGGAATTCATTAGACTAAAACCATGTGGTTATTCTTGGCATTGACAAAGGTCTCTCTTCAAGTTGAAAAGTAACCTATGAATTATTTACAGCACCTTTAATCTGACAATGAAAACAAGCTACTTACATCATGGAAATCGGCCATCTCCGTCGTCATGCCTGCGCCGTAGTAACTCCGAAGGCCCTCGGAAGACGGTTCGACGGCCACACACGCGGACATGGACCCGGCAGAACAGCTAAGCCTAACCCCGTCGCTCTTTTCCCTACTTCCTCTCCGATCGAAATATTGAGAAAGATAGAGAACAACGGATCAGCAGAGAAACGGGGGAATCCGATTGGGGGGGAAGGGTGTACGCGCGCCGCCAATCAAGGGTGGCCTCGGGGCCTATTCACCAATTGGCACGCGTCGTCGTAGTTAGGGACGGCCTCCTTTTATTCGTTCAAGTGTGCCACGTGCGATACGTGTTTTTTTCTCTTCTTGGTTCGTGTTTTTTCTTAGTTCGTGAAGTATTTTTTTTTCTTTTTGAGAGTTTGTGAATGAAACTTTTTTTGTATGCTTGGAGGTAGTGGTATGGCCACTTGCTGCTTTTCGAGAGATTTTGTGTTACGAATTTGTTTCGTTCGTTCGATTTTTTTTTCCTTGATATTTTTTTTCTTGCTTCGTTGTCACTCATGATTTGATTGAAGATTGTTACTTGGTTACTACAAATGTTTTAATATACCTTTCGAGAAATTTTGTACTATGTACTAGATTGTAATTATGTACAAGGTGTAATTATAGATTGAAATTTTGTACTAGATGTGTTGTTAACTATATTTTTCGTCCAAGAGGACTTGAACGAAGACGATTAAATTTTTGGATATTATTTAGCAGAAACTAATTCGACCCAGAATTCTAGAGGAATTAAAATCTAATGATTTGCAGTGTCGAAGTGAAAAAAGAAGTCATGTAGATTTTTTAAAAAAAGTGTTTAGTTTATTTTAGCACTCTTTGGTTAGGCATTTATCAAAAAGTTCCCCAATCGATAATAAATGATCTTTCTATTTTTAACATCAGGGGACACCAAATGTTCACGGATGATTGCATTGTATCTTAATTGTCAGAACATTAGTCCACAAGTTAACCCTGTGGCTTAACCCTATCTAATGGTGTAATTTGTTTAATTATATCTATACAAATTAGTATACATACTACACTAATTTCGATATTATTTTAATCATATTCTATAATATGACACTTGAATTTAATGGAGGGGGGGGGGGGCATATTATAAAAACGGGATATAAAATACCTCAAGGGTATCTCTATCTGGTTATACCTATGAGACGTAAGCTGTGTGCAAGCCTGTAGCAACCTCACGGAATTTCAATACTCAATAGGCGCGTTTTCATGAGCCATCGAATCCATAGAATGTCAAACCCTCCATTTGGGGAAAAAGTGGTCGAGCAGGATTTCTAACCCAAATGATAGTCTGTGACCGAATCCATTTAATGAAATATCAAACCCTCCTTCATTGGAGGGTTTGCGAAACCCCTCAATGAACCCTGCAATTCCAGTTCTGTATGGAAGAAAATCCCCAAAGAAAGAGAGGGAAAAATTTCTGAGTTCACTCTTCAATCCATGTATTCGATGGCTCATGTAATCGCGCCTATAGTTTCTCCTCAGAATCGGACTCAAAGTAACTTGATCTCCACCAAACCACATCAGGTTTTTGAGGTTCGACCCTCCTCTGAAATCCGAAGCGCGAATTCGTCCTCATCTTCACACCCTGATGTATGTTGGAGGACATTACCTGGCATGAATCACCCGCATCATTTGTCTGCTGCTTTGCCCCCGCGAGTCATCCCTTCCCATTTATTTCCACAAATTCAAACGAAAGGCATGAGGTGTATCTTAGCTGTTGTTTTCAATGAACAAGGATTTGTTGTTTATCTTCACATGTCTGTTCTCTTCTATCAGAATAATAGGGCTTGTTCTCTTCTATCAGATAGCAGGGCCTGTTCTAGGAAATCTCAGACTATAGGCACAACCTATAGTTTGGGGGCCCCTTTACGGAAAATATATGATTTTCGGACCTATATATCAAATTTTTGCTTAAATTTTATATGCTTCCTTTTAAACATCGATCAAAACTATCACGTTAGGGGAATTTCTCCGTAAAAAATTGTTCAAAAAACAAAGTGAGTTATTAGATATATATTTTTTTAGTTTACTGATATTTTGGGGATTTTCAGCATTTAGTATTATAAGATCAGAAATTTCGGGGCCCTGTGCAGTGTGCACGGGCCTAACGGGCCTTTTTTTAAGAACAGGCCCTGATAGCAGGTAAAATGTTGAAATAATACAATGTTATATATCAATGTCAAATAAATGGTATATCAATGATGGTAATGATTTATAAAAAAAAATTGAGTCTAACACTGTTAAACTGAAGATGACTCCCCCAGGTGAGAATGGCACGCCTAGGCGATTCACAAGCCCATCAAGATTCATCGACTCAAGGCAATTCAAAGAATTGAACTGCTAAATGGTAACACCTTTTCCCCCGGGAAAAATATCCCCCATACCTTCAGTTTTAAAAGTGAAATATATGTTGCGTCCGAAAGTCCTGTTGGCGGTCATTGCGCAATTTCTCACAGGTACAGATATCTGGAGACTATTTCTCTCCCCTTCAGGGACATGTCTAAATAGTGGAGGTGACGCGCGATAGATGGCAGCATCTGTCACGTATGTGTGTGTGTTGTGTCTGACTTACTTGACGAAAGTTTATAAGCGGGTCTCTGACCAAGCACACAAGAATGAAATTATATGTCTACCAACCAACCAATAAACCAGGCCGTTCGCAGAGCACGTCTTCATAAATTCGTATTTGAATCATCCACGTCCAAAACGCACATTGTGTATGTCTTTCACTATACAGTAAATATATAGCTGCCTCTACAACAACAGCTTTGTTATCCTGGTCTAGGCTCTTACTCAAGAAATTAAGCCTGGGAGTGAAGGGGTTGATGATCATCTACTAAATAAACTATAATTACTATAACGTTCTGCTTTTGCTAAAAAAAAATATTTATAATATTAGAAAGCGCCTCGTAATGCTGATATAAGTTTAGAGGTCAAGAGCTTGGATAAAGATACTTAATAATGGTAGTTAATAATAGTTGCTTTATTGCCAAGGGAGCTTAGACCTACCAAGAAAAGTGAGGGTATTGATTTAAGGGGTCATATGAGTCTTAAAAATGTGCAAAGAAGGAACTATAACAAACCATAGTTTGATCTTTCATGTAATTTTTTAACTACTTGATATATAAGTGTAATTTTTTAACTACTTGATATATAAGTGTAATTTTTTATATGTAATTCTATAAGATTTGTTTATTAAAACAAATTTTTAAATTTATAAAACTTTAGCCAAAACTAAAATAAATAATAACAAGCATAACACTATTTGAACACATTGTGCATTGGCTTACGCGGCAAATTTTGAGGTCAAAATTGAAGACAAGACCAAGATGACTTTATATTGTACAAATATGTACAAACAAAGACTTATACCTAAATTCTCAGCTCAATTTTAATTAAAAATTATTTTTAAAAGAATTTCAAATCAAAATTTAAAATTTTTTTTTATTTTTTTTAGAAAAAAGTTCTTAAAATATTTTCTAATAAAAATTGAGCCGAGAATTTAGGTATAAGTCATTGTTTGTACATATTTGTACAATATAAAGTCATTTTCTTGGTCATGTCTTCAATTTTGACCTCAAAATTTGCCGCGCAAGCCTAATCACAATGTGTTCAAATAGTGTTATGCTTGTTATAATTTATTTTAGTTTTGGCTTAAGTTTCATAAATTTTAAAATTTGTTTTATAATAAACAAATCTTATAGAATTACATATAAAAAAATTATACTTATATATCGAGTAGTTAAAAAATTACATGAAAGATCAAACTATGCTTTGTAGTTCGTACTTTGCACATTTTTAAGACTCCTATGACCCCTTAATGAAGATATAGTTAATTTGCGATCTAAACTTATACGCAATGACCTCAGCAAGGAACTTAGATCTTCACAAAGACTTGATATACGTTAATGTTTACACGCTATAGAAAAAATAATCTGTGTTTTCATGTTCATGATTTAAACCAGAAACTCTCAATCAATGAAATTGTATTTGATAAGTAATAACCAGTTCCATCTCCTTTCCTAATTACTAAGTAAGAAATACTATAGAGTTTCTTTTCTTCAGATCCTCAATTATACCTCTTGTGAAGATTTATGGTCATCACTAATCGGACGAAAAGACTCAAAAAGAGGCGTTGGGAAAAAGTTTTGTGTCCCATTCTCTATTATGGATACGTTCTTTTGTACGGATCTGTGACTTATGCAGATGGCGCGTGGATTGCTCATGGTACGCCTACTGGAATTTTCATTAATCTTATTTTGTTGGCACATCTAATTACGGGATGCTCGTATGGCATGGGTCTCGCGCGTGTTAATAAAGGAGGCCTCTGATTGGTGGGTCGTATAACATGCTTCATTCAGAAATATTCAATTAAAAAAGTTTTAGAGAATTTTTACGTGATTTAAGGCATCCTTTTTTGAAGAACACAAAGAAAAACAACTCGAAAAAATATCAGAACATCTTTTTGTAGCTAAATATTATTTTATCAAAAGCGTGTGTTATTTTGATTTCCCAAAACTGTTTGGGAATCTGTATAGTACTCCTTTTTCAATTGGTTCATTGTGTTTCATTCGTTTGCTCAATGAGGATTTTCTTTCTTTTCCTCCCTTCTTCTTTAACCTTCACATAAACAACATAATTGGTTTAACATATATAATTTAAGGGAATAGGGGGGAATGGTTATACATACTTCAATCTATTTTTCTGCAAAAATCTGCAGTACAAAATGTTTGGGATAATCTACTGCTATCTATTTTTCTCCATACCTACTCGGATAAAAAGAGTCACTTTGACAGAAGAAAAAATACTTTTAAAAATCGTGCTCTTAACCTCTTTCATGCTTGGCTATCATAATCTTAATGATCTTAAAACAGGAATGGAAAACGATAAAATATATTATATCTCCATATATGAAGATTTCCATGCGTGCTTCTACTTTCTCTGAAGATTTGCTTGGGAGCCCAGTAGGTAAGGCTTTTTATTTGCATGCGAAATTTCTGGAGTAATGCTCCCGGGCATTGCTAGACTGACTGTTGATCTGTGCATACCCCAAAAGTCCGATGAATACCACAAGTAGAAGGAGTGCAAGATAAATATTCCCCAAAGTCTAGATACTGCTTACAATGTCGCACCCCTATGTTGCTTTGGTTGTTTACTCGGGTATCTTTTTCTAAATTATGACGTTAGTCGCCAATAGCCCTTGTATAGCTGTAGTGCGACGAGGATTCAACCTAACCTTCTTTCACTTTAGTGTTTAAATAAAAAAAATCTTCGAATAACATCACACTTTTTAATATTTAACAACTCAATTACCATAATCAATACTCGTTTGTGCGTCTTTGTTACAGTTTGGCCTCTCCATCCTCCAAACTCCCAATGGTCTTTAATTTTGACCAAATGCTACCCAACTCTATAAACCCATCCAAACTGATGTGGGATATTCCTCAGCAGAAGACAGTTAGAGAGTGATCGAGCGGAAGTTTGTGTGTGTTAAAATATACATAGCCTCGCCTAGTTGACAGAGGGTGGTGTGTCTCACTCGCATCCACACCGCTACATTGCTTTTTAGCAGGGATCCACCCACCGCAGTCTATTCTGTGTTGTGTGTGTATACTGGGCCTCTCTGCCTTGCTAACAAGCAGCAAGGATGCTCGTTGGAAGGATAATCCGACATCTCTGGTAAGTTGCCTGATTATTTTTGTATTTTTAAATATGCTGTGAATGAGAATGCATTGTTTAAATTTAAATTGAAGTTTCATTGTGGGCGATTTATGATCGTTGGAAAATGTGGCTATAAAAACGATGTATTTTACGTAATAGAGCATCTGTAGAGAAACGTAAAAAAAAAAAAAAGATTCACAGATTCATTTGACGTGCTTATGTGTAAACATTAACTTGGGCAAGTTTTTTTTTTTCGAGTTAAAGTATATTTTGGGTATATATTTTCACTGCATTGTATTCATTTATATAATTAAAATATGTTATATTAATTATATAGTAGATGAAGATAGGATATATAGGGTGGCGAACATAAGAATTTCGAGTGTTCTCCTCGGCTAAATACCCAGAAATGTTTTTTGGTCCTACACTTATTTGAACCTTAATGCAAAATAATAAAAAAAAAATTCAAATGCTACGTTAATTTAAGTATGCATGGTGTTTAAAAAATAATAAGGAACATTTATTTCCATCTTATAACCTATACTTAATGGGTTCGATGTCAAGGGCTCAAAAATCGACTTAAAAAAATGCATTTGAACAAACCAAAGAATGTATTTTACTTTTCCCTTCGTTTTCTAGATGAAGTTTTTCTAGGTTGTCTAAATGGTATAGGCACTTTTGGAGTTGACCCCCTTACCAATGTACATTATATGCTAATTGTAATTTAAAGGAGCGCACTAAACTTTTACGCCATACTGTCAGTTTTTTTTCTGTATTTGCCATAATAAGGCCATGGGGATGTAAAGAACATTTGATAAAAGTCTGGCAGCCGCAAAGGATTTGCCACGAAAGTTAATGACTGTTACTAATGGAAAATATGAATTTCAGTGTAGGAGTATCAAAGTGGTTAATCAGAAAAAAACTAACAGCCTTATGATCCCATACAATACCACTTCTCTCCAAATATAGAAGTCAATTATACAGTTATTCATTTATTATTCTGGCTGACAAAGGTGATATATGAAAAATAGTTCGGGAGTCAAAGGTCTTGACCCAAGATCCTTATACAAAACACTAAGAACTAATTACTATCTTTGTGTGCACCACAATACGAAGGCGTGAATGCCAACCCTTGCATTATGCTCTTAAAACAATCTAACCTTGTGCCCGATCACTCTCTTAACACAACCCCATATTTAACTGCAAAACAGAGGCTGTCAACACGTCTTGAGAGGCAACAATTTCTCTTCGGATGGGCCTACGTCCCTATAAAACGGATACCAATAAATCAAATGTGAATTATTCGAATCTGAAGATTCCAATTGTGCGAAAGGTGTTGTTTGGTGATAGTAGTACTTCCTGGATTGTGTTATTTCTATCCTCTGTTTAGAGTTTTGGATAAACATCCCAATGTGTGTGTGGAAGGCACATATATATTCCAGCTTGTGTGCTTGCTCAGAGAACCGCTTATAAGCTTTCGTCAGGTGGGACAGACACAGAAAGAATTTTACAGTCACAAAGAAATATTGGGTATCTGTATAGGTTTATAGACACTCAGGAAAAGTACATCTCCAGAAAATATGTATCTCTAAATTTTAAAGTGCTGTAAAGTGTAGCTGTAGCTATTTGTATAGCTGTAAAAGCTGTCGATTCCTGAATAAGTGTATAAATGTCTGTACTTCTCTTACAACTTACGAAAACCTATTGTTTAATTAAAATCAGAAAAGAAACGAGTCAAGCAAAAAAAAATAGATACTCAAAATTTAAAAATTGGGTTGTGGCTCAATTTTAAAGTTTATACACTCTTAAGCTTATACACTCTTTAAACAAAAGAGTGAAATCCACTCCAGTAGGAGAAGTGCATTTTCGACACTGGAAAGGAGTGAATATTAACTCAGACTGAGTTAAAATCACTCATTTGGAGTGATCCTATCGGAGGTTTAACACACAAAGGATCCACTCCTCTGGGAGAAGTGCATTTTTCAGACTGGAGGAGTGAAAATTAACTCAGACTGAGCTAAAATCGCTCGTTCGTTTTAAGTGTGTATGCACGCAGTAGATATCCATTCTGCGGAGCAGGTGAAAATGCAACGCTTGTATCATTCTCATCCGAAAGAAATCTCGAACATGGAGAGAGGGACAAGCTATTTACCTTTCCCATAGGCGGCCATGTCTTTATCACATTGCGGAATCATGGAACATGGCTGTGCGCGCATTCTATGGAGCCAAGCCTCCTTCCTGCACCAGAAGACATTTATCAAAACCAACTTCGAAATTACACATGTGGTTATTCCCCCGCCGATGGTGTTATTAGATGTGTTGAAAGGTGACAAATTAAAAAAGTAAAGCGAGAGAAATAAAATAAATAAAAGCCGCCATCAGAATCAAAAAGGGCCGCTGTGTTATTTTGAGTGGCCATCTTCTTTTGATAGAGTGAGTTTGATAAAATTTTAACTAATATTTTGACTCGTAACATAAATCTGTGTTGTATCATCAATATATGCTTTAATATAACAAGACTAAGTCAAAACCATTTGTTTTTCTCCTTAAATATCTACATATTTGATCCAAAAGTTTCAATTTTCTCAGTACAAGTGCTTCAAAAAATGATGAAAGTAAAAAATTTTATTTCAGAAAAAAGCATACAATATTGAAGTTTAAACAAAATTTAAAAGCTTTCGGGAATCGGTCCATAACATTATTTATATTCGGGCAAAGTTAATCCAAAATATTTTTCAAATTTTTCTTCAGTTTGTATTATTTAAATATTCGGGAGATTATTATTTCAATGTTATTCTATTTTAAGACATAACATCTCAGTCATAGCATTAATTTAATACCTTTGTGGTTTCATTTTAGATCGTATCTAAGTGTTAAAAACAACTTAAAATTTGCTTTGGTTTACTTTTACTATAGCACTTGGAGCAAAAGGATTTTCAGCTGCCTTTAAAAACTTTGATGAATATTTTTTTGAGAGGGCTGGAGGCTGATATACTCATATTTAAACTTTTCTCTCTCCAAATTTTTTTATAATATGTATATTTCTACGCTTTATATTTTACTTCTTACTTTAAAGCCAATATAGACAAACATCAAACAAGAAGGGTTTACATTTTTGTCACTCCAAAACCCCATTTTGCAGGGGAGGGCTTGTCTTGGTGAAGATATTAATGAATGAAATGCCTCCCTCTCATATAAGGGGTACAGTTTTGACTTTAACCTGTTAGAATGAAATGAAGCGTTTTTAAGAGGTAATTTATCGTACAGACTATGGTTTAACACTTCAACAGCGATACTCTGAAGCATTGCGACATTTACTGTATCATCTCTATGTTATGATTTAAGGGCATAGCGCGTGAGGTGTCAGAAGAGTCTAAAACGTTTTGGAAATATAACATTTGTAAATGGGATTGTTCTTTGATATACCCTCCAGAGCGGCGCCAACATTCCAACAGCATGTGATTAGTTGTATAAGATGTACGATGATGTTAGGGTTTTTTTTTCTACCCAACACCACAATCTGGAAAACGTGTCTTAATCTTCTTTATATACGTAAGGGCACCTTTTTTTTTAAATATATGATATAATAACTTAATAGAACTGACTCTATTATATGAAAGGTTCACGTATTACTAACTACTATTATAGAGGATGTGGTGCCATCAGTCAGAGGGTGGAAGTCAGACATCCACCCTCTCATGGGTACTCAAAGCCTTGTGCCGTATGCCTCGTGTTGTCGTAACCTGGAGGCATACGACAACAACAACAACATTACTTTCAATTACTTAAACTTTCAATGTCTTAATATGAAAGTTAAGGTAATAAAAATATGGTGATAGGGTCGAAAATCCTTAGATATTGTATTTTCTACACGCTTTTGAAGAGCACCGACTCGGAAAAAGCCTGTCTGTTTGAAACCACTCCCCAGGTCAAACTTATATCGACTATAAGATTTCAAATTTGGTTCATGATTTCTTAGTAACTAATATTGGAGGTTTTCGAGAAAATCGCCCATGCTCAAAGGTCTTCTGCAATATAATTTATTTTTTGTTTTAAAGATATTAAAACTTTTATAGGATGTAATTACCATTCAATTTTATTGATTTATTGAATAGTAATGGAAAGTTGTGTAGTGTTACACCCCCTAGTTTTTTTTTGACGTCATAAAAAAATTTTAGCTTATTTAAAAGATTGTAGTTGTATTATTATGCAAACAATTATCTTTGTATTGCAGTATGAAAGAAAATCTTAATTTCAATTATCTGCAATAATAATGTATCATATTAATTTTTAACAGCATATTTTACGGATACCACAGTACTAAAATATAGATATAATGCATTAATCGAGAGATACTCCTGCGTTATCTCATACTATGTTAACACACCTTCCTTCTATGATTTAACGGTATAACACGTGAGGTGTCAGAAAGGAATGAACCGTTTAGGAAACATATAATACATTTGTAAATGTAATTACACCTTAACGTTTCCTTCAAAGTTAGAATGAACATGTTTTGAGGTAATGTATTATGACATTTTCTACTTAACACCTCAATTTCGGAGTCTTGTTACGTAGCATTTTAAATTTAGCATCTTATGATGTAATAATTCTGTCACAACTGACTCTTTATCATATCGTACTCTCTCTGCTATGTTAACTGATTTGAAGAATGGCCACGGGATATTATCATGAGAAAATTCTTATTTACTGTTTATATTTATTAAAATTTTCTTAGATTAAAAAAAATGAATTTCAAATAGGGTGGTCTTGTATAGGTGACTGAATAATTTTTGGTATCAGTTTTAAAATTCAGTAATGCTTTCTAAGGATAAAGTTTTTGCATCAGCTGCTCAGTAAATATACGACATATTATAACTTAAACCCTCAAAATCTTATACCTTTAACCCCAATTAAACTTAACAACTTAAATTACCTTTTCACATATCCTTAATATCACTTAGTATTTTAACATTCCAAACGCACACTGTCGGCGATAAACAGTAGCCTAAATCAGTCGTTCCCACCGAACTTTCCTGAGTCATCTGCCGACACGTTGACCTTTAAAAACTTTTTTATAACAAAATCTTAACTTCTGATTGGTCAATCAGGGAGCGCTGGAGATTCCTCGCTATTTTTGCTGGCACTCCGTGGCACTCTCACGTCGACTCCAGACGATAACTCTATCATCTCTCGATGCGTAACTAATTCAATAATTTTAGGTATATATCTCTATCCGCAAAAATTAAAATAAAAATCTCATTAGTTGTATGCTGATTTGTTATGATATGTAATCGAGCATCTCACGGTTATGATTTAAAACGTGACGTCATAGCACGACATTTTATCGAGCTGCTTTTTCCAGTGAAGCTTATTTCCCATTATGGGTCTTTAGTATATTTAATTAATCAGTCTCTTATAAATCAAATCCTTATTAAGTTCATTCGAAAATTAAAAAATTCTAATTTAAATACTACGAAAATTAGAAGTAGACTGATAATAGAAATAGCCCAGACCCGAATGTGCAAAGACTGGATAAATTATTTTTTGTTTTGAAACTGTTAATAATGAATGAAGAAATCGTTTTCCCATCAATGTTCACATTTGCGTTTTATTCTCAACAAATTGTATTAGCAAGATTAGTTATAAAATAATAGCCAAAACGCAATTTTAACACTTATTTTTGCAGTGAACGTTTAACAGACCATATATTTGGAATTAAGATAAATAGAAACGAATCAATTTTTGTTGTGTTGCCAACTTCGGTAAAGACTTTTAATCAATTATGTCCGCTTCAAAGTTTCCAGACATCATTACTAATGTTTACTTCAAGTGTAGACTGTCGAGACTGTCTGGAAATCAAACAAGAAATATAAATAATGTATTCAAGTCAAACGTGGTGCTTTAATCATCTAAGCATTTAGGTGCTTAGATTCAATAAAGCTCTTTTGTCATTTCTCTCACGGCTGTGTTTTAGCACGCGACATATATTAACATCTTTCTTAACTGGATTGCAATGCGTTTTATGAGGAAACAGGCAAATTTTATAATGCTGTGTTGCTTGTTTTTGAAAAATATATTTTGAGTATTTTGAAAAGATAAACTTGTTTTGGAACACAAAAATATCAGGAAAATTCCAATAGCTCAGTTCTTCACACAATATGAAGATAAATTGGCGATTTTTCCCTATTTTGGTAAAGTAACTTAAAGTTAATGGTTTGGTTGGTTCAAACTTTTGAACCAAAATATCAATAAACAAATGATCTCAGAAACTTCTTTTTAACTGAATTTTAGTTAAAATAATCTAATTCAGATACTAAAATTAAGTGTGTACTTATACAGTTACCAACTAATATTTTTTCTAAGAAATTAGACAGATGATCATCCGACTTCTCCTTGCATATTTTAGAGTCGGATATTAATGCGCCATTCATAACTTTCTCATTCAAGTTCTTGTTTATAATCTACCATGCGTTACGATAGCCCTCAAGGATTTTATATGGTAATTACATCCATTTATATATGTGCCATCAAATATCGTTTATTTTCCGATAGCAGCTGTACACTAAAAGCTCTTTCTAAAATTTTATGTCCATTGAAATGAAACAATTGAAGAGTACACACGGGAAAAACCGATTGATTTCGTTTTTCAATTATGTTATCAAAACAGCTTTTGTCTATCGTTATTTAAAAAAATAACAGCTTAACGCTTTCAGTCCCTGTGATGAAATCTGGCATCATCATGTTTCTGATCATAATTTTAAAAAATAATAGGGCTGACATCTCTATTGGGATTAATAAAAAATATTTTCGAATAGAAAAAAGTTTGATGAATTGAATAATGCGCTTTATGATATCATAAATGGCCAGAAGATAAAAAAAAATCTAAAATGATGATGCCAAATTGTCATTGTAACTGAAAGGGTTTATCTCAATGAATCAGTCAAAGAAAAGGTTTAGCTTAAAAAATACATGTAAACCAGCAATACGTTTATACTCAGGCAATGAAATCACAACACTACTCGAGCAAGGAATAAGAATAATATATCATAGAAATAGATCGTCGATTTACAGTTAGTGAAAATAAAAATACTATATATTACGAACCATATTAAAGTACTATGGTGTAAAGAAGTGCATTAAAAAATAGCGATAATTATTCAAAATATGAGTATTTTAATATGAGAATATTGCACTGTTAAAAATTAAATTTTTAAAAAAAAGTTTTTTACGTAAATGCAACATAATAATGGTTCTAGTTGCTGCAAATGCTGGTGAATTGCTTTATTATATTTCGGCATTCGGTTGAACCATACCATTTATCAGTTTTTGGAAACAAAAACCTGAGAAATCGTTCAACAGAATACCGTAAATATGGTAAAACATTTCACCACACAACCGTTACTGTATATTTTTAGTAAAAACCAAGCTTCAGATTGTTTTTTTTTTTAAAACTGTGTACTAGTTTCCTCAGGCATTAAAAACGCGTTGCTTGAATAACAAATTGTTATTATCGATGCTTCATATTTGAAGTAAGTGCAAAAAATGGCCCAAGTCCCATGTTATAACCTTGGACATCAGTCTTTTTTAAACTGTGGTAGAGATATGATATTTGAGGTTGTTGCACAGAACAGACAGGAAAAAGGGTGCAGTGCTGTTCGTCTGAAGATAGAGAATTTTCTTGTTCACTTTATCATCTGATGTTTTTAGATGTGTTATTTCTTACGCGCAATTGTTTGCATGGAAGATGATTCAAATTAATGGATTATTCAGAGCCGGAGCGTGTTTCAAAGTGATTGCCGTCATAAGTTGGATAGAAAAGTGATGGTTAGAAATGAAGGGTTTGTAGCTTTGTGCATATTCTGATATAGGATGTATTATCGATAAATTTTTATCGATGAATGCACCGGTATCAATTAGGAAAAAAACTAGGGCTTTTCTGATAGATGTAATACTATTAATGTTGTAAAGAAAAACAATAGTTTTACATAATTTGTTTTCAGACAGACACTACAGATATTTTATAAGGCGACAAATAAAATGATTTAAAATTTTGCGTTCCTAATTTTCGAAAGTTGCGTTCTGAGAATTAGACACTTAAAATTTTTGAGAACTATGTAAAGGGGTTTATGATTAAACTGCTCTTTGCAGTACCTCTTTGCATAGTATAAATTTTTTTAAAAAAATATTTCCAAAATGATATCAATGGATAATATAAATACCAAATGCAAATAATTGTTTATAAAAATTGAGAGATAAAATAATTCAATTATTTCCTCATTCCTCCGATGCCGAAAAGATCTCAAATGTGTTATTAAACAACATTAATATTTAGACTGTTCAAGGATGTTTTGACAAACTGCATTTCTCCAATAATAATTATATTTATACGATCCAATTTTCCTCTTGAGCTAAAACGAACACCTCTACATATTTCGCCGAACACCGCGCAATTCTCTGTCGTCACAAATACTACTACCTCATACCTTGCACGTCACAATAATTGTTTTCAGTGTTAATTGATCGTCCACACACTCTTTCCTCATCTTCCAAAAGAGAACAATTAGAGCAGTTTGCATGAAAGGAACCAACTCATATTTTCACAAAATGGAGTCAATGGCACTAGCATTGAGCACTTTCTGATTTAGCCTTTGTAGTCTAAACAATTTATTCTCTATACAATTCTAGTTAAAGTATTCAAATTTTACTTTTGATATTCTATAACTCTAAAATTCCTAACTCTAAAGGAACGTACTGAGACCTTTTTTTCTACAATACAGTAGAGTCCCGCTATTATCCGAAAGGTACGGGACCAAAATTGAGCAGCAAACATAAAAAATTACTGTATATTTTGAGAAATAAATCCAACTTTGTAAGTACGTATTTTTTTGTGCATTTATTTATGCGCATGCATTTCTTTTTTTAACCGAAAGGCTCGGGAATTCTTTTTTTGCTAAAAATTTTTTCGGATAATTCGAGACTCTACTGTAATCCTTAACTATACAGTCACCAAAATACTATATCGATAAAAGAGCAACATCGATGATCTGCAATACAGCTCCGGATAATGACAGTTAAAAATAAACAATCCTTGCAGCCCTATTTAACTCGATATATTTGCCCATAATTTTGAGTAACTGAATTTACTCGATTAAATGAAAAATGCCAGGCAAGTTTTATTTACCCAACAAAAGAATTGGTGTACATTAAACGAGTGCATGTAACGTCATATTTTATTTTGCGAAGGCGCATTTTAAAGCACACACACAAAATCTTTTTTTGCGTACTTTTCCATAAGCACATAAATAACGTTAAAAATGTGCTTACAGTGTAAAACTTTTCAGAAACAACGTACACTCCAATACGTGCACCCAGTTTTAAACTTAACGTTATAATTTTAAACTCTCTCATCCTTTATCAGATAAATAAACAAATTATGATTTTACCTCCTAGTGCCTTTTCGACTAACTTTATCCAATTATTTGGAGCTCCCCATCCCTTTCTCATACAGCTGATTTTGGGGTAAATGGGGGGTGAGGGGGTTATAGTCCCTATGGGGATTGCGTGTAGACTCACCTGCGCGCATGCGCATCTGCTACGTCCCCGTCTGACTCAAAGTACTCCCTGTTGTGATGTACCTGATGAAGGGAACGTGTTTAAAGTGCTGGAATATTTAACTTGAAATAGATTTTTTCAAAGATTTTAGTAAATATTGTTTAACTGAAAAAATAATGTTGCTTGAGTAAAAAAGTAAGTTAGAGTGTTGCTCTTTCAAAAGAATTGCGTGAAAAGGGAATTGCAAAAAATTTGCTTAAATTATTTAAATTTTTGGATGATACAAATATTTTTTTTGTTTTAATGTTATATACAATGGGGTTGTTTCACGTCGTAGATGGCAACAGCTTAAACGGTTGGTTTTCAGTTGTTTTATGGAATCTCTTTTGTTTTTGTTATTTTAAAATGAGTTTTCTAAGAATATTTTACTCCTTAATATTTTTCTAATGACAACTTCTTTTTGCTGTGCTGTTGGTTGTTCAAAAAATTTGTTTAAAAAAACTTGCATAGAAAGAATATTTCCTTTTCATCTACATCGGTCATTTTGAGAATGAGACTGAAGCGACCAATGAAATCAGTACTGAGGAAAATGAAAACAAGAGAGTTACATCCCCTGACACATTCCCATTGAGTATCATTTTACCATTTCAACTACAACGGAACAAAACTTCGCTTAAACGATGAATTGTAATATATAAATATTCGATTTTTGTATGATCCTTAGAGTCAAAAGCAGTGTCTCTCATCTGAATATCAATAAGACTCACCTTACATTAAAAATAATTGACGACTTTCTTGAAGGTTAATTTGTAAAAAAATGTTAGTGAAAATAAATATTATTGCCTACGATTACGCAGTGATTAGCACGTCTAATCCTCATCCTCTGTCCAACCAGTCGGATAATCCTTTCCATTATTTTTGTCCTCTTAGAATTTTTTTAAAGGCCCAAATTTTAAGTTTGCATCAAGTTTTAAATAAGGTTTTCTAAAATATTCAATTCAATCACAATCGTAGAACCAGCCGATTGCCGGAAAAAAAACCCTTCTAACACTAGAATTTAAAAAAAAATAATAATAAGAGTTTACACTTAAGGATAGCTTTTCAAAGATAATAATAAGAATTTTTTAATGAATTCATTTCTAATGAACTTAGTCTTTTAGTTTTTATTTTCAATCATTGTTTTGCTATTAAAGAAATTAAGCTTTTCACTGAAAAGAACTTTTATTCATAACATGTTTTTTCATATAATTTTTTACTGATATTGGATTTTAATGATAATAATAATTTGGTATTTATTCTTTTTATACCCTTGTTAGGCCGAGAAAAAAAAAACTCTAAATTTCCTGACATTAACCAAGCGAACAGAGAGTCAAGTATAATTTTTGTCTGAGACTCAAATCTTTTATTTTTGTTGAACTCTTTTATAAATTTTTACGGATAGGAATCACGAATTCTTAATTAATTCAATTAATATAATAATCAATCAATTAATAAATCAATCTCGTATCAAATTTAAAAAAGCTAAAAATGTAATATAATGAAACTCTAAAGTCCTGAATGACACCTCTGTTTCCGATCATTAACCTACTTGTGTCGCCATCTGTTAGCGAAGATCTAAATCGAATCGTGACTCGACAGAGGTCATGGATCATGATACGATTTTGAAAGATAATAAATTCAACAAATAAATGAAGAAAAAAAGTCCAATCTTTTATGCGAATGGTAATAATTTTGCATAATGAAATTTGCATCTTTTTAAAAATCCTACTCACGCTTTAAACTGCTGCTGATTTGATTACATGGGGAATTATTTTTTAAAGAGTGTAATATATATTGTGACGCATCTGACTTTTAGCCGCATTTATACCATTCAAATTCGTGAATTTTTTTTTCAACTTGTTTTTCAAACTTCCCAAAATGTAATATATCATACCCATTTATTTATATCATTTAAGTTTTTCATTTTTGTTGATTTCGGGGGAAAATGGAATATTGGAAAACTCGTCCACTTGGTCACCAAAATTTTGTTTAATTGCAATAACCAAATGTCGACAACAGACCGACTCATTTATATTATAACTGTATCCCACTGCATCTATCACACTTGCAACGAATAACAGTAGGATCGTTATAATATACATTAATAAAATTTGAACTTATGTAAAATTTGTGTTTTTTTAACTTCCAGCAAGCAACTTGAGCAGTTACTTTTTGCTGATGTTAGCAATTTTTAATTTTTTTTTCAGTTTGTTGTCTGGAGGCATTTATTTTAATTTATCAATGTCTAATAAAATTAAATCGAATTGATACAATCTGACGAAGCATTAAAATCCAAAAAATATTTGAAAAAAAAATGTATTAAAAAAGTTCAAATTGCAATCTTTCCATTTAAACCTACTTGCTAATAGTTAATTTTCTTTTTTTTATTTCATGATTTCAAAAAATTCACAATGATTTATACCTTTAAACTATCATATCGTATAAAATAATTATTATTTTGCGTAGTTTGAAACCTTTAATTTATCTCCATTTTAATATACATAATTCGCACTACAATCGGAGATAAATTTCAGACCGAAAAACAGATGCACAGTCCCACATCAATGTTATTAAGTTAATCAATTTTTTTAAAAAAAGTTATTTTTCATTGTGTATAACTTCATTTGTAATCATAAATTAAGTTTATAAGAATATTTTTATGATCTCTTTACTTTTATGTATTAAATTTTTTTGCAATAATATTTTGTTCAACGCTCGTTGTACTTCCAAAAACGGTTTGGTTGCTTCAGGTTTTAATTTGTTTTTCTTGTTAATTTACGAAGTTTTAAAAACGAATACTGATTAACGATCTTCCATTGGGCATAGAAAATAATAAGCTATTAATACGTAAAGTAAAATAGTTTAGTATAATTATCAATTGGGACTAGAGCTACACGAGCTATTTTGTCATTTTTTTCAGAGCCTCGGTCAAGTGACGAGCCGACATCTGAGTTGGAAAGCCAACGCAACCGTTAAAAAAGACATTGTATGCAGCATTAGGACTTTGAAGGACATTTAACGAACTCCCTACTTTCAAACAGAGTTTACCAATTTAGAAAATATCTCAAACAGATAGGTAGTCCAATAAATAAAAATAACTGATGACATCTCAAACCAAATTACGGGCGATTGAGTAATCACGAAACTTACTCGCATACAATACAAGATCCAAAACTATGACCATAACAACAAAAAAAATCTCAAATGGGGCTGCAATATTGGCTATCAATCCTTTGAAGACTCGGTAAATTCCCCAGAACTGAGAGCCATTTTTTGGGGCACCATTTAGGCTGTTCTCGCTACCAATTTTGACTCACAGATTACAATGAATCTGCTCTCTGTGTTTATGTTGTCATGCCGAGATTTTAATTTTGACGAGAGAACCCAAGCCACAATATCCTTCCAGGGACCTTTTACATGAAAAGTAATAATATGACATGTATGCCCAGAAATTTCCCATCCAGAAAATCCGGCAACTCAGCTGGGGCTCAAACCCGCGATCTTGGGCTTACGAGGCGGACACGTTAAACCTCTCAGCCACTGAGCCAGAGTAACAACAAAACAAAAATTTTATTTTTAACAACAAAAAATAAGCACCACATAAGGCAAAACTCAACTACCCCCTCCCCCTTGAAAAAATCAGAGAACAATATAAAAGAAACCCACCGAAGCGTCCCTTTAAATAACAACAAAAATCAGTAAACAACAACAATAAAACGCGACCACCCAAACGGGATTTACCCCAAAATGAAATGGCAGGTTTTAGTAAATTGCGTACAAAGAGTACAGAATAAAAAGTATTTACCCGCTAAAAACACTGTTATTTGTGAATCCACTGTGATAACAATGCAATCTGTGTTTATCTTAGATAGAGTCGCATTATTAGCTTGCGGGTTTTTTAGATGACTCAAAATTTAGGAAAACCAAGTCTAGAGGAAGCAATTAAGAAAATCTTTTTTTATATTATCAGTTTCTTTTCTTTGTTAAGCTTAATTATTATTTTTATTTCATGTAACTTTTTTGTGGTTTTTGTGCTTGGTTTATGTGAGAATATGTTTTGGAATTTACGCGAATGAGCAGGAAGTTTGCATTATGAATATATTGAGTAGGTTGCGAGAATACCGGGAGTGCTCTTATAAAGAATACAGAGGAAGAACCGCGCTTGGTTTATTAGGAGTCTTCTGGTAACTGTGTCTGCTTGGCGGACATTGGCGACAGAAAACCGGTTTCTTTTTTTCTTCTTCGCTTGGTCCAAGCGTCGGAATCGTGCATAGCGTGAATTTCGGTAGGTAGAAACTGGTTTCCTTACACCAGTTTAGGCGATTACTCGCTATCATTGCCAAAGTGGCCTGCTGAGGAAAGTTCTCAACGAAATCAAGCGGTTTTTCCCCTGTACTCTTCATATGGTTACGGCATTGAATTGAACTTATAAATGTTTTAATTAGCACATTTTTCCGCATGATTTTCCTCAAAAAAATTCATAAGTTATTATTTTAGGAAGGGTATAAATATATTTCATAGTTTAACGTAATTGCTTTGCCCATTCATCATAAGTAGGGATTACATATTTTACCAAACATTTATAAAGTTAAGAAAGAAGTGAGGGGGCAATTTACTAAAAAAAATTAAGGTCTTAATCTCTTAATATCAATATCATCCAAAAATATAATGTATTACTTTTTCATTCATGTAAATATTTTATAAAACAACGTAGCTTCATTGAAAAGGACATCAGAGGCTGTAAGTTATCTTTTACTTGGTCCCATAAAGTCTCGATTAAATCCCTACAATTTCAGCCCCCAAACTTCCCAACCGTAATAACAAAGTCACAATAGGAAACTTGGACCACAATTTGCTCTCCTCTGTACGAGCCCCAATTACCCATACCCTCCACGACGCCCCCACACAGACCAAATATCTATTAATAAACCCAGAAAAGAAAGAAGATTTGATACACAGACTAAGAGAGTCATCTCTTCAAATTGATTCTTCAGAACATAACAGCCACCCAGACGTCATACTATAGCAGAAGTTCCCCCATTGTACATTTTGATGACCAACAGTATTGTACGGGACGTCTCAGTGTGTACAAAAAACTATAAGGGCGGTCAGGAGGCGTGCACAAACAGATCTCTTTTCCATTGTGGACCGTAAAGAAGATGGTAAAGGGCCATTATTAACTTCTGCCTAATAGCCGGACCACAGTCATAGTAAAAAACATTAGGGATCTGTGGCTTTTTTTCCTTTTGGGAGGTTATCATGGAAGATAGAGCCTCAATAAATTTGTGTCTGTATCTTTAACTTTGTAGAAAAAGGGACTATTTTCACTGTTAGGTCATCAGACATCAGCCTTCTAAAGTATAGGTGTCTATCTTCCTTGGCGCGAGTGTTGTCTTAATTGCTGCTGCCAAGGTGTGATGGATGGATGAAGGGATATGTCAGTGTTAATTAGCAATTAGTCATGAAAGTCGTGAAGATCTTAAAGTACTTGTTTTTTCTTTAATTGGGTTAAAAAGTAATGAAGATTTATGCTGCATATGAAATAGTTGGCTTGTTAAGGATATATACAATTTGAGAGAGTTGAAAAACTTCGATGGGATTTTGTTTTGATAGAGATTTTTGGGAAAACTCTCAAGGAACATTCCATTCATTAGAAATTGTTGGGTTTTGAAAATTTTTACATTTTTCTTAAGCTGTTGAATTCAGTGTTTAAATTTCGTCAATTCTCTTCCAATCTCGAAAGTCCACTATATATACAATTATATATGAAGTTAAAAATGTTTTTTCAATAAAATTTTTTTTGCAAAATGAATGCCATTTGAGATAAACTTACAAGAATATTTTTAACAAATAATAATTCAAATAAATTATTTAACGGTCAGGCTTATTGTACTTGTTCTTTCTATTCTCCCGTATATCTGACGAAACCCTTAAAATAATTAAAAGTTATCTATCTACCTTATTATTTTACTGATTGACTTAACAAAGTCGATCATTCGATAGCTAAATGTTCAGCACCTCTTAAAATGTTCAATAAACAATAGAAACCCTGTCCGAAGAAAAATATCTTCCTCAAGAACTTGCTAAAATCCATTAGCTTTCATACCGGCCATCTAGACGCACGTTGCACGATATTGTGAAATATATTCATTGCCTTTCATCCATCTCTTTAAGATGTTTGTTTGCTTTGCGAATGACGACTTTCTGATGCACTCAAAGGGCCACTTGAGACGGCCCCCAGCGCGCCATTTTGATCCCTGAGGTCGACATTAATGGTGAAGTTTACCTGTGTGGTCTGGCCACGATTCGGCCATTTTCAACGGCACAACGGAAAAATATGTTTTTCTTTTTTTTATTCGACGGAAGTTCTCTTTTTGCAGACGTATTTCACTACAGACCGTCATTTGGAAAGATAAAGCAAAGTAAATAGTAGCGGAGAGAATGAATTGCTTGGTGATGAATTCGATTATAATTTCGCAGCATTCAAAGAATTAATAGAATTGATTTTTTTTTAAACAAAGAGGTTTCCGTTTTACAAATGCATTGAATTTCCATAATTTAATTACTACATTTAAAATTTAAAATGTTTATTCCTTTGCCAGATACACAAAAGGAAGTTATGTGGTTTATATTCTTTGATCTTGCTTGATTACGGGAGAAATATTCAAATGAACTTTTAACTGGTTAAAGGGTAAGGTATAACATAAATTTTACTTTCGGCAAAAGAGAAGAGTGATTTTTTGCTATTCGTTCTTCATATCTTTACTACACTTTCATTGTAAATTTTTAAAAATCACTAACTATTATAGTAATAATAATAATATATATCGCTAGAGCTACAATTAAGAAGTAGATATAATAACTTAATTCTAGATTTTAATATCGCTTTGCATTTGTTCAATTTATAAAATTGAAACAGTTTTCAGCTTTTAGTAGCTTTAGTGGATAAAAATTTTCCCAGTACATGACTTATTAGAATGTAGCTTTCTAAAATAACTTCCATGAAGTCAATTATTTTTTTGGAAAACAATAATAATGATATGTAAACTGTAACATTATTTTTAGGATTGTTTTTTAATGATTTTTTATATTAATTCGTCTAGTTTTATGGCAAATGCAAGTGATATTTTTTAACTCTTAAAAACTTAATTTAAATCCTATAAGAGTATTTCCAACGAAGTTTATTTATGAAAAACATTCCATTACGATCAAGCCAATCCATTAATTTTAATCAAGCATCAAATTTATAAAACACGACCGAAAACAAACTTCATGTCCCTTACATTTACCACAACATTAAAATACCCCACGTTGATGCATTGTGATTTACAATGAAAATTGCGAAGATTTGCAAACTTAAATAGAAAACTTGGCACCGAACATTAAATCCTGTAGGCTTTGAGCACGCGTTTCCTAATTTAAAGCAGAATCAATTAGACAGGTAGTAATTATTGGATGTCATAAGCAGGTTTGTAGGCGGATGCGCGTATATCTCTCGCAATAATTAAGTTATGATGTACGATAATCGTTTAAAATCGTGCCTTATTGAATTTCATCACTACTTCGGTTTGAAATATTGGGTTTGTTCGAGGAGGAGGCATCGAGGTTTATTAAGCTGTTAGTGTAGCGATAATTATAAATAATCATTAATTACGATTCAAGGCCCGTATTAGAATGTGAATACTGCAGTGAATACTTTTGTCCTAAAACTTTTTTTAATATTTGTAGCACATATTACTCAAGTAAACTGGTTAGTTGAGAATTTTCATGTAAAAGAAAATATTAATATAATTTATGGTATGGTATGGTATGGTACGGTACATATATATTCCAGCTTGTGTGGTTGTTCAGAGAACCGCTTATAAGCTTTCGTCAAGTGCGACAGACACTGAAAGAATTTTTACAGTCACAAAGAAATGAATAACACATAGACAAATAACAACATTTATTGACGCTCGCCAACATCCATGCCTGACAGGGATTCGAACCCCACCCCAGCAGCTCCAAAGGCTAGAGTCCTAACAATTGCGCCGGCGGCATATAATATAAAAGTTTCACTGAAAACTTATGAACAATACAATATTACAGAAATTTTTTTGCATAAAATTGTAACGGGGAGAAACATATCATTAAAAATTGTTTGGTTTTTGCCTAAAAATAATATTGGCGAATATTACCGTGAAAAAAGATTGAAAAGTTTAAAATCCAATAACATTAAAAAACCTAACTAATATTTTAAGTAATCAAAGGAAATAATTAAGTGGTGCGTGTTATTAGTTTTTCACTTTTGATTACATTTGCAACGCTCGGACTGAAAATGAGTACATTTTACATTAGGTCTGGAAAAATACATTTATTTACTCTTTCTTATGGTATCTGATTTGTTTGGTTGATACTTCCAAACTAAGAACACAATTTTCGGGTCTCCATTGTTAAAACCTTTATAAGTAATTTTAAGGTTACATAATTACATAATGAATTCATAACGTTGTCATCAGTTACCGATCGATCATCCGCATACCAGGAATTTTTTTGATAAAAAGATCGAAATTTATCTTCTCATTAATAACTTTTAAAAAAAATTTTTTTTTAACTCCATTACTTCCTACAGATTTTTCATCGTGGTTTTATTTCATGTTAACTAATAAATAAATCGGGTATATATTTCAAATAATAATGAAAAAACCTTGATAATCGAACAGAGCACCGCACCTGTCTCGGTCATAGGTAATTGCTCGGCTTAAAAGTGACACGTTTGACAGGGTCACCAGTTTTGGCTTGAAATTGTTTAGTTGGCGAACTTGTCAATCTCTTCTCTCCCTTTAAAATTTGTTTTATGGGATTCCACAGATTAAGATATTAATTTTAAATTTGGGAGATAAGTTTGTTTTCTATAAAACAATGCGGAAATTTAAGAGACATTCAATTGATACTGTAAGCCCTTTTACTTTGAAATTTTTTTTAAAAAAATATTGTTTCATTAAATGCTTAAGTAACAATTTTGATAAAATAGACAATGATTACTGATTAGGTAAAAATTAATAATCAAGATTTTGAATTATTTTAATTGAATAATTGAATGCAAAATGTTTCTTGTCTCTTGGAGGCATCGAATACTTTTTTTTTTCTCTTCAAACGTTTTAAGAAAATAAGGAGCGTGATCTGTGGAATTGGCGGTTTTAAACTCACACAGCTTAAAAATTTCCTATCAGTTTACAATAATAAACCTGCTGCTAAGTAAAAATAGCTGGTTCGTTACACGAGATTCTTATTCGGAGCCAATGCCATTTTGACAATTTTTTATTGCACTACAAACTTAATGAGGAACCGATTTTAAGTGACAGTTACAATCCCAAACTAATTTAACGAAAAAATTCATTGACTTATTTAACATGACATTATGATTTATTTAGCGCCATGGCAATATTTTTCCGAGTTTGGTGACTTAAGCTTTACAGTAACCCATATTCGTCACTTTTTGCATTGATGAGTCAAGAATAGCGTGAAAACGAAAGGTTCCCCTTCCCATTACGCGTCCCGTCCATAAAGTCGATGGTTTTCCACTCAAATTTCTAATCTGGATCCAATTTGACAGGGAGCAATGGTATTTCTGATGAGGGAAATAATGCCCCGCAATAATAATTAATCATATCTCGATGATGTGGAATTTTCGAGAGATTAATCTCAAAGTTATTAAGAGGAAAATGAGGAAATTATAAAGCAGTGAATAGAAAAAAATATCAATTTCGGAATTTATTTTGAAACTTCTATGTAACATTTTTGAGGAAGTTAATTTTGTGCATTCTTCTTATTTTTCTGGGGCCCAAGTAGCTAGGAAAGGTGTTGTGTTGGCATTTGGACTTTAAGGCATAATGAGCCCTGGGTTCACACATGGTCTTCTACATCTTACATAAGAATTGCACACTGCAAAATAAAATCACAATCTACGCGCGCTTAGGTGGTAAATGTACGTTAACTGTGGTGGTTTAAGTTAAAAAATAGTTATTGTTAATTTAAACTAATAATATTTATTATAAACATAAAATTTATTATAAACATAAAATTTATTATAAACATAAAATTTATTATAAAGTCAAATACAATCATTACAATTAACATTATCAATAAAATAGAAAAAACCTGTAAATGAAAAAAACCGGGATATTCTTTTAAAAATCTTTTTAATAAAAATTTCATGAATTCTAAAATAATAATTTATTAGTACTTTAATTGCTTTGGAAGAAATGCATTTAAGCTTTCAATTGAAGCGTAAAATGCTTTGCATCCACAAATCCAGTTTTAAATGCAATCAGTAAAACCAATTAATTTATTACTAATTTCTTTTTAATTTGAGTTGAAGTAATGAGTATGATGAAGTGGAAAATATAATTTGCAAAAAATATTAATAATAATAATAATAATTCACAGACAAAGTTAGTTAAAAATAATAATAATAATTTAAATAAGTAATTTAAACGTTGAGTTACTTTTTTCTCATGAAAATTGTATATTATGAAGATAGATCAATCATAATGAAGAATAGTCAAAATTGTCTAAGCATACAAGACTATTATTCCTTACCACCAGCAGTCGAAATTGAACTTTTTGTCTGTGTTCAATAGATTTTTCCTATCTATTTTTGAGCGCTGATTTCACAAATGCATAATGAGTAAAGTCCCGTTTATCCGAATCCTGGTTATCCAAAATTTGGTTTAACCGAAAGACTAGGGAATATTTTTTGCTAAAATATGAAATGTGTACGCATAAATAAATACACAAAAAATAAATACGCACTTACAAAGTTGCATTTATTTCTCAAAATATGCTGTAATTTTTTTTTTTTTTTTTACCGCTCAATTTTGAAGTACTGACTGCTCAATTTTGGTCCAGTACCTTTCGGATTAGCGGGACTCTACTGTAGTTTTTTCCTACCTCTTCTAGAACTGCTGCAAATTTGAATTCATTAAAATTTGAGAAATCTCAATTCTTTTTTTTAAAAGAATTCCTAATTAATTGAAAGCTCCTTTAAATGAATTCAAAAATTTTATTTGTCAGTTACACCACTTTTACATACAAATTTCGATACAATCAATTCCTTTCGTATTAAGTTAATGTTTTATGCAATTGCTGCACTTGTATAATACTGGGCTTGGCGCATGCGCTGCTGGTATATGATGGATCGAGATTTAATGTTTCACTTGGCTATGTTTGTTCCATTGATGGTATTTTACGCCAACCTTGAGGGTTCAATATTATCAACTGCTCGATGTATAGAAATAGTATTATGAAAACATAATGTTTAGTAATGCTTTGGCGAAAATGGGAAAAAGATATTTCGTTTGGGGGAAATAGTTTCAATCAAAAAATATAGTTTAGCGTTTTATAGATAATCCTATCTTAGTAAATTACTTTATTGCTTATGATTTCTAACCGTGATGTAATTTTTCTCTTAATAATTCAATTCTAAAAAATATTTTTCAAATTAAATAAGAAAGCAAACTTATTCACACGATATGCATATATTTAACAGCCAATTATTTATAAACGCTCCTTTTTTAAATATTGAGTACAATGTATGTATTTTGAGACTTAAGTTTAACAAAAACGATACATAACGGCTTATATATTTTTTTTGAAACTCCAAAACAAATTGGAAGTAAGACAGAAACCTAAACATTTGGTAAAATAAGAACGAAACTGCAGGTTTTATAAGTTATTTTTGTGTGACTTTAGAAACAAGTTTATGTTTGAGTGTGGCCACGGTGTTTTTTTTTTATATAAATTATTTTCTGATGATACTGGCACCATTTTTGCAACAACAAAAATTAAGTGAACAAACCCATTTTTACCGCAGAGCTTTTAAAAATTTAAACGACATGTGATCTTTATGTTTATTTTTTTGCAATGAATAAGTCATTATTATTCAGATATAACATCCTGATCCTCACAGATAATTGCCGAATGAAATATATACTTATGATTTATTATATGCTGGCACAAAGAACTAATCTCGTCAATTATGCAAAGACTGGTGAATCTAAAATATCAAACTTCATCCGGATTTCGACATTATGTGAATCTTAAATTCTATAAATGATGGATTTGGAACGAAGTTTGAGCAATTGCCTTCCCAGTTCAAGTTTTTGTGCATTAACGAGTTTAGTAGATATTTTTATTTATTCATCAATTATATAAGGAGAGCGTCTTTTTTAGAGACCAAATGAAAGCATCAAAATGAACTACTAAAATACTTACTAATGTTCTTACTATAAAAAACTAATACTAAAAAAAATAATGATTAAAAACTAAAAAAAAATCTTATTTGAACAATTACATTTCTACAACTTTAAAATTAATAAAAAGCTACAATTAATAAAATCTCACTAACCACCAGCATTTTAAGCATTTATTTTCATTTAATTTCATTTTTATTTCTTTTTTATTTTAACTATATTATAATATATTAAATATTTATCCGCATATTTTAATAAATAATATAAATATTAAAAAAAAAAAAAAAAAAAAAAAAATAATAAAAAAAAATAAAAATAATAAAAAAAATAAATAAGTATAACAAGTAGTTTGTAAAGTTGGTTACTCTGCCTCCAAAAACCAAAAAAATGTACAAACACAGGTAAAAAAAAACACAAAACACAGCATTATTAATATTTACCAGCTACATTAAGCTAAGTTATCAAATATTTTATTTTATTATTTCGATATTTAATAATTATTATTTAAAAAAAAAATAAAAAAATTATATTCAAAGAATATAATATGTAATATTTTTCTCTTTTGCATATGAAAAAAAACATTGCTTATACACATACAATCTTGAAGTGAAAAATACGTATAAACATTCAAATTTGATCGATGGATGTAATAAAAAATTATAATTTTATCAGAATTAAATTACTAAAAAAGTTCAAGATGATTGTTGCATAATAATGGTGATTTATTCTAAATAAAAAAACTTCTTGCTTTTTTTTTTGAGCATTAATTAAATTTTTAAGTTTTTTAAGTGAAGTACTTTCGAATTCTTTTTCTTTTTTGAAATTTTCAATATATTTTTCATTTGGATACGCTGAATTTTTTTGACGTATTTCACTTTAATAGCATTTGTGTTTAAATTCACGCGATAGACTCGACGAAAATCGAATTCAATATGCTAATTCAAAAAAAAATTCGACAAATAGATTTTATGTCCGTGTCCTCGTAGACACAGACGGACAAAAAAAGTACGAAGTCGGTCTCTGATGTCATAGCTTTCTACAAAAAAAAGAATTTTTAAGGATCGGATGGATAGAACCGATTTTGGAAGGGGGGTACGGAGACGGGACGGACGGACAGACGGACGGACGACGGGGGACGACATCCGACGCATGTCCTACTTTTTTTTTTTTTTTTTTTTAATTCTCGAATTAAAAAAAAAGAAAAAGTAGGCTAAAAATGTTGGAATTTTATGAATAGTTTAGGCCGTCTTTATTTTTTAATTTAAAGCTTGTCTAGAGTTATATTATAGTGAGAAGATTATATTTCGTATTTTCCATTCACCATTTGATAGTTTTGAATTTATCTTATCTATTCTTCTAAAATATTCAACAATAGCAATTGAGATGGTAAGAGATGATAAATGGATGATGTTTATGCGAGTTCTAACATATTTATTTGCAGCTAGATAAGTACACGTAGGAATAAGTTAAGCTTCAAAGTCCTAAAATACTAATGAAATGGAAGTATTCCAACCAACTATTACTCTGTATATGGGCTGTGGGGCGCCCTGTGCGGTCACTAATATTAATACATACTTTGAATATACTGTCAAAGAAGTAATTTCACAACAGTTAATAACTTCACTCTTTAATTTTGAATACTCTCTACTTTAATAGAAAAACTGAATTATGTTACTTGTTGCCATATGACAACAGTATGCAGAGTAGAAGGTTAATAAACAGAACCTGACTATCAGCAATAAGAATTTAACAAGACGCATAAAGTCCCCATCTCTCCAATATAATGCTATAATCTTTAAAATATGAGATTCATGATAAATTAAATGAACATATTTTAAAATGTACAACGATTAAAGCATTCCGTTCTTAAGTATGATGGAACACATTTCTAACGTTGCACTAAACCAGAGTAATTAAACATATTCTTTAAATTTCTTAAATTAAAATACTAATCTGTTTCCTTATTAAGAAACTATCAACAACCGTTTTCTACATTAACACAAACACCCGTTTCTATATAAAAACTTATAAAAAAAAAAATAAATTTCACTAACACAGCATCTAAGCCATTATTTTTCATTTAAAGCCATTATTTTTAATTTTCAATATTTTCTATATTCCGATAAATATTAATTATTTATAACTAAATATTTCATTTTTCGTAATTAAAAATTTATTAAAACTATAAAAAAACCCATAAAACTATTTAAAAATAAATAAACAAAAAAAATTTGTGTAATGAAAATATGTAAAACCTTCAGTTAAACTTGGTTGTAACTTAACAGGCAAAATTAACTGCCAAAAACAGCAAAAATAGCCCAAAACCAAACATTAGCTAAAAACAGCTTAATTTAGCTCTTTTCTAATTTGTTCATTTATTGTATTCGATAATTAAAATTATTATTTTTTAATCGTTTGCAAAAAAATTATATTTCAAGAATAAATATGTAAATATTTTCTCTTTTGAATTAAGAATGAGAAACATAAACATACCTACTACTGAATCTGAAGTGAAAATATATTTGACTTTTCAAACTTTTCGAGTCGCAAAAATAAATTTATTTTAATTCAATGTCTAAAAGAATTAAATTTTCTCAAGCGATTGTTGACATCAAGAAGGTTTTTTGTGAAGCAATTCTAATTTTTATCTATTTTAATGCTTTTTAAATGAGCAAATTTTTTTTAGTAATTTGATAAAGTTAGAAATCGAATTCTTTCTTTTTTGAAAAAATTTTTTTCTGAAATTTTCAATATATTTTGAAATTTTTTTTGAATTTTTTTTGACGTGTAGTTAATTTCCGCGATTTAGATGACTCGAATGACGAAAAAATGAATTTCAATATTTCAATTTCAATTCTAACTCATAGGGAAATTCGTGTCCGGTCGTTATCGACAGACAGACGGAGTACAAAAAATGAAAGTAATGTCGGGTCTGCTTGAGGTGAGCTTTCTAAACAAAAAAGAATTTTAAGATCGGATGGATAGAACGATTTTTGGATGGGGGTACGGGGAGGGACGGACGGACACGGACAGCAACAGACAGACGGACGGACCTCGCGCATGTCAATACCTACTTTTTTATTTTTTTTTTTTTTCTTCGAATTAAAAAAAAGAAAAGTAGGCTAAAAATATTTAAGAAGAATACTTTTCAAAAAGATAATGATAATGAGCGCCATTACACTCTCAGAAATGAATACTCAAAAAAGACGAAATTTTCCTTAATTTTGGCGATGCCGTTTACTGGCAAATGATCCTAGTTTTTCATTCCTCAAAGTGAGGAATTTGATTCGTCATTTTTATAAGGATTCAAATTTCGTTTAATCTAAAGAAATGTTTCGTCATTTTTGAGCATTCGAGTACAGTAATGAGATTCAGTTTCCTCAAAATCAAGATACAGAATCGTCAAATCAAGATCGTTAAAGTGAGGATTCCTTTTACTCAATACTCAAAAGTCTCGTGATACTTTGACGAAATAATCCTCAAAATTAACGAAATGAGGCTTGAGGATTCATAAATCGTCAAAAATAAAAGTGTTATTTCTGAGAGTGTATACTTTTTCAAAACATTATAATAATGAATGCCATTACGTAGTTCCTTTGATACTCATCCATCTCCCTAATAAATAAACCGAAATCCGCCGGGACATGCCTAACGCCCACTGAGCCACGAGCCACTAATTCACAAGGCCGGAAATTAGCTCTGCCCTCCATCTTTTACACGGAATCTTAAATATGCAACGCATTTAGATGAACGCCATCAATCTAAGAAGCAACTCGTCGGGGCTCGAAGCGAGCTCGGCCCACGCTCGTGTCCCTTCGTGACTTTAAAGTGACTCCTTTACTTCTATTTTCTTGTAATGTAATATATCTTGTTACGGGAGAAGTGCAATTTTGGTTAAAATAATTCTGTGTCATTTTTTTTAAAAGCGTAATGGTTTTGAAATTAAAAGTTATTTGTCTGGTGAGAAATGAGCGATTTGACTTTGTCGCATCTTATTTTAATTAGTTCGCACATTTTTTCAATGGGGTTTATAATTTAAAAGTTTCTTATACACTTAACTTATTTTTTATAGTAAATATAACGTATTAACCGTAATTGGTTTTGCCCAATGACAACGTCAGCGTTTCGTATTCAACGATTTTATACTTTAATACTAACTGGGCTATCTCTGTTTGGGATATTTTACAAAGTGCTGGTTTTTATTTTGTTTGAACATCCCAAGATTACGCAGTAGCAGAACAATATTTACTAATAATTATCCAAACATACAATGATCAATACATTCAAAATGACCTTGCTTGTGTAGCTAATAGTAACAATCACTCTTTTTACAAATTCACCAAAAACTCACATTTAATTGAAGATTATCGATCCTCAAATGTTGATATATCTGTAAAGCGAATTCCAATGCAGTTGCGCTGTAATCAAACATACTTATACCTTAAAGGATCAATTTACAAAATATTTCCTGACGCTATATGTAATACATCCGAAAATGAAACCTGGAAACACATAATTTTAACTTGTTCTATTTATGAATCCTTCCGAAGAAAATACTTTATTAATTCTAACAATCTTCCAGTATTTTTTTAGGCCCATTGCAATAAATTTATTATCTATCGATCTATACGTTAATACATGCTTCTAAAAAGCTAATTAACGATCGGATATATAACGTTGAGAATAAATTAAATAAAATTTGTAATAAAAAATTATTCAGAAAATAATTATGACTTCAAAAGTATCGAGTAATGTTTTGTTCAGTATTATATCGAATAATGGTAGTGTTTTTTTTAATATATTCCTAATTCACGAT
Organism: Hylyphantes graminicola; assembly: GCA_023701765.1. Taxonomy (NCBI): domain Eukaryota; kingdom Metazoa; phylum Arthropoda; class Arachnida; order Araneae; family Linyphiidae; genus Hylyphantes; species Hylyphantes graminicola. The sequence goes on along the minus strand of CM043113.1, from coordinate 41,883,602 downwards.
TTCTATGCACTTAGATAAATTATCTGAAATGCAAAATGCCTCGCATATGTAGTATCACAATACCTCTAATTTTAACAATATCGATAAAAAGTGAATATTCCCTTTAGGAAACAATTTAGAAAGTTCAGATTTTGAAACTCATTTGCTATTCAAAAATGCTGCTTGCCTGCATGACATGCCCATTGTTCTTAAACTCTTCTACAGTTCTGTTAATCTCTAAGACAACCTTTCAACGCCCAAGGTGCATTGCTTGGAGAGAAAAATACAACTAATGCAACATGATGCAAACAACAATGCCAACAGCTCCATCCTGAAATTAAGTTGGACATCATCCAGACCATCACAATCCGGTCCGGCACGTCGAACGGGTGCAAGAAACCCCGACGTACCCATTACAAGACCGCCCCAGTATCCCCTCCTAAATTATGGTAATAATGTTTTTTTAAATAAATAGAAAATATTATGAACTATGCAAACGAAATTGGTTAAATCATTTTAATGTATAGTGTCAGTCACGCGTGGAAATGTCCATATGTATCACAATACCTCTAATTTTAACAATATCGATAAAAAGTACATATTCCCTTTAGGAAACAATTTTAAAAGTTCAGGTTTTGAAACTGTTCTTAAACTTATCTTCAGTTCTGTTAATCTCTAAGACAACCTTTCAACGCCTAAGGTGCATTGGTTGTAGAAAAAAACATCTAATGCAACATGATACAAACAACAATACCAACAGCTCCATCCTGAAATTAAGTTGGACATCATCCAGACCATCACAATCCGGTCCGGCACGTCGAACGGGTGCAAGAAACCCCAACGTACCCATTACAAGACCGCCTCAATATCCCCTCCTGAATTATGGTAATAATGTTCCAGTTCTCATCAACAATGGATAGAAAGTGTCAAAAACACGTTTATGCATAAGAAAGGACTGCAGCGCCTTAGAGACAAAACGGCTTAACTCCAAGATTGTACAATTTTTTGAAGTTTCAAGTATAACACCAATGATATTTTTTTCGTAGTCACAGAAAATACATCTTTTTTTTAAATCAACAACAATTTTTTGCAATTCATTTGTTTAGTTGGTCCAATCATTTTACTCCAAACTTTTAGAATCCTTGTGTCAATATGACTGTTTTGTGGACTTGAGCTAAAGACGATGGTTTTGGTTCGAGATCTAGAGCAGAGATTCCCAACATTTTTGCATCTGCGTACCACTTGACTTTTTGAGAAATTTTGGCGTACCACCATCAGACCTAAATATTTTAATAAACGTATAATATTTACTCTTCAAAAGTTCAGGCTCTTTGTAAAAAACCAACTTGGGATATGATAATGATATATATTTGTTTATTTTATGACATGCTCATAATAATGGTAAATAAAAAGTTTAAAATAGTATTAATTTACAGTTTAATTTATTACCAATTGGTCTAAAACCATACAAATGAAAAATTAGTACAACACACTCAGCAAAAAATTCATCATCATACAAAATATACTTTTATAATCTTTCATGCAGTTGTTATTGTTTATATTTTCCTGATTAAGTTATAAAAAATAAGGGTGATGGAAATTTATTTCACTGTTAGTCTCCTCTCAAACACTTATCTGCTCTTCTATTTTTTTTTTTTTGGGTGTTTACAAGAGTTCAGAAAATCCACTCTCACGCAAGTAACTGGTAACAAATGGCATCAAAAATAGCAGAGCATTCCCGAAGATCAAAGGGTACTCTGGTTTTACATCAAATTCAGAAGTAAACTCACATAACTTACGCGTACAACCTGAAATTTTCCCGCGTACCACCGGTTGGGAACCCCTGATCTAGAGGAAAGAAAGCTTAAGAAAACGCTATAATGTAACGAAATTCAACCAGGACACGCTTTCTATAATAACCGCCGTGGTCCATTTGTACATAATAACGCCGTGATCCTTACTCTTCATAAGCAGAGTTTTAAAAAAAAAGTTTTTAGAATATATTGGAGCCTTAATAACACGTAAGCGATCTTAAAGAATTTGTATTATAGCTTCCATAAATTTTCGAGACTGTAGTTACTCTACTATGGCTGTGAGATACAGAGAGTTCTTGACCAACGGGCTTACGGATGTAATACGAAAACGATTACGCAAGGATGGGATGGAGGTAGCATCGTCTTATGTAAGGGGATAGTCCATTATGCATAACCTCTCGAACAATCTGCGAATTCTGGAACGACGTGATGTGATTGGAAGATGTCTTAAAAACGAATCGAATAAACTAATTCAGTTTTCTGATGACCCTTAATGTAATTGATTTTCTTGGTTAGGATTTGGTTTATAGATAAAATCTTCAAATTATTAGGCAGAGTTCTATTAATAGGTTTGATTTTCTTGGTTCGGATTTGGTTTATAGATAATATCTTTAAATTAATAGGGTGAGTTTTAGTAATAGTTAGTAAATTACCATGAATTATGGAAAAGATGTTCCGCTTCCTCAACAACAAATTAAGGAATGCAAAAAAAAACCTCGTTGATTTATATTCTAAAACGTCATGGCTTATGTTTACGGACTGCAGGCAAGGAAGAGACATGAAACCTACTAATATTTCATATAATTATTTCTAATATACGTTTTAGGCTATATTTATGGGAATTTTTTGTCAGGCACTGGTATTCGGCGACTCAAAGTATCAGCAGAGCGTGTAACATACTTTTTCTGCTAAATACCGATTTTAGCTATAATGAAAGGTATGAGACAAATGAATTTTAACCCATAGCCTGAACCATCTAATCCATGGATTGAAGAGCAAACTTAGCAATTTTTCCCTATGTATCATTATGTTTCCAACTTAGTGTGCATAGTTGAAAGATTTTCAATGCTTCACTCTATAATTATGGTATGGTAGTTCGGAAATGGAAATAACAGAAAAAGTTACTTAATATTTATCAAAAACAAGTGCGACTTTAACACAAAGAACTTTTTCAAATAAAAATAAGCGACGTTAATTAAAAATAATGTAATAGTCTTACTTTTAGTTATTTATAAGCCCATCCAAAATATAAATCACGCGAACAAATCTCCCAAAAAACCATAAAATACAGCATATATAATACATACGTTGAGTCAGATCCAGTAAAACATCCAAGAAATATCGAACACCTCACACGGGGTCCCCTTTTAAAAAATCAAACAACTAAAAAATGTATCATTTTCACAAGCGGCGTTTAGCCGATCTAAAAGTCCCCTCAAATTACACCTGGCCAGACGAGTTTTTATTTTGGTGTTGTTCTTTTTATGGGTGGGGGTGGATCACGTGACAGAGTTCGAACGTGTGCCCAAGGGAGCTTGGCAGTTAATTCTGAAAATACCTGGAGGGGGATGCTTTGATTAATAAATTGCTTACCACGTGACTTCAGTAATAAACGGTTGTGCTACCAGAAAGTTGGGGTTAGTTGCGATAGCGAGTTGGTTGTAAAATATAATTTCCGATTTTTTCCATTTAATTCCTGTGTTGAAATTCGAAATTATAAGTTTTTAATTAACAATTTTAAATGCATGGATTTGTAATTGTTTAAGTGGTTTTTTGTAAAAACTAGCACTCTTTATTGCTTAAGGTAACAAATTAAATTATAATAAAAAAAAGAGTAAAGAATGTTGTTTTAGTAGACACTATGGCGGTAAGATGAGAGAAAAAGATTGTAATCTTATTTTAAAAAGTGCAATTCTTTTTTAAAAAAATTTGGAAACTTTATATTAAAATTTACGTTTTAAGAGGAATCTAAATCCCTAACATAATAGTAGTGTAAAACAAAAAGTTTTACTACTTTTGCAATTTCACCCGTTAAAGAAATATTCACTGTGCAAATGTTTTTTTCCCAAGATACTTTCCACAAATTTACAAAAATCGGATTTAGAATAATTTTTACTTTTGTAAGCAAGTAAGTGAAGTATGTACAACCAATAACTAATTTTTCTATGATATAATTAAATTAAAAAGAACACAAATAGTAAAGATATACTAAATAGAAAACTTCTGTGAATTTTGTCCCAAACACATTTTTACGTAAACGTTTTTAAGGGTACCAGAAAAAAAAAAAGATATTTCCGCATTAGCCTTAAACATTCTCAAAAGGTATACTTATTTAAGCATGATTAACGAATCCAATTGTTAAAAATGAATTTCAAATTTCTTTGGAAATTTTGCGTCTCAAATAAAGATTTTACAAAGGTAAACATAATCTGTATTATCTCTACACCCAACTATCCACATTAATTCAGACTTAATTAATTACCTATAGGGCCTGTTGTTTTAATGAAATTTTCTAATTAATCTTCTTAACTACAAAATACATAAATAACACATCAAAATTAATCTCATTAATATCTTTTGACAAACTTGTTTATTCACGTCCCTCTTCAAGACATTAGACGCCAATCTATTTCGCCAAGCCTTTAAGCATTCAAGCCATTATCAATTAAAATCCAGGCCAAGTAAACAATCTACTAATATTCCAAAGATCACCAAGACAGTGGGATTCATTTTCTCGAGTACATAATTACTCACAATCAGTTTCTTTTAATTTCTGTGGACGCTTGGGTTTCTCCAACATCCGAAAAGTTGGCATTAATCATGACGGACCGCCAACTCTCTCTTGGCATGTAATTAATTGTGACTCCCTCGTTAATCAGGCGAGCTTGGCGAGTTTCTATTTTAAAATTGCTTTTAATCAGATGGATGTGTGGAGTTAATGGGCTCTTAGCCCAACCTTTAGTGGTCATCCTAATGAACGGAGGTTTGGATAATAGGGGTTGCGACGAGATTGAGATGCTATGTCACGCCATTGGCCAGGGTTTATAGCTTACGGTTTTTGATGCTGTACGATGCTAAAAATTTTGGCGCAAGATTGCACTGGAATTTTCTAGCTCCCACCACTATTTGGAGAGTAGATTCCCTACTTTTGCGGTGGATCAAACATTGTTTTTACTGCAAAACTGTTAGATACACGATCCAAAGTGGTGGCAGTAAAAACGTTCTAGGACTCCTTGCAATCTTGCGCTAATATGTTTAACAGTGTAGAATATCTTGTAGTTGAAAAGCATGACTTGCATCCTTCAGAATTCTATTGAAAGGAAAATAAGTATCAAACAAGCTTTTCATTGATGACAAGAACAATTCAACATTTAGTCGGAAGACATTGCATGAAGACTATATACGTCCTGATAATAACTGTACACAAAAATTTCGAATTTTTGATACACCAACTCTTAAAAAAAAAAAACAAAAGAGTGAAATCCACTCCAGTTGTGCATTTGCATTTTCTACAAGGCATGCATTATTTCATTCAGACTGATAAAAAATCACTCGTTGGAGAGAGTCCTGTGGAGGTTTAACAACACACACATCCCACTCCAAAAGGAGAAGTGCATTTTTTTTTCCAGGGGGGAGGGTGAAAATCCACTCAGACTGAGGTTAAATGTGGTGTTTTTTTTTAAGAGTGTATGTGGCCTATGAGCCATGGTTCATCAACTTTTATTCTGAAGTTAAATGTTTGCTAAAATATTTTTTAAAAGATTTTGTTTACAGTTTAATTGTGAATTGAGCTGTTACAATAGGGGTTTCTAAAAGCTTTTGTATTTGTTCTTTCATTTGTATTTGTTAGGAACAACTAATACACACTCGATCTTAGTGTTAATGATGATGCATTGTCCTTGTTCAGATATTCCTAGTATACTTTGTCCCTTAGTTAGTATAGTAGTAGTTATCTTATATACCTACACACTTTGCATAAATCATATAGATATTTAAATGTTATTCTTTTCTGGTGTGTATAAAAAGGAAAAGCAAATCAAAAAAGAACAAATCAAATTTCCAGATATCTTTAAAACTATAAAGTTTGCTTAAAAAAGGTGCATTTTATTATCCTGACACATATAAGAAACGAGTAAAAAAAGTTTAATAATTTTAACCACACGACCCCGCATATGGTTACCAGAAGAACCCATATTTAATGCCACTACCAAACGTCAAAAACGTGGCTTCAAAATTTACTAAATTCTCAGTATTTGTATTATGGTTTTTAGTGTAGTTTTCTTTGAACTACAATTTAGTGTGTCAATGAACCACAATTTCATTATAAAAGAAGTATAAATTTACTTAAAATAGATACGTAAAATGTCAAACTAAATAAAAGAAAACCCCTCGGATAATAAAATAATGCACCACACCTTTAAGAAAAAGGGAAAAAAAACTTTGTGAAAAGTAAAAAAAAAGGAAATGTTTTAATTTCCTTCAATTTAAATTTAGATATGCCCAGCACATCTTGAAAATCACTTACCAAAGATCTTCGGCATTGTCTAGACAGACCATAATTCTCGACAGTGTTCCTGCTCGGACCATTTAATTTTTTATCTTCTTTTCATTATCGATGTAAATTGCTTGTATCGTTATCGGCATGGCAGTGCCTGAGGGCCCGGTTTGCCACTTTCGCACTCAGAGTGCCAAAGGAGTGTTATAAGCTTCAATAACAATCCCACTATTGGTTGTTAACTATCAGCTGCATTTATGATATTGTCTTCATCTCATAAGAAAACACCCCTGAAATTAGTTACTAGGTAACTTTTAATACCCTCAAGATTCAACGTAACTTTTAAATGCTCTCGCGAGTTTTCCCACATTACATCGGTCAAGCGATATACACTCTTAAAACAAAAGAGTGGATTTGAACTCAGTCTGAGTTAATTTCACGCCTCCAGAGTGGAAAATGCACTTACCCGGAAGGAGTGGATTTTTTGTGTGTTAAGCCTCCGACAGGATCACTCCAAACGAGTGATTTTAACTCAGCCTGAGGTAATATTCAATCCTTTCCAGTGTCGAAAATGCACTTCTCCAACTGGAGTGGATTTCACTCTTTTGTTTTAAGAGTGTATGGAGTATGTTAATTAGAAAAGAACCTAAGTTGCATTATTTTTAAATCTAAACACTGATACATGAACCACTACATTGTATTAGGTTGGATAAATTATTTTGAATTCAGAAATTCTTGTCAGAGTTAAATTGCATAAAGTTTTTTTTCGATCGGTTCTGCTCCTCGCATTCTACTCAACTTAAGAAATATGTTCGCAAAGTAATATCTAGAAGTTAGTTCTTTAAAATAATTAAAATTATATTAAAACTTTTGACATTCAATTTTATTAATGAACTTAATTTTCTTCGCTTTAAGTCAGACGAGGCTTATGATTACATACTTAAAGGACATGAGCAACTCTACTTTTCAATTACGAAGATACAAGGACCTACTTGTAATACGTTTAGTAAGAAAAAGTTTGTAAGTCTTGTTGAAAACAAGGCATCCTGTACCGTAGAAAGAGGAGTTACAAAAGGTTTAAACCTAGCAAAACAAGTCAGAATTTATTTTCAAAAATAGTTTCGATTCCACGGCAAAACCACTGTATCCCACTGTAGGAACAACATTTATTCTTTCTAAAAGTCGCGAGACTTATCCTCTGCCCCCGACACACCTCTAAAAAGCAGTGATCGCTGGATGCTTAGGCAACTTAGACAATGGGGAAATAGATAATTGTTTTCCGACAATTGATATCAGCAGATGCACGGTGAATAGGCAAAGGGCTCGGATGTTTCTCTGTACCAAAGTCTCCATTACCAGGGTTGTGAAAAAAACAACTTGGTTTTGTTCATCAGTTACTGCTTCTTTTTTTAAATGGACGTGGGCAGCATGTTATTATATTAGAAATTCTGGATATCCTATTCAGTACTTTTTAGCACATAATCTAGAGAGGGTTAGAATTATGCTAGTATCATTGAAGTTCGTAACTCAAATATCAGCATTCGAGGTTTCATGGTGGTGTTTAATGTCGTTTTATTTTGGTTCTAAAATAAAAAATTTTAAACAGAAAATGAAATGATATGGAAATAAAGGATAGTAAGACGACAGCAATGTATATTTATTTCTTCAGGTACACGCAATCTGAGATCATATATTTGTTTTTAAAAAAATTTACATTTGCACTTTAGGTCCTGTTGATTGAAAAAACAACCTTAAAATCTGCAGTCATTTGAAAGTAAGGATGCCATACTACCTTGTATTCTTTAATTAAAAAATATATTAACTTTCACACGATTAAAAATATTGTTGCAAGATTGCACCCGAATTTCGGAACCTTTTCTCTGCCAACAACTGTTAGGAGGGTAGATTAACTATTTTTGAGGTGTTTTAAAGTTATGGTTTAACTACAAAATTGGTAAATCCAAGCTCCAACTACACTCTTAAAACAAACACTCCTAATTTAACTCAGTCTGAGTGGATTTCACTCCTCCAGACTGGAAAATGCACTTCTCCTTTTGGAGTGGATCCTTTGTGTGTTAAACCTCCGACAAGATCACTCCAAACGAGTGATTTTAACTCAGTCTGAGTAAATATGCATGCCTTTACGGTGTCGAAAATGCACTTCTCCAACTGGAGTGGATTTCACTCTTTTGTTTTAAGAGTGTAGTGATGGCTGCTGGAAAGTTCCAGGATTCTAGTGCAAGATAGTATCAAAAATTTTAACAGTGGAGGGCTATTCGAATAGTACTTTCACAAAGACAAGTAATTTTCATTATCATTTCATTAGGAAATTAGTTGAGTTAAGGATATCTTTGCTCTGCGTGTTTGAATCCTACTCTGTCAAGAATGTTCGTAACCATGCGATTGCACAAATATGAACCAAAACCGAAATTTATCTCCAGTTTGTAATAAGCTTTCGATTTCACTTATGCAAAATAAATCTGTACACTTATTGTCGAAATTAACACTTTAAAACGAGAATTCATAATTGTCACACCAAACAGTCAGAGGCATTGAAAAGGCATATTTAAAAAAAATGAAGTTGATACTGTAAAACTTTGAATTTGAAGTATAACTCTTACCAAAAAACACCCGTTCTATGTGAATAACTCAAGCACGTAATCCCTGAATGTTGGCTTCATTACTCGGGTTCAATCCTCCAAAGGAGTAACAAACCATCCTCGGTCGTTTCGGTCCCGACCTCCAAAGGGCGAGATAGAAACAATTATCAAGGCAAGTGATTTATGCCGTAATGGATATGGATGTTTATTTTTTGATTTAGGCCCTTTGCTGTACCTTTTACCTTTGTGGGATGTGGTATTAGATACAGTTTTCTTTAGAACTGAGGAAAAATTGGTCCCGCTTGTGATATGCCCATTATGGTGCGTGCTCTTGAAGTGAAATGGGTGAGCTTTAATTATGTTAAGTGGGCAAATAAATGGTGGGATGTAATTTTTTTAAATAAAATTCCGGCACCTGCGAAAAATTTGGCTTTAACAAAAGGTGAAGTTTTAGGTTTTTATAAAATGTTATATGGATATTTGTCTTTGTACAAATTGGTTTCTTATCTAGTAATTTACTATTATTAGCACGTTTGAACTTGAGGACACTTGAATTCATTTTTCATGGTTAGATTAAAAAATTCCAACAATTTATTTTCAGTTAAGGTAGGCGAATACCCAAAATTTTGAAATTTTTACAATTACTTTAATTTTTTTCCAAATTTGGTATAGTGATTTCAAACACAATGAACAATGCTTTTTGGGCAATTTTTTTTTATTTAAATATAATTGGTTTATTTTAAACAGTGTTTTTCAACTAAAAAAAGGGGGTTTACGCCAACACTTCTAGCATAAAAAGTTTTACATTAATTTACCCGAAATTTTTCACAAATGTTATTTCAATATATATCTGTGCCATTAACCTCTAACATCTGGTGTAAATATACAAGTTTTTTTTTTTTTTAATGTCCAAGTGTAAGTAAATCGAAAAAAAAATTTTTTTTGTGTGGTTAATTTATAACATTTTTCTTAATAACTTCTTTTCTTGTAATTTGTATGTAACTCTAGAGGGTCATTGCATGCATCAGTTCAAAACGAAGAATTTAACACATAATTAGTGTTTATAGGATGAAAATTCCATGTGGTAGACTTGTTAGCGTAAACCTCTTTTTTTTAGTAGAAATACGCCATTTAAAATAAATAAATTATATTTAAATTTTTAAAAAATGCCGAAATAGTGTTATTCATTATATTTGAAATCACTATGCCAAATTTGGAAAAGATTAAAGTAATAGTAGAAATTTTAGAATTTCGGGGAATTTGGGTATTCGCCTACCTTAAGAGCTGTCCCTATGAATGTACACAGTTTTTTCAGTCAGTAAAGAGCAAAATCGGGGCCCAGTGGCCTAGTGGTTGTGCTTCGCATTGACACGCCACAGGTCCGGGGATCGAATCCTGGACCGGGTGAGGTTGACCCAGCCTTTCATTCCATGAGTGTGTCGATAAAATGGGTACCAAGCATGCTTGGGAACTAAACACTGGGGGTTCCGCGTGAGGCTGTTCACCTTACCGGGACATATGCGTAGCACCTCAGAGTCCTAGGTCACGAAAGCTGAAATGGGCACGGCAGGCCTTGGCCCAGTAATGGGCTGTTGCACCGAGGAGTTAAGTGTAAAGAGCAAATAAAAACTTGGCTTTCCAATTAATAAATACTGAGTAATGTTAACCAAATTGGTATAAAATTTGAAGAAAACTAGTGGGTCAGGATTTGTGTCATTTTACCATACAAATTCTATCATTTTTCGTTTGCCATATTTTTTGTTGTTCCGCAACTGCAAACTGTTATTATTTTAATTGAAAACAAATGATTGTTATGAAATTAAATATTATGAATATGTCATTTAAATATAACAAACACTTCTTTAATATGTTATAATCTAATTATGGTTGACATTTTTAATTTTTACATCAGTTTAGAGAGAAAAGTAAATTAATGCAAGGCGCTTTTGGAGTGGTTCCTGGTAAAAAAAAACTCAATAAAAAGAAAAAATAGAGTTAAAACACTGTTACGTATATATTTTTTTTACCATTGTGCAACTTACATTTTGTCGGTTCATTATTATTAATTGTTTTATTAAATTTGCTTCAAGGAGGAGTAGAAGTAAAATTTATTCATAGTTGTAGCTGCAAATTTAAAATATATTCAATTCTAATCGACTTTAAGATTTATTTTCAATGAACCACATCGGTTTGTGAAACGTGCGGGGCATTGACAAGCCATAGCATTTTAAGGATATTATAAAAATATGGCCATCTAACCACAGGCTGCAAAGGCATATAGGCGGCCTATCCTTAGAAAAAGCAAAGACGCTATTAAATTCCCTCTCCACCACCGTAACAGAAGTGTCTCAACTTTAACCTTCCCACTCCCACAAAGAACTCACATGGTTGGGGCGTAGGTTTGACGAAGTCCTAATTCATGTTTTTTAATATCAAAAACGAGTTATAAATTAGTACAAATTCGATTAAACACATTCTTTCTAAACTATATAGCATTTAACAGGAACTTGGATGAAGCGATAAACTCTGTGGATGAAATCAAAGGAGCTATGAAATACGTACTCGCTAAATCATGCAGTTCAAAACTCCGACAACGTTAGCTTACCAAGTTTTCGAAGTTCCATTTGGAAGCAGCTCAGGTGTCCACCTCGTCACTTGACCGCGGTTTTAATTTACGATTCGTATTTGTATGCTTTAAAAACTCTTACGGACGATAGAAATAGATAGCCATTGTTTATTCCCCTTTTTTCATGAAACCAATTTTATGAGTCTCTGATCAAGAAGACAAACCGGAAAATATATGTACCGACCAACCTACCTAACAACGAATATTATGTTAATGAGCTGGCCGAACAGTGAGAAGGTCCCGGGTTCTAATCCAGGCTTATAGATGCTGATATTTGGGTTGTGTGTTTGTCTATATTTGTTCTGAGTACATTGCGATAGATGTGCTCTTCAAGTCTGTGAATCGGAAGTCTCAGACCAGAGCATGATATCACCACTGATTTACTTTGGGCACCCTCTCGGGTGTCAGCCTCGTCAGTTGACAAGGGATCTAGATTACGAGGTTAGAAATCGACAGCCGGAAAACGTTCAGCCTAAACAATTTTATCCTAAATCCGTCATGTGAAGTTACATCATTTTCAAGCCAACATAGCAAACGTTCGGAATTAGCCCTCGTGGCCAAGCTGTTCAACTTAGCTACACCATCCATTTAAGAATGTATTCGGGAAATTATTGTTATTAGATAAGCGCGTATTATATATAAATCCTTACTCTTAATTTCGTTATGGCAAAATAATGTAAGCGGTAATTTTGGCTTTTTAATATACGAAACTTCCTATCCATTGAGGAAAGCCGATCCGGTTTGAGAGGCGCGAGTATTTGGTGGAAATACGTGGAACGTAGTAAAAGATTTTTTTAAAAAAATTATGAGGGTTTTCATTTTACTTGAACGTTTTTCCATACCAAAAAATAAATATAAATGTATAAATCAAATAAACCAGCTAAATAAAATAAACCAAAATCCATAAAAATACTAGAAGAATATTTTCGATATTTTTTCATATTCACTTTGCTGTGCATTCGAAAAGCTCTGTGTACTTCATTGAACATTGATGCAGCACAATTAAAGCATTAATATTATCAAAAAAAAAAAAAAAATGTTGACCTGTAAAACTGCAGAATCTTTATTTTTTTGTAACGTTATTCCATAAATTTAGTGTATTTCTTACGGAACTGAGATAACGTGTTACACGAAAGTTTTACAACGTGAGACCTGGCTTCTATACTACAACGTAAAAAAATTTGGCTCTACGTTTTGCAAAATGTAAGGATCCTAGTTCCTGGTTATTCCAAAGTCAATGTGATAAAATGTTTTACCAGACTTTTAGTGTTCTGTTTTGCTTACAAAACTTGAAAAATAGTTCAACCTCAGACCGATAATATGCTGAAAGATTTCACCGCACATTCCTTACAACTACTATGAAACATATTTATGGCGAAACCAAGCTTACAATATTTAGCAGTATAGATTAGAAAATTGAAAAAGATTTAAATTGTACAAGACCCAAAATTTATTAGCACACAATTCATAGCTACTAGATATGCATTCTTGGCAAAACACCTGCCAAAAGAGAGCAGAAATGTGAAGCATGCATGTTATACTGAGGACAATAATTTTACGCTTTATGTGTAATTGAAATAATCTATATGGCTCCAAATTCTCCGTTTTTTTTCTAAAAACCATTTTAATTCAAATCTTGAGTATATTGCAAGGCAGTTAGAAAAAATAAATTCAACGACTTATTATTAAACAACTTCCAAAATTCGATAAAACATTAATTTTATCGTCGAGAGCCAAATATGGAATACAGTGCCAAATATAGTGTTTTCTCTTACAATGATATCGGGAATATCTCTTTGCCAAACTTTTTAACATTGCCGGTGAAATAAACGAGGAGATAAAGGCCATTAAGTATGAAAAGATGTCACTCAAGCGTTTCAAAGTATCATCTACAAGATAGTTCTACAATATCCTTGTTTGTTATTTTACTTTGGAACCTTCAATGGATTTATTTGTTACTGAGAGACTTATTTAATCAAAAAGAAAATTGCAGTGAATTCATTCCTTAAGACCTTGCCAACTTTAAAAGTGAATCATTACTGTGCTAAAATTTTAAATGAATGTGGATATTTTTACTGAAGTGTTATTCGTGACAAAAAGCAAATATAATAAAATAATAATAAATTAATGTATATTGAACCGTAAAATTGTATCATTTAAAATTGAAAACGATCGAACTTTCGCTTATAAACATTCAGCATAAGCATGAAATGAATTTTTTACGGAAAATTCATGAAAGATTTTTTATTGCAGCAGCTAAAAACTTCTCGGCTATTCCGTTCCATTTAGCATAGTTGATGTAACATTTTGGACTTAATTTATTGTAAGTCAGTATCGTTATAACTGGTTTACTTTCGTTTAGCTCTACATTCAATAAAAGATTTAAATTAATTAACATATCATCCAAGGTGCAATTTCTAATTTGGCTTTACTTTCATTACTGTGTGGCCATTGTTTTGATTCCTCCATTTGTGACCGCCAAATTGTAATTGTAGCAACCCTAGAATCATCCTCGCGGAAACACTTTTTCACGATAGATTCTGTTCACTAAAAAAGATCCAACCACCCTTCGTGACTTCATTTCGATTGAGAGCCAACTATACTTTTCAGGTTTAAAATGAGCTTAACAACTCGAACCAGACGGATGGTGTGACGTCACAGAAAACTTCTCTGGCCTTATCAGTAGAGTCGGTTGTGGATCATCAGTCCGTAGACTTTGTGTATCAGTTTTAAAATCCTAACTTAACGTCTCAGAAAGACTTTTTTACAAATTAAGCATTTCTTCACCGGGTATGAAAACAGCCAAAAAATGATAAATAAATAAAAGTGATACATTGAAAAAATCTTTCAGTTATTTAATTAACTAATAAAATTTTATAATATTTTTGGTAAATTCACTAGAAACAAAGGAACATGTACTGGCGAAGTTTTTCGGTTTCGGGAATTTTTAATCTTCAGACAAACCGTTTTAACCAATCCTACCCCCATTGAGGGATATAGACGGAAAATCCGATACCTGACTGTCAGCTTTTCCAGCAGCACAACTAATTTTAAAAACTTATAATTTAACTAATTTTATTAAATTTTAAAATTTTAAGCATATAAGAACCATTTATAACCATCTACTACAAAAATATAAATTTAAAGAGGTTTAAAAATTAACTAATTATATTAAATTATGAAGTTTAAAACATGGAAGAGACATTTTTAACCGATCTACCACAGTTATATAAATTTAAAAAAAGTTTAAAAACTAAATTTTAATTACATTTTTTTGTTATTTAAATCTCATACAGTAAAAACAAGTTTACACCTTTGCCAATTTGCTTATACCTCATAAGGCTAGTAACATTCCCTTAGTTCTTTTTAGATAAACTATGTTCCAATTGTTAAATAGGAAGAAGAATCGACGCAAGACGAAGATGCGACTTGTGGCATCTTATGGGAAATAAGTATACGCGTGACACACACGTGGCGGGGGTCACGCTCCGTCGCGCGTCGTGTTGCTTGATTGGTCTTCATTGCGAGCATGACAGAAGATGTCACGCTACGGATGGGTTCGTTCACGGGGTTAAATGCTGTAGCATGAGGGTCACTGGAGAAGACCGCATTGTTATCAAAGGGATTTATCGGAAATTTGACGGATGGGTTTAGAATTTTAGTTTAAAGCGATATGTGTGAATATATATAGTTTTGTTTGAATAGATAGTATTGGTACTTGTGTTTCGATTTTTTTTAATGGTGATAATCAAACATTAAAAAATGTATTTGATATAACCACATGTATGTAATATGACCACAGATTGAAATAATTTTATTTTTGAATTTTTAAGATTATAAAAATGTACTGTGTCGTTACTTTGCAACTTCAGAATATGTAAATTCTAATTTTGTTTCTTAATATAAGTTATTGTAAATATAGTGAATGGAAGATGATATCGAGCATCCGCGAATGATTCCAGTGGGTAGGTGATAAGTAAGATGCAAACAGTTCTAAGACAGAAACATATCGTTTTCAAATCTCGTCAAGATAATAAGAGAACGTCGGCTTAAAATTCTAAACTTTGAACATGCATGACAGGACCATAAAAGATCTTGTTGAGAAACATGATAGATGAACATTTTCCCAATCTAAGTTTGTATAAAAAGCAAATTCCGTTGTTTGATCAAACAGCAGGGGCAAGGATGATCCCTCTCCAATCGAAAACCACAATGACACATTCACCACAGGTTGGTACTAAGCCCAGCCATTTTTCTAATTTTCACACCTAGCTGTAACAGATGCATTTCCAGCATTCGCGAATCTACCTCGACCTTTCTCTAGAAATAGACATCAGTATTCCCTAGAAGTGCTAAAAAATTCAAGAAAAAAAATGCCAGCCGACGGTGTTTGAGGTCTTCTCTTATCCTTCCGAAGTCATGGTAAATCCGACTAAGATCGATGGTGATTGCGATGATATGTTATAGTGTCATTGTGCTTTTTGATCAAACGTATACATTTGGATAACTTAGACCTTCAAAACCTTGCAGCGGGGGCCCGGATGCCCGAGTGGTTAACATCGCAGGCCAGCAGTCTGCGCGCTGTAACGGGTGCGGGTTCGATTCTCGTCCTCGCCCTGGGTGTAATTCCTTTTCCTGTGACAGTAAAAACTTCTTCTGTGTCTGTCGTACTTGACGAAGTTTTATAAGCGGGTCTATGATCTAGCACACTAGCCGGAATAAATATGTACCTACCTACCCATCCACCTTGCAGTGTACTTTTAACTATAGAGCACGATGAAGAATTTTTAAATTTGTGTATGACTAAAAAAGTTTTAATTGAAGCATACATGTTTCTAAACATAAGACAACACAGCACAAGCATGTGATAAATTTGGGTTTTTAGTAACAAATGATATAAGTTGTTGCAATACGGTCCATAGGCCCTTAAAATAAAATTTTGCATTGTTCTTTTTTAATGTTACGTGTCATTAAATGCTATTTTTATGAACTCTGCTCTGATTTAGTTCATGTACAGCGATTTGGGTCAAAAAATCTTTAAAAATTTTGAATATGGCTAAAATTACATAAATGATAACGTGCTTATTTTAATTTTGCAGAATTATTTTGTTATTTTTTAGTATTTAATTTTAAGTTAGGTCTACATTGTAAGAAAGAAAGAGTTTTTAAAGTATTTCGAGAAAAGCAATTATCCAAAGCGTGTCTTTGTGAAATCTTTATTAAGGTTAGAGTTTTAAAAAAATTGGTAAAATTATAACCTTTCAATTTCCAACATTTCTTATACAATCCAATTTGGGTCAGAAATTTTTTTTTTCGTTTTTAATTTATTTTTACTCTATATCATTTATAACGTGTTAATCATTGTCATTTTCCAAAATTGAAAATAGTTTATACCAAAATCAAGTTTTCAATCGAGTTCCAGTTACGTAGATAATCTGTTTTAGTGACGTGGGATGTCTATTTTACGTTACAGTTGCTTGACGCTGCCTAGGAGGAGGTTTTCGTGACATTCCATTTAGGGTGACCAGAAGTATTGCAATTTTTCAATAGATTAACAACTAGGAGTCTTGAAAATGTGCAAAGAAGGTACTACAATAAAGCGTAGTTTTTAATTTCATTTAATTTTTCAACGACTCAATTTATTTATTATAAAAAAAAATTTAATTTATGAAACTTTAGCCAAAACTAAAATAAATGAAAACAAACCTAATTCTTAGCTTAATTTAATTTTAATTTGAAAATATTTTTAAAAAATTTCAAATCAAAATTTTTAAATTTTTATTAATTTTTTAAAAAAAGTTCTTAAAATAATTTCAAATTAAAATTGAGCTTAAAAATTAGGTATAAGTCTTTGTTTGTACATATTTGTACAATATAAAGTCATTTTTTTGGTCATTTCTTCAATTTTGACCTCAGAATGTGGCGCACAATCCTAATCCCAATGTTTTCAAATTTTGTAAATAGTTTTGTTTGTTATCATTTATTTTAGTTTTGACTAAAGTTTCATAAATTTTAAAATTGGTTTTATAACAAATAAATCTTATAGAATTACATATAAAAAATTATACTTATATATTGAGTAGTTAAAAAATTATATGAAAATGAAAACTATGCTTTGTAGTACCTCCTTTGAACATTTTTAAGACTCTTATGACCCCTTAATGACATTCCCTGTCTTTGTTAATAAGCTCTGTAATACTGTGAAAGCTCTTGTTCTTATGAATGTTGTTAAAATGTACTGCATTTGATGTAAAGATAAATGTGTAGAAAACTTAAAGTTCAGAAATTTACTTTCGCAATATACACAACATTGCATTCGAATTGTTTGAATTGACATTTCTAGACAATTAAGGGAGTGGAGATGGTTGTTTTTTTACACAACTGTACTGCATTAACATTTAAAAAATCTGGTCACTTTAATTTCATGTCTAATTTAGGCACAAAGCCAATTTGGAGTTGTTCTGCATTGTTTTTAATTTTGTACAGTGCGCACCTATAAATTATTATTTACCATTTATATGTATGGATTTGTTTAATAAAATAAAAATAAATAAGAATGTGGGGCTACGCGACTGAATCAGAACACAGTTCAATAGATCCTCAATTCGTGTTCATTTTCGTGCAACTCAATTTTAACAAGAACATTCTAGTTTGTTACATACAGAACACCAAGTTTTTCATTTGTATTATTCAAAATTATTAATTATAATATAAAAACACATGACGTCAAATCCCCGATTTATACAATTTATATAACTGTTTTTAATGCAAATTATCTAATACAAAAATCAACTTTAAATTTTATAAGGTTTTAAATATTTATACATATTTATTAATTGATAAAAATTAATTTTTTTAATAATAAAGTTTGTATTTTAAAAACGTTTTTTTTTTCATTTTGCAAATTCCATTTACGGCAATGGCATCTTGTATTAAATTCTTACTTCTTGTTCTCGAACGAAAATTTTCGAGCTTACTTTGAAATTTTAAATTTTCGAAATAAATATTTAATACAAATGGCTATGTCATTTAAGGTAAGTGTATTTATGATAAAGACTTTTAATACCAAAGGAACATATTTTGTATAATCGAAATCTCATTATTTTTGATTAAATCAAAATGGCTTACCCTAAAACTTAAGAATTACAAAAACGCCATTTTGTAAAGTTAACTTACTCAAATTGTTACCTGATTCTGATTCGAATTTCTTTTTTATTTAATAAATATTTGTTATTAATTCAAATCAATTATTTAAAAGTTTTATGTAGTGAAAAATATCTGTACAATTTTTGTATTTAGAAGTATGGTAATGATTAGTAGAATATGCCCTTTTAATATATTACGAACTCTGGGTTTTTTTCAGTACTTATTTCTATAGATAAAATCTGAACTTGTTGCGAAATAATTATATAAATATTTAGAATGTTTATTTTAAATAAAATCAACTTACGCGTCAGATATTTTTTAAATTACTTGAAACAAATTGGAATGTTTATTTTACTACTTGAAATTGGTGTAGGATTATTTTTTAATACTTAGAATGCAAAAGGAATAATCCTCGTCAAATAAATATACATTTAATATAATTTTTTTTATAGTGATTGTATTTGTAATACTAAGATTACTTTTCGGAATAAAATGCTTCTTGATGACATTTTTTAAAAAAATCATTAGCAAACCCACATTCTTTCATTAAGTTCATTAAACATTTGCTATAGTTTAGATTTTCGAATGGGGTGTTTAATTCAAAATATTTATTTAAATACGACTATCAATGTATGTTCTTAATAACTTAATTTTAATTAGTATTTTTATTTACACTTTTTCCCCTCTTGTTTCTAGATTGCTGCTATCGTCTGCATTTTGTTAATCGGAGCCATTCCGATCCTGCGTGCCGATCATGGTGAAGATGCAACCCACGAGACGGCTGTGAGTACTATAGAACCTACCCCTGCCCCTGAAGCTGCTACGGAACCAGTCAATACAACTTCTGCCGGGTTTCCTTGGGGAGGATTATTTTCGGCTTCGTCTCAAGTTGTCAAAAGTGTATTTGCGTTAGAAGCTTGCCTCTTTGCTGGATTCGTATTCTACCTTGTAAACAAGTCATTTTAATTAAGAACTTTTGAGAACGTCCGTCTATAAAACTAATTCCTTATGGAATGGTCATTTATTGTGCTGTTTAAACTTCTTTTTTGTGTTCTTAGTCAAGGTATATGTCAGTCTTTATTTAATGTGTAAAGAAGCTTCGTGCTTTTACCCTAAATAGTTTTAAAATGACTAGTCTATGTATGTGAATTAGTTCCAAATAAATATTTCATTATTTGAATGCTTTTTTTAATTATCCAGTAGGAATAAGGCATTTTATTAAATATTTAATAGATATAAATTTCAAATTAAGTTTGTCATTAGATATTTTTTTAATAACAATCAGCCAACAAATTTTTTAAAAATAATAAAATTATAAATGTTTGCATATTATTAAAATACATTCTCAGATCACTATTTTCTATTGAGTCTTGAGAAATTTAATTGATTTTTAAGAAAACATTTAATTGCTAACTCTAGTTAAAGAAAACATTTGTTTCTGGCAAAAGTGTAAGCAATGTCTAAAGTTATATTTGAAATATGTATATGTTTATTTAAAGTATCTGCTCAAATATAGGCCTAACAGTATAAATAATATAGGCCTACCAATATTTTTATCATAAATAAGGAATTTATACTTCTTAAAACTTTTCCAACCATACAAGCGGATGAATGTTTGTTTTGTTTTTTGATGTTAAGGTGGCTTAATGGCCGATTGAATTTTGGCATTGGCGGCCTTTAAGGAAGTTGAAAATTTAACGTAGGGTAGCTCTTCTCATCCAGTTTTATGAGTTAGGGTTAGTTTGAATTATCGTTGCAACCACACACGAGGGCTATTGGAAACGGGAGTTGTAATTTAGAACCACAGTCAAGTTACATGAGTAGGTACCTAATGCAACTTTTAAGGGCGACATCATAGGCAGAGTCGGGATTTTTTTTTTTATATTTAAAGTGCTCTTTTTCTAGGTGGGATATTATTTGTCGGACATTTTTTTGGCTGTAAGAGAAGTTTGTAGGTCGGCAGTTATTTTGGAGATGCCCAGACCTGAACCTGGGACCTACCGCAAGCAAGTCGAAAGTATTTGCCGACTGGGTCTGAAGGTCTTAACGGAAGCGTTTGGTGGTAAGGAAATTGATGAACAACGTGATTTACGCGACGATACTCAAATTCGATATCGACGATACTCTATTCCTTTTTTTTTTAAATTTACATTTATTATCCAAATAAATAATTGACCTTGATAAAATCAAAAGTTTGCTCATTTATTGCCTCTAAGGCGGAACAAAGTTAGCCGGGTCAGCTAGTGACAACATAAAATCGTGCTTTGGTTTCACCAGTGATAAAGCATTATTTGCATTTTCCTCCATTTTATATTATTGGCAGTTATAAAAAAAACACGATATTTTATATTCATTCCACAATTTCAACGAAATATATCTTAGAAATTCAACCGTATATTTTTGTTTTATTAAAATAGACGTTGGCCAAGTTTCGGAGCCCAATGTAACAATCAAGTTTAACCAATCAATCAGGTTTTAAACAACCAAGAACACGTTAATTTTCACGCAAATAAATTCAGTGTGGCTTTTCAATTACTGGGGAAAATACTAAACATTTTATTTATACCACGTTATCGGCACGTAGTTACTTTCATATAACAACTTCAACGAGATAAAAGTATTCGAAGTTTAAAAACCGTTGTGAAGAAAATCATTTTTACTTTTGAATTGAGCGTTTATCTGAGTTTTATAAGGAACAATTTGTTTCCTAATTTAAAATATATTTCAAAAAGATTTTCGAGAAAACGTCCGCGATAATGAAAGCCTTGTATAAAGTAAGTGCAATTGTTTTTTTTTAAAAGAGTTTTCTTCTAGAATTTCAACACACTGAACTTTATGAAATTTGAAATCATAATTTCTTGTCGTCAGTAGTTCCTTTTTCTCTGATAAGTTCGAAGTAATTGAAAATAGTTGTAAATTTCATATAATAAATATTAATCAACATCATTTTCCGTTAATTTAACCGAAAAAATAAGACATTTTTTAAACTTTAAGATATAAACTATAGTAAATAATAACCTCTAGGAATTTGTGCTTGTAAAATAATTGTAGTTGATAATGTCGTTACCAGTTGAACCCTAAATATGCGAAGCTACCTGGGGAAAATATCTAACCCAGTTTTTAGTTATAGGTTGAAAAGAAATCTTAAGATTGAAAAGGCAGTAAAAATTAGTTAACGATATATTTGGAGTTTTGCATAAATAGTAATCACATTTTCTTTTAAGCATTTTAAACTATCATATTCTTTTATCCATACTAATTTAATTAGTAAATTCTAAATGCTTAAAATCTTTTTATATATGTTCTATATGTAAAAAAAAAGCAACTTTTAACTCTACCTAACAATCTAAAAAGCTTGATTTCTAACTTTTAAACGATGTAATGAGCTTTTCATTAGCATTCCATAAGACTGTTATAAACTTGCTTAATTTTAAAGTATAACTGTTGTGGATTGGTCGCCAAATCTAGTATCCATGTTCGTTTTCCTCACGACCACTTGTGTAGCATCTCATTTCACGTAATATTTTTTTAAAAAAAAAAGAACACAATTTATTAGAAGAACCTAAAATATTGAAAATTTAGAGTTTAAATCCCTAGATGAAATCAATATTAAAACTAGTGAGCATTTGGCGCTATTTTTAAATTTTCGCAAATTACTTCACTCAAAAAATTCATTTTTAATCCAAATATATTAAGTTCCTAATATTTCACTAGTTTATAGTGACATTAATTATGATTCTTTTTCACTTACATACTTATTTATGAGCACCAAGTATGACCTTAAGCTACTTCAACATTTTAATGCTTATTTTATTATAAAAATTCAAAATAAGGCAAAATCAATCGTATGTTTTACTAACGACATGCAAGTTATGTGAACGTTTCTTGTGATGTCACACTCTTCTTTCTGCAATGTCATTGGTTGTTTGGTTTTCTTCCCTCATTAAGAAAAACAAGCCAATTGGTTTTTTGTGGTCAAGGTTTCTGTACTGCAATTCCATTGGTTGTTTGGCTTTTTTTTTTTCTTTCCGTACCACCTCTGTACGCTATATGATAGGCCTGGCGTACATCTATACACTTCGTCAACAACAACAACAAATTTCAATGATACATATTTTGCTTGCAGGTGGTGATTTTTTCGTGCTTCCTGTTAATATTTAGCATTCTCCAGAATGCTGATGGCTTTAAACTGCAGGTGGTGACAATACCAGAAAATGCGACTGATTTAAACACCGAAATAGCTACTCTTCGAGCGAAGCTCCATGAAAAAATAAAAGAAGCTCTTAGTGGAACTGTAAGCTTGACTCACTCAACAGGAGCAATGGCAGCCATTTTTGTAGCTGGTTTTATGCTGAACATGGCTATTAAGAGATATTTTCTGATGTAAATGCATTTTCGTGCCTACTATTTAACACTAATTTTTATGGATTATATGCCTCCAAATTATGAATATAGCTCATTGTAAACAGAATTGATGTGTTTGTCACTCCAAACCTGTGGATATTTTGCAGCAAAATGTTGTTCTTATTAGTATTTATGTTAAAAATGGTTTTTTAAAAAGTCTAAGACTGTTAGTACTCTGAATAAATTGTAAATGTTCTGCTGTTAAAAGGTCTCTTTTTATTTGAATACAATTATAAATTAACATATTTAAATAAAAATAGTTTAATAAATTTTTAAAGCATTGATAGTTCAAAACAAAATTCTAGTTTTTACAGTTAAAATATTTTTTGCTTTGTATTTTTTGTATGTACACAATCTTATGAGTAAATAAAACTTCTCGAAATTCGGTAAAATTGTTGAATGAGTGAGGAACATTATTTCCCTCGTTTAAAAACGTTTACTTTATGTTACTTAGTTAATTCCTTGTTTACGCACAACTAATATTATTTAAATGTGGATTTTGTTTACTATAAAAAATTATTGGATATTAAAATTATGCTCACAATTAGTTTGTTTCCTAAATTCCAATGACGCCGCGTGCGTGGCTGCTCTGAAAAGATACGTTGAGTGTCTACTCAGGTCACAGGTGTCGTTCCGCCAGTCGACTATGATGTTAAATTATGACGCCAGTCGCCAATAGCCCTTGTGTAGCTCCATTGCGATGAAAATTTATCTATATAAAAGTTTGGTTCAAATCAAGTTATAATTTATTTGGTTTAATCGCTTCTTAAATTATAAAAGGGGCTTATATTAGTCAAAAATTAGCAGATATTAACAGTTTTCTTTTTTTCTAAGGTTTTGAAGGAAACACGGATTCAACCAAAACTAACATTTCAAAACTAGCAGCAAAAAAAAAAAGCTTTAAAAAATGGAGCATGAGTTGCTGAAAAAGTACCATATTTAAACTTTTCATAAAACCCTTCAATATTTTTTATTTATGTAAAGAAAATATACCAAATAAATTATCTTCGGTGTATGTGGAAAGGATACAAAATTAGGTTAACCTAAAGAATCATTGACGGCAATTTTAAGCCACATCTGGTAACCCTGACAAATTGGTATTATATCAACCTTTGGCGAAATCAGAAACTTCATTGACGATTCCTAGATGTTAATCAATTTAAATCTTAAATGTATATAATTTATTCTAAAGTTTTCTTATACTAATCTTTTACAAATTAGGTTCAACTTTTTTTATAAATCCGGATTGCAATTTAATAATTTTTTTCGTTCTTTTAAGTCTGCCATTTTGAAATTAGGTAGTATTTTTGGTCATTTTGACCTGGCAACCTTTTCGAAAAGTCGCCAAATCCGGCCACGATTCTTTAAAGGTTAACCCAAAATTATTGACATTGAAAAGCTTATGCAGTTATTTACAAGCTATCATTTAGATGGTAAGTTGCCGATCGATGGAGAAATTTAAAAAAAAATCGCGTGATTATTTTACATTTGAAAATAAATTGTATGTATTTTTTTATTTTATATAAATAAAATGAGCTTGTTTCACGTAATGTGGAAAGAAAACCAAAGGAAACCAAACAACCAATGACGTTGCAGTACAGATAAAGTGACGTCGCAAGAAACCAATTGGCTTGTTTTTCGTAATAAAGGAAGACCACCAAACTACCAATGATATTGAAGTAAGAAAAGTGTGACATCACAAGAAACATTTCCAATACAAAATAAAAATATTTGCTTAAATTAGTGACTATGTTGTGGCAACTAACATACTATCACTTTAATTTGAAAGTTCTTTAGATATTTTTTCGAAAGTGCAAAGTTATATCGAAGCGTCTACTTTTTCAATAAGCAGTTAAAGAAAAAATTAGTTTAAGTTTTTATAGAAAATGGTGAAAGTTGTGATGGTAAGTTAAAATTTTTCTCAGAAGTATATGACATTTAGAGGAACATCAGCCTAAAAAAGAAACAACTGGCCATACATTTTTGCAAATTTCAGAAGAATCAAATTGAAGCTTATTTAAATCATGAAATGGATTTTGTTATATTTAATCAACTTTGTTTTGGTGAATATCTTTTCACAATGAATTACATTTTCCCAGATAATTTTATGTATGCAAAATTGCTGATTAATAATCCTTGGAAATATTTCTGCAAGGATTGTTATAAAACTTCACTTTAAAAACTATTTTTTGGTAGATTGCGACTTGTATTTGACAGATTCATTTCATATTGATCAAACAAGGTAGCTCTGGAAGTAATTGGCTATATTTAAAAAAAAATCACGATTTAGTACCAATAATTCAATAGAGTGTGAATTTTCCTTGAATATGCATTTTATGTAATTAATTATTTCCTTAGTATTCTTATTTTTGCACTAAATATTCTTATTTTTCACGAGCACAAGTAATAAAGTCATCAGAAATGTACAATCACCACTAAGTGTAATATTTCCAATGATAACCTTTAACGGTGTTCTCAATGCTTTGTCGCTAAAAACAACCGTTTGTCGCCAACGATTTCATTTGGCGAAAAGTTTAAAGAAAGTTATTTAAATAAATTTAATGTAAAGATAATAGAAGTTTAATATATCTATGAAAAAATATATATTAGCAAAACCTATTTTTATTTAGAATACTATATATGATTACTTTTATTTGTAGCATCCGATTTTGTTGCTTGTGTTTCTCGTATTTGAAGTACTAATGGGTACAGAGACTGCTGCAATATTTCCGAAAACCCAAAATGAGCTGGCTAGTGAAGACGTCAATGCGAAAAGATTTCGAAGTGATCCCAAAGCGCTTACTAATAAAAGTCCAACTGAAAACGTTGCAAAGATACCACTCGAAGCTTCTTTGTTAGCGGCTATGGCCAGTGAAGACATCAAACAAGACAAGCCAGGCGCCAGCGAGGTTGATCCTAAATCGGCTAAATCGTCATTTCTTCCGGTTGCGACGGAAAGTCTGCCTAGCCTCGGTACGGACCATTTTGTTGAGAAAGTCTCCATCCCTCCAGTCCATGCTGAAAAAGGTGTGAATAGCAATGAAAAGAAAATGGAGGAGGATGTTAAAACCAAGGGTTTGGCCGGATTCTGGCCCTTCTTTGTACCTTCTAAATCGGAAGTAACAACTGGCCAACATTCAACTACCGAATCGGAAGTAACAACTGGCCAACATTCATCTACCGAGTCGGATGTAACAACTGGCCAACATTCAACTACCGAATCGGAAGTAACAACTGGCCAGCATTCAACTACCGAATCGGAAATTGAAGCAACCAAAACTATGACTTCGAAATCAGAAACCACCAAAGCATCTGCTGGAGTCATAACTGAGAAGATCCCAACTGAAAAAAAAGGAAAGATTATCGCTTTGAAACTTCCAAGAGATGAAACTTCAATGGAAGGCAAACATCCGCAGGAAGCTTGCCAGAAGGATCGCAAAATAGTCAAGTTGGAAAGTTCCCAACCTAATTCGGCATTCCGTAACATTAATAATCCTCTGGCATACTTCATTCTGAATTTAGTTATGGTGGTCATGCTTCTTTAGTTGCTTAACTGTTTATTTTTAAACTTGTCTTAAAAGATAGAATGTTTTGGGTAGCTGTTTGTGGATTTAAATGGAATATTTTGAGAAAAAAACTTTCTTAGCAGTTTTAAGTGTTTATTTTTGGCGAAGTGTATTTAAAATTTGTAAATAAAATTGTTCGGCTTCTAAGTCATTCTTGCACTTAAATTCATGTCTTTAAAAATGTCTTTTGTTAGATTTATTATTGTCTCCTTTTAAATATTCTCCATTACTTTTTATTTGATGACAAAAATATAATTAGAGTAATTCTCATTAAATACCAAAAATCTATTGATAGTGTCGTGGCTATGTAAACAGTGTGCAGTTTACGGTTCTGAAACTGTTGAAGACAGCCTTTGAAACCTCAACTGCTCTATCTATGCAAAAAGGGTCCACTTTGTCTTCAATGCTGATGTTAATTAGTTTAAACTAGATTGCGGGGCATCTGAAGATATGTTGGGAAACGGTGGGATGCTTTCTGGGCAATGAGGACAAATTTTGGTGAAAATAGCTCGATAATACAGTTAAAAGTTTATTCATACACCGAAAATATGGGAACCATTTCCAAACCCTTAAGCTATCAGGCGCCAGATTTTGCCACAGTAATCAATTAATAAAACGAGAATCTGTCATTCAAATCTAGATTTCAAGTTTAACGACTTATGTACTTCGATGGATAAAAACTTGCGACTTTCTAGATGCATGTATATAAAAAAAATCTCCAGCTAACGAAGAGATCGAATTGCATTCAGCACTCTTGTCTGCCAGCGATAAAACGAGCTATCGTTCAGGCTAGGGACAAGGGTGACACTCGGTGAACATATCTGTGTCTAGTTAGTCGACTATCGATAAGCAGTTGTCGTTATGGATGGAAGTAGTCGCAAATGATCGCTCACTGCAGGTTCGGTTTCTGACAGTGGTGTTTGGCAGAGATCGATAGGTGCCGTATCAATGGGAAAGATTTTATTCTTTTTATCAAGTTTATTTCTAGATTATTTTAGAGGTTGGGTAGTACAATGATTTTTTTAATTGGTGCCTGATAAAAAACTTGTAGCTATTAAGAAATCATACACTAATTGGCAAAAAGTTGAATCCGTGTTACTTTTGCACATTTAAAAATTTGATGTTAGGTTTGATTAAAAATATGGTTCCTATAGTTGCAGAAATTGTTATTTCAAAATTTTATGAAATATTAAATGAAAAATACACAGATTTCTTTATAGCTCAGAAAGTAATAAGTTTCAAATATGGAACACTATGCAGTGGAGGAAACTTTGTCTTCAAAATCTAAATAAATTATCTTGCAATACTTAATATATATACTGTTCCATATATTTTGTTAAATAAAATTTTGAAGTTTTTTAACAGTTTTATTGTTTCTAAGATATATTTAAAAATCTTTCATTAAACGTCCTTTTACATTTTTGTTTCTTCATTTAATAAGAATTAATTGTTAATTTAATAAAAATTGTGCTCCAACTTTTATGGAAATTTCAGCTCTTTAAATTCAGTTGAATGAGATCAGCTATATTACGAATCCTAAAAATATTAATTTGATATCAGAAGTTAACTTTAAAAAAATTAATTTACTTTAAAATAGGAACATCCAAAGACTAAAACGTTAAATGTTAAAGAGCGTATTCCTTTAATTTTTATATTTTAATTGAAATCACTCAATAAATGCTTCAATGCTTCTCAAATTCAGTTTGAATTCCTCAACACAAATCATCGGAAAACCCTTTTAAGTTGTCTTCCTTACAAAGAAGAAATTAGGGGGGGGGGGGAGGGGGTGCATTCATTCATTCATCTGCCCACTCTTTCCGCTGGCCTCCCTTCAATGGCAAGAGGTGAACGCGAAAAATTTATTTGGACGCATGTTGCATGTGGTAATGTGAGGTGTCGTTTCCACACACAGCCACCAAGAACAGGTTTCAAGATAGCTTTTTTTTTAAATGTTCGGTTCTTGGGAAACTGAAAAGATATTCGAGGATAGATTAATAATAAGCCTTAACCTCTAATGCATACTGTTGCCATATAGCAAAGAAACATAATCCACTTTGTTATATTAAAGTCGAGCCTCCTCTCGACAAATTCCATTCCATTATGAAGTTTTAGTTACTAATAACTCTCATAGAGGACAGTGGTAGGGGGTAGGAACATATATATTCCGGCTTGTGTGCTTGATCAGAGACCCGCTTATAAGCCTTCGTCAAGTAAGACAGACGCAGAAAGAGTTTTACTGTCACAACGAAATTGACAGTGGTAAAAGTGTATTCAAATTGAAAGAGTGAAGTTATTAACTGTTGTTGGTGAAATTACGTCTTTGGAAGTATTCAAAGTATAATTATATTATAGTACACTAAATACAAATATATTGTTTTGAAAAAATAGTTATAGTTCAAGAGGGTTATTTTAAAATATATTTAGTAGTTTTCTAGTCGTTCTTATAAAAATTTTAATTTTGTAGTTGGTTTTTGCCACATGGCAAACATTTTAAAAAATTGAAATTATTTAAAGTCCTATGCAGTTAATTTTTTTAAAGTATTTTTCCCATAATGTATGAGTATTAAAAATACAAATATATTTTTGCGGGAGGAAAAAAATCATGCATTAAAGGGTTTAACTGCATTAGGGAAAAGAAATCTGATAAATTTACAAAAGTTCAATCGCTCTAAATGTGGCTATTTCAGCAAATCGTTTTGTAGTCAAGTAAAATATTTTTCACAAACCAAAGTTTGCGAATTAATTAATAGTTTGTTAATTAATCAATTCTTGAATACTATTTTAATCGATAACTGTTATCTCTTTACATCAGTAATTTCTAAAAAAAAGTGTTGAAATTATTGTGGTTATCGATTTACGTTTCAGATTGTTACTTGTTAATCTAAAATGGTACTTGAGTGTAACGTATCCATCATATTAGGTATGCATAAAATTATAAAATAAAGTGTATTAGTATCATTAAGGGGGATTTTACTAATTCTGAAATTTAGTTGTCAATTTGTGTTATTGTTTAATTCTGAATTTTTTTTAAAGAGTGCTACTAAAATAACCTAGACCAACGAAAAATTCCCTTGCCTTATTATATAATAAGTATTCCTCATTATTTTGTCAAGTGTTTTTTAAATAATTTTCAACCCAGTACACCGCAAGTTCTTCGTGCTCATTCTATTGCTCGAGTAGTAAAAGAAAAATCTTCCAAGAGTTTTGGAATCTAGATTTATGCTACAATGTATCTTTTTAAAGTAACAAGTAGCCTAAAAAACTGTAATTTCCTTTAGCGGTACAGGAAAAAAAAATCCAAGTAGCGAGCACTGGACAACCTTAAATCTTCCGCACTTAACAAGACTATAAAAACAGACAAGAGAAAAGAATAATGTCGTTCCGGAGAATTTATTGTCCTTTAATTATGTCTACCTGAGGAAAAAAGGGACAGAAAAAAATGTGATAAAAATTGGATTTCGCTTGAAAAAAAAGAAATGAATAGTTCGGCATTTCGTCATACTTGATTCGTGTTTCATTCAATTAAATTTAAAGCCGAAGATGAAAGATTATCACATAAGACTGAGTCGAATTCAGAATTTATTGCAGGTATGTGTTTGTAACTTCGACGATTTGATGAGTATTTTTGACCCCGGGTAGTTGGATTGCTTAGATTAAAATAGCTATATATCTCTTCGATGAATTTAAGTCCCCATTAACCTTGTAGAAAAAGGGCAACTGTTGAGTACATATTTTTAAATGTGATATTATTCCTTATATCTATGAACCTCAAAAAATGAAATCATATATACTGGAAGGTTTAAAACAGGATTATGCTACACTGTAAGAAATGTCTTTGAAAAATTGCTGCTAAATTATTCTTAGCAGTCCGTCCATATATTGTAGTTGTTACGGTTAATGATTTTTTTATTTTAAGAAGTTAAAAACCATTTTATACAGAAATTTTTCAGCAGCAGTAAATACCAAGCTACTACAGAGGGAATAAAAATCAGCGGGACGGACGTCTCAATATTGTGTTAAGAGAAAGCGAAATTTCTATTCCTCTGATGAAGCATTTTGAGACAACACTTTATTGTTTTTCTCGTTTATGGAACGATTTAAAAAAAATTAAATCATCGTGGTGTTTCTTTTAATGAAAGCAGATTTAACGGAAAGTTACATACATTTTTTTTAATAATAGGGATAAATGTATAAATAAAAAAATAATGCCTAAAAATAGTTATTATTTTATTTAAAAATCAATATGTTTTGAACAAAATATGTAGACATCTTTAACACGTACAAATTCTTGAAAAGAAAACTCTTTTGTCCCATAGAAAAGAAAGTATTGCTTTTAAGTGTAGAAACTATACGAGATTTATAGCA
Organism: Hylyphantes graminicola; assembly: GCA_023701765.1. Taxonomy (NCBI): domain Eukaryota; kingdom Metazoa; phylum Arthropoda; class Arachnida; order Araneae; family Linyphiidae; genus Hylyphantes; species Hylyphantes graminicola. The sequence goes on along the minus strand of CM043113.1, from coordinate 41,852,607 downwards.
AAATGATAGACAGTAAAGAGTACAGGCTGTACTTGAAAAACAAAGCATTTTTCTGTAACACTTTTGTACTTCGTAGTGTCAAATCTTTTTTTTTAATTATGTTGTTTTGGAGATGAGAGCATTTCTTAGGAGCACTCAGGCGCTTGAACAAAACAAGTGTATATTACTTTCAGTAAAACGTTTCTCTAACTTCGACGTGGTTTTTCAAAATTTGTAATGACACGCAAAAAAAATAGAAGGTTACTTTCATAATGATATATGTTGCCTTCTCGTACTAACCAGCTCAATCCATGTAATTACTCTTATCTCGGTAATTCATATAACCGCTAAACTGTCGAAGCCACTTTCAGAAAATCTGATTAGCGGGGAGATTTAATATTCATGGAACGTCGTCAATCAGCCAAACATTAAAACACGTAACTAACAACTTACATCGCTTCCACCAACTCCAACGTAACTTATCACGGCATGAAAGCAAGAGAATATTTAAACAGTGGTTTAACTCCAGTTTTTAACATAATTTCTTAATTGGGCCATTTAAATGAAATTGAGCCATTAGCATTTTTTGTACTGTTCGAATTATAAAGCTACAAGAAATTTTAAAAGAGCTAAAATATCCTATTTTCCTGTTACTTTCATATCCGCTGATATTCTTAAAATACGAACTGACATGAAAAGTAGAAAAATTGTACCTGAGATCATACCTTCTTAGCGAAAAAAAAATTAATTTTAAAAGGAAAATAAATTGAAACAGACCATGGCCAAACAGGTAGAGAGACATCCGAACATAAAGACGGACAGACAAAATGTTCCAAAAATATGTCCATGATGACATACCTTTCAAGTAAAGAATAATTTTTAAATTCGATGCGTTGGAGCATGAAATTGAAAAAGTGGACAGGTAAGTAAACATTCGTCTATCTTAAATGCAGATGGACAGACAAAAATATACCTAAGGTACAGACAGCCGGCACAACGATGGAACAACGGTTAGGGAGCTAGCCATTGGAGTTTCTTGCTTCGGGTTCGAATCCCAGTAAGGCATGGATGTTTGTGTTTATCAATACATGATGCTATCTGTCTATGCGTTTGCGTCGTCCTTTCTATATGTGTCTCTTGTGTCTGTCTCACTTCTGGCGAATGGGGTAACGGGTTACAAAGCATATGCTCTTCCCTTCTAGAGGGCGAATTCCATGTCATTTGTCATACAGACAGATGGACGGAAATATCCCCGATCTCAGCATTTATTTTTAATTTCCCCCCTTTCTAATCAAAAATTAAATGGCATTCAATTCTTGTGAGTAAAAAAAAATAGCATTAGTTAAAAGCTTTATTAAGCATTTACACCATTTTTCACCTATATATTATAGAGTACAATCAGAATCTCAATATGACTAATCGTGTGTGTGTCATTCGCCAAACATGGAAATACAATTAGAACTTCTGAAATCGAACACCGAATACGAAATTAGTTCTCGATGTAGAGCTTCATAAAAGTTAATTTGCTGCGATAAACGTTTCATGGTGGTTTTATAATTATGAAGGCTATCTGTCTCGACTGTCTGATTATTGTTGTTTTTGGCATCGCTTCTTGAAAGACAATAGGAAGTCTGCGGTGGAATAAATAGTATAGATCAAGGCTTCCAATATAGTTTAACCACACCTAGCTTTTAGTCAAATGGCATTTAACTATTACTCTGATGGTGATGGATAGATATTTCTAATAAAGATAAAGAAAATTATAAACGGCATAAATTGACTGAATGCTGTGATAGATTTAGTATTATTAGAACATGGGTTTTATTCGTGTTTCAAATACATTAAAATATTATAGTCCATTAAGTTGGAGCTCTTGTTTACCCAGTATCATACATTTTGAGCCACATGCAGTTTTTTTCCAAACAATCAATCTCTAAGAGCTCACAAGTAATTTTATATCAATGTCCTAAACGTCAATATTCTATATCAAAGTCCTAAACTACGATAAATCTATTTGCTCATTCTCTATTCCGAATTTTTAAATTTTTTACCTTTTATATATTTAATTACTCTTTAAAATGATTGTTTTGGGTTTTTTATGTAATATTTTTCTACCAAAAAATATATGTTATATTTTGGTCGTCCTTGCAAGATATTTTTTTCTACAAAAAAACTTGTGTTACTTCAATTACTTTTGCAAAGAATTTTGATAATAAATTTTGATAATAGATTAATCATAAATTTACGGCCATCATTTTTTCTGTGCATATCTATAACCAAACGTAACTTGCAAAATATCTTAAATAGTCAATACAACGCATTTTAGGTTTATAAAAAAATAATAATAATATTTTTGCCGATAGAAATATTTGCGTCTATCCATAATATTGGGCTTGGGAATTACTATTTGCATTTAAGTCTATGATACCTGAAAATAATTTTAATGATTGACCTTAAAAGTATTCTTATGCTTGTATTTCAACTTAAAATATGTTATGTATATCTCATCAACTTCAGCAATTTCAAAGCAGGAACAATGCAAAAAAATCACAGTTAAATAGTAAATAATTATTTAACTAATTATTAAATTCAACAAGGTCCAGTGGCTTAGTGGTGGTGCTTCGCATTGCCACGCCACAGGTCCGCGGACCCAATCCCGGGGCGAGCTTGACCCATCCTTCCATCCCTTGAGTGGGTCGCCAAATTTGTACCGAGCATGCTTTGGAAATGCTCCATGTGCTGTTGCGTCGAGGAGTTTTATTAAATTCAAAATTTCAAAATTGAATGGGCGCAGTCTTTTTTCAATGTTCGAGTACATCCTGTAGGACAGTAGGACTTTGGGACACCCTGTAGTTTATAATTAAAATATTAATTTATGCTATTCATTATGACAAATGACAGTGAATGCGCCTAGAAGGGAGAGTGTAGGCTTTATAGCCCATTACCCAGCTCGCCAGAAGAGACAGTCACAAGAGACACACAAAGAAGGACGACACAAAAAATAGACAAATAACAACATTTATTGACAAGCACAAACATCCATGCCTTTACCGGGATTCGAACAAGAGCCCAGCAGCTCCAATGGCTAGTACCCTAACCACTGCGCCGATGGGCCGGCTGCTATTCATTAAATAAGATTAGATACGATCGGTTTTTCTGGGGAAATAAGATTGTTTAAAATTGATCAAGAAAGATTTTGAAAAGGTTTTTTTCTTGCTTTTTTAATTGAGATTTTTTATTCCATTGAATAAAAAGTTAAACACTAACCATCACTACTGTAAGTTACACAAAAAATAAAAAAGAGTAGAGGAAAAAAGCAACTTGAACCCTTAAATATCTCCCAAATAAAAATAATCAAGACATCATTCTACTTTTTTTAATGGTGATAGTCTGAAAGCAAATTAAAAGTGGACGATGCTTTTTTTTTCCTCTTTACCACCCGCAATGCAATATTCTCTTCATTGCATTGAACTTTGACCTTTTCCAGAAAGTGATATTGTGACCCTATAAAATCAAAAGCCAGCATTTTTTTTCCACCGGTAATGGCCAACTAAAATGGCATTTTGATTGATTGATAGGTTCCTATTCCCGTTATAGCTTCTACTTACTTAGCTTTCCAGGGTATGGCTCCTATTTTAGGAAACAGGGATGGCCTTCTAAAGGACAGTTGTTATAAGTCCCTGTTCATCTTTGAAGATATTATTTTTGAGGCAAGATTTTTTTTTTGTAAATATTTAAGTTTTAAAAGAAATGGATAGCATTAAAAATTTTATTAATGGAACTTTATGTAAAAATAAAGAGACAAAAATATCAGAGCAATTTGTTTGTACTGATTCAATTTAAGTATACATATGTGGCCTTATTTTAATAAGTGTTTTTTTTTTTTTTTTTTTTTTTGAAAATTACCCCAAGTTACGACTGTGTGGCTTACTGGTTCGGATTTGGCTTCTGTAAAATAAAAAATATATATAACAAAGTTTGAAAAATCTTAACATTTTGTGATTGCTTTGTTAACAATACTTATTTCTTTTTACGGTGCTTCTTTTTTTACCATAAAAAAATCCTTCAAATTTGCAATTTAAAACCGTTTGTTCAAAAACAAGTTATCAAAGACGTCACTTTGGGAACAAGTGTTAACGTCAATAATATTGCTTCTGTACTATTTGCTTCAGTCCTTCAAGAGATTTGGTGGCTTGCTTGCCATCTACTGCTGTCCAACTAAACCACCAGCACTAACATTGAACGAAAAAAAATCGAATTTTTACTGGAATATACTAATTAATATACAACGTTTCCTTATTTTTTTCTCTGCAACTCAGCGGCCTGTCTTAAACCCTTAATTTGAAGTGATTTTTTTGCAGTGTTTGTGTTTTGATGTTGTCTTTTTGATATTTAAATGGGAAGAAATTTTTGATTTTTTTTTTGCAAAAATTTTGTAAATTCTATAAGTTTATTACTGGTTGTACGAAATAATAAGTCAAATAAAGAGACATTAATTTCTTTTACATCCTTAGTCCCATTCCTATCCTCGGAAATTCATTTTTGATGGACTCGGATGATGTTCCATCACTCCATTCTCTGACAGGCACCTCTAGCAAATTGAGAAGCTCGAGCAATAATAAGTCAGGTCATTTGACGTTAATTGACTCATCCTTGATGCTTCTAGTTATGATATGCGTCTCCCTAACATTCGGTAGTCATCTTCTACCAACCGATTCGGTGTGGCCATGGATTCTCTGTCATTTTCAGCCTACTCTTTTATGAGTTCGTGCATATTATATGACAGGTATATGTTGAATTTAATCGACTTCATTTTTTTAAGGCATGGCTTTCCAATTGCTTTTCTTCTTCTTTAAAACGACATGTGCAAGCTTTGGGTAGATTACATTCAATTCCTATACTACGGTGGACAGCATGTTAACCCTCAATATCTATGTATCTTTATTACTCATACATTATGGGAAAAATACGAAAAAAAATTAACTGCTTTAGAATTGAAATAATTTCAATTTTAAAATTTTTTTCATATGACAAAAGCCAACTACAAAATTCCAATTTTTATAATAATGACTAGAAAACTACTAAATATACTTCAAAATAACCCTCTTTAACTATAATTAATTTTTCAAAACAATTTATTTGTATTTAGTACTAATATTATTATACTATGAATACTGCCAAAAACGTAATTTCAATTTCACAACCTTTAATAACCTCGCTCTTGAATTCTGAATACAATTATACTGCTGTCATATATGAGGGTTATTAGTAACTAAAACTTCTAAATATAATGTAATAGATGGAAAAACACAGATTTGTCGAGAGGGTTATAATAAGTAGTGGGGAGTCGACATTTCCTACTCCATACCATTGAGTGGGGTGAAGTAACTGCAAGCAAGGACTGTGAGGCGCCCTGTGATCAGTGTCTCAATCTACGGATCGGAAGGTCCCGCGATCGAGTCCTGTTCCCTGAAAACTCACCGAGTATATGAGGAGTACTTGCTCGTTATATATGTTTTTTTTTTTTTTTCAATGGGAGACACTTTTGTCGATTTAGCCACTATGTAAAAAATATTCTGGTACTGTTAACGCAATTATACAAAATTTGAAGGATGTTTATCTTTTCGTTTTCAGCAATACATGTAAACACAAAAAAGTTCTTAAGCGGTTACCCCTTGCACATGCTCAATTTTTTTAATTGAAAAATCTTATTTTGACGTCCGACGTACTAGGCATCTAACATTAGTAAGACTATTGTGTTTATATATTACTCAACCAAAAAAAGTTACTTTGTAATAAATTTTTTTACAAAAATTATCTCTACATGTTTAATTAATGTTAATGAATTTTTTGATAATAACTAAAGGAAAATCTATTTAATCTATTAAGATGTGGAAGAATAATTGAGAGTTATTTGCAAAAAAATAGCAGTTAATATAGACAACTAGCAGTTGGATACTAGCTTTAACCTTTGATTTGCTTATAAATCAGTCTTCTTTACAATATTCGTCAGAAAAATAAATAAATAGGATTGCTAAGTTTTTACTTCAAACTGCATATAAAAGTCATGTAAAATAGTAAAATCCAATTTATTCAATTCGGAAAACAGAATTACATTTTTCAGTACATTTCAAAAGTTCAATATTGAAATCTAACTTCGTGCCATTTTAGTTAAAAAAAAATAAGGGCAAGTTAAAATATTATTCACCTAGAAGGAATCGAGGATGAACAATTTATTCAAATCATTAAAATTTTCTCAGAATCTTTCTTAAAATATTTATTCAAAACAATATTATATTGGCAAAAAATCGTAGTCGACTGCGCAATCCCCCGCTTTTTTGGACGCTCTAAGATGGCGCTGCTGGTGCAGTGCTGATGGCGCTGCTGGTTGCAGCTTCACCGATGCCTTCCCTCCTTTTCTGCTTCCTACGTGTAGGGCATGATCAAGATATAACTATAAATTTATACCACTAAAATAAACACCACTATCTATACCACGATCGAGACACCACTATAAATTTCCAATTATGTACTTCTACACTCTTAAAACAAAAGAGTGAAATCCACTCCAGTTGGAGAAGTGCATTTTCGACACCCTAAAAGCATGCATATTTTCTCAGACTGAGTTAAAATCACTCGTTTGGAGTGATCCTGTCGGAGGTTTAACACACAAAGGATCCACTCCAAAAGGAGAAGTGCATTTTCCAGTCTGGAGGAGTGAAATCCACTCAGACTGAGGTAAATTGGGAGTGTTTGTTTTAAGAGTGTAGCAATACTGCTTTCATTTATTTAGTAATCACACTGCCAGAAAAACAATTTTTTACAGTTAAATTTTTGTCCTTGATTATAACATTGGACACCTGTTGTATTCTACCAAGGTTCACTATATATCATTAAAATTTATATTTATCTATATTATACAAAATAAAAGAAACAAGTTTATTTTACTGGATAATTTATTGTGTATAGATAAGCTTTAAAATAAATACAGAATTAAATGAGTTAAGCTTTCTTACTGTTTTCGTCCTCTCTTATTCCTCATCATGATAAGTGAGAGTGGCATTTTCGACCAATGACAAGTTAATGTCTCATTTATGAAGCCCATTAAGCCAAGCGATCAAAACAAAGTAATTAAGTCATCCATCACCATGATTAATTATGCCTTAAAACCACAAGTAATTACACCACTTTAATATGCCAAAAATACTTGTTAACATTTTGAAAGGGTGTAGGAACACCAAAATGCAAATTCACTCAATAAAGTATATAGTTAAGGACATTAAAATAAAAGTTAATTGTCTCTGGTTTTTTTGTTTTCCGTACTCTTGTACACGGTGACAATTTTTAAGAAGCCCAAAATAAACGTGCTTTGGGGCCTCTTTTAAAATTTCTACCTTGCATAATGGGTTGTGTTAATGTTTGTTTTCCCCCTAAAACTTAAACATTCTCAAAATATTTGTGATGTTTGGAAGTAAAATCAATGTACATAATACTACCTTTCCATGTTTAATGAGATTAAACTGTAATTACAAAATTGGACCAATTTTAAAAGTCAGAAAAAAGTAATTGAACGAATTTTATTTGCCGAAATATGTTTGTTTCGAAGAACAAATGAAAATTATGTGCGAAAATATGGCCCTGATTGCAAGGAAAACCGGACATGGTATCTTTTTTAAAAAGCCTAACCTTCAATTTCTAAATATCAAACCATCCAAAATCCGAAAGCGAAAAATAGTAACAGCCTTCAAGAGCAACCATTTGTTATCATCTTGTAATCTCATTGTTCTACGACGTAAACAAAAAGAGTCGTCTTTAGGCTATCGAACACACTCTCGCCTTCGTTTTAACAACATAGAAACAAATATCCCTGAAGCTGTTGATTGAAGAAGGGTTCTCTTTACAACATATAAAATAGTTTCGGGAGTGATAGCTATCAAGGATAAGCTGCTCTGTTTTCTGAATGATGATATTTTAAAACACATATGCGAACACATCTGTTTTGTTTTAGTAGATAATGCTTTTTAGTGAAACATGACAATGAAACTTTGATTCTTAAGATAGAAAAATACATTTTTTTTATTTTCTGAATATAATAAAAAAGGAAGCAATTGAATAAAATGAAACCCAAGAAGTTTTTCTCTCCTTTTTTTTTTGGTTTTTAATAGTTTATTGGTATTCCTATACATGAGGCATTTTTTAGTTTCATGAAATAGATGGAAGGATGAATAAAGTAGTCCCCACATACTTTATCCGTTATTAACTTGTTATAATGATAAGTTAGTAGATTTTATCTCTTAAAATATCGAGAAATAAACATAAAAGACAATATTACGTATATGAACATTTTCAGCTGGCAATTTATTAGTAAAGCGCTCCTATCAAAATAATTTTTATCTAAAATATTGTTAGACATTAACTTATTTTTACGATAAATTTCCTGTGAGCGCAGGTTATGCAATGCGAAATAAATATTGTCTCCTACACTTTTGAATTGATAAACAATATATTTTTTACAAATTAAATAACTATTTGTTAATGAGTACTTTGCTTCCCAACATTCGCTATTTTTTTAACTTATTTTAAATCAAGTCACTTATTTAATTAATAATTTAACACTATTGATCTTGTCCGATTCTATCCATCATGCAACCTTAATGTATCAATTGAAATGAATATGATACAATTCAGAAACTTTTTTTTGTGGTTAAAGCTACCATATAATAACTTGTGTAAGGGCTGTAGTTGCAAAATAACCCACAGTCAATTTTTTTAATATTTAAAATGATGCGAAAAAACCTAAAAACTATGGCTGCTAACGTTTTGAAAACATACCAAATCATTTGATACTTTAAAATATTTCTGTCATTCCGTAAATTGCGGTTGCCTTATAGGAGTAAGTGTTGAAGTTCAAATTCATTATTGGACTCTTTAATTGCTACTACCTTCAACAAATTCATGTTTATAAAAGCTCCATCCGTTACAAAACGGTCATTAAAAACCAAACCAAACACATAATGTCTCAATTAAAATGAACATGATACAATTCACAAACATATATTTTTGTGGTTTAAACTACCGGATAACTTGTGTAAAGAATGTATTTGCACAAAAGCTCATAGTCAATTTTTTTTTTAATATTTAAAGTGATGCGAATATACCTAAAACTATGGCTGCTAACGTTTTGAAAACATAACAAATCATTTTAATATTTAAAAATATTTCTGGCATCCTTTTAATTGTTATTCCTTTATAGGACTAACTGTTGAAGTTCAAATTTATTTTTTTAACTCTTTAATTGCTACTACCTTCAACAAATTCATGTATTTAAAAGCTCCATCCGTTACAAAACGGTCATTAAAAACCAAACCAAACACATAAAAAAAACGTCTTTCTATGACTCCCCCGCAGTGGCATATGACTCTGGTGTCGCTCATGGTCCAGTAACTTTCATCGGCACTTGCCACGCGAATCCTGCCAAGCAGCCCAAGACGGACTTCCGATGGTGCGTGTGTGTCTTTCCGATTGCTGCGGGGTCGTGCTTGACCGGCGAAGTCTGTCGCCGCAAAAAAAGACGCTTGGCTTGAGATGAATGGTGTATCTTCCATATACCACGCTACACAGGACAGGATACTACTGTACTGAGGATGTGGAATCGCCTGGCGAAGACCGCGTGAGGCTTGTGTAGTTTCACTTAGATGTTTGGCATTTTTATTTTAGTGAGTTGGTGGTTTGTGTTAAGAAAAGCGGTGCTGTGTCTGAATAATGCTGTTGACTTAAGGCACAGAAGAAGCCTATAGCTACGACAATTTTTCAAATAAAATCTGAAATAGCCAGATATCAGGTTCATGACACAAGAGATAAATTTGTTTGAAGACAAACGAAATGCCATGTCTTCACGAAGCCAATTTCTCTAGGACTTTCTTAAATAAATTGAAGTTTACACCTTGAATCGCAATAAAATTCGTAAGGAAGAAAGTTTTGGACAATCTAATCAGACAATAGCTTAGTTGCCAAATAAGTGAAGATACATTACCAAATTAGGAAAGAAATACCTCTTCATAGGATTAACTAGGCAGATAAATAGCGTTTTAAATTTATTTTTATTCCCCAGTTTCCAAAAACTCTAGATGACTACATACTATCCTTGACCTGTGAAAAGTTGGACCAAAAGGTCAAATTGAATAAATATCTGTTTCTCACCATTTTACTTTATCAAATTATTTTATTATTTTGGTCTTGGCCAGTAATTGTTAAGAATTAAGATTAAAATTCGTTAGTGGAATATTGGAGGGCTGTTTACGAAAACACGCTTTCGAGTTTCAAACATTATTATGGATAAAACAAAATTTATTCTTCGTTGTAGTAAATTTATAATGTATGCTTTGTAATTTATTATTGTTCATCACAGTAATTGTTGTTACAGTTGAATTTTGAAAGTCCGGAAAAAAAATTTCCTTCAAATGCAATATTCCGATGAAAAGTCCCCAAAATTTCAAAATTCTACAAAAACCCTTAATTCTAAAGTACTTAATTCTAAAATTTTAAAATACATACCTTAAAAAATGTTAAATACAAATAAGGTTTAAACTATTTAACCACTAATTTTCTAAACTCCATCACCTCACCTTCTTAAATACCCCGAAAAGGAAGTTAAGAAAATTACATATACCACAAAAAAATATATATGCGGCTTTTCAACCTTAGCTCCGGTCAACGAGCAAAATGTCGTCTGTTCTTTTGTCGCTCTAGGAGGAAGTCGAGAAGCGTGTGCATCCTCAATCACCTGTAAGTCACCGAAATAAGGGAGTGCGCCTCCTCGTAGTTAAATAAATAATATTTTTACATTAATGATTTGACCGATTGGCTTGTTTCAGCTGAAGTATTCTAAAGCTTTCATTCATGAATTCTAACCATGGGTGCATCGATTGGATCTTTCGAGACTCACGAAAAATGATTTTCATTCAGCATTTCTGCTGCTACTCAAGACGTGAAGCATGCCCATTTTAATAATTAAGTTACAAAATAAATTTTTCACAATTTAATGAGGCATTTTTTTTATTTATTTCAAACAAAAATGCAAATTTATAATACATTGCTTTAATAATCTATACTACTATTTCCTTCAAATAATAAAAATAAAAATGGTATCACCCCTGGCAATAAATATTCATGTTAAGTTCATTAGAATTAAAAAATATATAACGTTATAATTTTCTTTCTTTTTTAAAAAAAAATTGGGGGAAAGAAAATATTGACTATGTTTTTGAACCATTAAAGCTGTATTTTGATACAGATATGCGGCCAATTTCCAATATCAAAGTAAATTTATTCTGTTTTACGTAATTTTATCTAAAGCGGTTGATAACCAATGATAAAAATAAGTGGCGGCTACTGCATAAGAATAAAAGATGAAATGTTTGATCAAAAATAAAAATGTACCAAAATTCTGATTCAGAAACCGACAACAATCACCTTTAATACCAAACATAAACCCTTCTCAATCACCACAAAAAAAAAAGGGAAAGAAATCCAACAAACTGCATAAACCACAAAGATACCACATCAGAAATGACAAAAGGACCCCAACCTTAGCTCCGGCTATCGAGCAAAATGTCGTATTTTAAGAAGGAAGTTCCGAAGAATGAGGCACGCGTACATCCTTTTCTACCTACAAGTATCTGTAAGTCACCGGATTTGGGGAGCGTGCCATCTTCAAGGGCCGAGAGATGACCATCCATCCATGTGTGATTACGAGAAGGATGCGGCTCGCTTTTTGGTTTTTCTTGTTGACTTGTGGCGGTGTGGGTGATATTCGGTGTCGGATTCGGGTATTTGGAATCGTCTTCAGCTTGTATGAGAGATATGGGTATGGAATTAAAATAACTGATTCACCGTAAATAATCTGGGCAACTTTGGAGACTGGAATATTGATAATTGTTGTTGACTTTAATTGGGGCCATTAGCTCATTTTAATTGGGCCCATTTGCCTATTTTAATTGGCCCCATTAGCATTTGAACATTGTTGGTTTTCTTGTTGACTTGCGGTGGAAGGGGGGGGGGGTGACATGGGGTCGGATTCGAGTATTTGGAATCGTATTTAGCTTGAAAGAGAGACATGGGTATGGAATTAAAATAACTGATTCACCGTAAATAATCTGCTCAACTTTGGAGACTGGAATACTGATAATTAATGTTGACTTTAATTGGGGACATTAGCCCATTTTAATCCTTTCAGTCCCAGTGATAATATTTGACATCATCATGTTTCTAATCATAATTTTTTTTTCAAAATAATAAGCAGGCATCTATTGGGATTAATAAAAATATTTTCTAATCGAAAAAAAATTGAAGAATCGAATGATTGGCTTTTTGATATCATAAATGGCTATAGACGATCAGAAAAAAGTTTATAAAAGGATGATGCCAAATTGTCATTAGGACTGAAAGGGTTAATTGGAATTATTAGCCTATTTTAATTGGGCCCATTGGCATTCGAATATATGTTGTTGGTTTTCTTGTAGACTTATGGGGGGAGTGACATGGTGTCGGATTCGGGTATATGATTCGTCTTTAGCTTGAAGAAGAGATAAGTGTTCTGGTCTTGCAACAAGAGATTCAGCAGTAAAAACCCTATTTGGGGTTTCTGAAACTGGAATTTTGATGAGTGCAGTTGAGAGATATAGATATGGGTTTTGGACTTGAAAACAAGATTCAACAGTAAATAATCCTCTTGCGCTACTTTGTGTGACAGTGAAACTGGAGCATTGATGATTTCGGTTGATTTGGTAGTATATCATGTTAATAGTTTGGTATATTGAATTACCTATTAGTAATTTGATTATTTGTATCATAGATTATATTAGTAATAGTGTAACGGTGTTCAATAGGTACTCTAACGACATATGTTAAATATGACAAAAAACAAACAAATTTGCATTTCAAAATGCACATTCCATTGTCTTGAATTTTCTTGGATTAGAAGCGCAACTGATGATTTAAGCACAATTTTGCATGAAGTATGCACGTGTAGTTACTACAAGAATTTGTATCAAATAAAGAATAAATTATTGAAAAATATATAGATGGCCCACTTTCTCAAAGGCCAATTCAATTATTTTCAGTATGTAATTAGCATTGCAGTAAATGTACATATTAAATAAAGTCCGTTTCCCTCATCTAAACCGCAAATTAAGAAATCTTACCACCAGAGACGCTTCACTTTCCATCCAAAGTAACCTCCACAACAATAAAAGTTCAAAACTCTCGGAAGTAAGAAACAATTTAGATACGAAAAGAAGAATATACCAAAAATGAATTGGAAGAAATTGGCAGAAGAGTGGGAAGATTCAATCACGACTTTGACATCAGCCGCGAAACATTATTGCCACCATTCCATACAATATTCCATCCGCATAGACACTACATTCCCTCTATACATTATTTACCTTTTGAGGAAGAATTAGAAATAATGTAAAACCTAAACTCTTTATTCTGATTTCAGTGTATGGCATATAATAGAGGAATGGGGTTAAAAGCGAAATAGTTTACGGGTTTTTGCAAAAAAATTCTTGCGGTAGTGAAAGCTGTAACGCCCTTGGTGAAAGCTGTGCATGGTTTGATGGTTTCAATAGGGATGAATTGTATAACTCGTGTTTATTATGCAAAGATTAACTTATTGTGATTCTGCTGACCTTTGTATGTACATACTTTTAAATGTTTTGTAATATGAATAATGAAAGTGGAATTTGCTTTGTCGTGCATGTTTTAGAGTTTTAGTTAAATGTATATTTAAAAGCTTTTGTGCCATGATTGTAGAACATATAGATTATTTAAATTATTCGTTTTTGTTGTACCGAAGAATACTGATTTTAAGAATTTAATTTTTTTAGAGTATGATTGCAATGAAACTATTCTTTATTATATATTTTTTTAAAAAAAGTTGGAGAGAATGGCTGAACAGGTAAAAAAAAATAGCTGAGCAGGTATTTTCTCTATTCGGTTGTACCATTCCTTAGGTTTTTGCTTCCAAAACCTGAATAATAGTTCAATCTAATGCCAAATATATGGTGAAAGATTTTGCAACACAGCCTTTAGGAACCATTTCTTTTAATGAAACCTACACTCTTAAAACAAAAGAGTGAAATCCACTCCAGTAGGAGAAGAGCGTTTTCGACACTGGAAAGGAGTGAATATTAACTCAGACTGTGTTAAAATCACTCGTTTGTAGTGATCCTGTCGGAGGTTTAACACACAAAGGATCCACTCCAAAAGGAGAAGTTCATTTTCCAGACTGGAGGAGTGAAAATCAATCAGACTGAGTTAAAATCGCTCGTTCGTTTTAAGAGTGTAGGTTTTTGCTTCAGAAACCTGAATAATAGTTCAATCTAATGCCAAATATATGGTGAAAGATTTCACTACACAACCTTTGTTGAGACTAGGAACCATTTCTTTTAACGAAACCTAGGGTAGACAGACCAGTGAGAGAACAGGCCCCAGTTAATGAACATTTGGTAAATACAATTAAAAAACAAGGATTGAAAATCATTCCACTAGATGGATTGGCAATACACTGACTTCCTCCCATCTAGTAGGAAGCTATCTGACATGGTTGTTGTCCTGGTCATTATGTCCTGGGTGTTTATTCACTGGCAAACGCAGCGCCTTAAACGTTCATTCACTGGTTAGTCTACCCTACCACCAAATTTTAACAGTATAGTATAGCAGTCAATATTTCGTAGAGGTTTACATTTCAGCGATCCAACCGCACAACACTTGGCTCTTGACCCAATGATAAAAAACGCCGGCGTCACACCAGCAAAGGTTCATTGTCATTACTTCCGTCGGGTGTCAACACAGGCGTGAACGCGTTTTTGAACTCTTTTACACGCTCCCAAAGACGTTTTCCAGAATGCATTGGATTTTTTTTAATGAAGGCCTTTTACGCACCGACACCGTACGAGACAATGACTTGGCCTTTCGTTGCTCAAATGATTTTGGTCTTTGTTTTATTCGTTGAAGAGCCAACTGGCAAAAATCACATCGAACTTTATCAACTTCGTTCAACGGAATTTGCGTTCGCCAAAAGTTGCCAATGTATAAATTGGACCTTGGATCATAGTTATTTTGATGAAAATTGGGAGATTTGCCAGTAGATCCTTCAACTAATAAAACAAAAGAGAAAATTATTTAACCAACGAAAGGCCAAGTCATTGTCTTGTATGGTGTCGATGCGTAAAAAGGTCTTCAGCAAAAAAAAAAAAAAAAATGGTAATTTTGGAAACGGCTCTGTTCTGGAAACCATTATAGCTAACTATATATAATTTAATGTGATTTCGCAAAAGACAAGTTTCTTTTGCAAAAGCCTTGCGACGTCAATTGTAGTACGAGGAACCAAAGTAATTGAATATGTTTTCATGCTTGAAGCTTTCCGGGACCTTTCAATAAAAACTCCAGAAACTTGAGAAAAATAGAATACTATTGACATTGTTTAAAATGAGTTAAAATATCAAAATTAAGTGTCTGAGAAACAAAATTTTAGCTAGCATTAAAAAACGTAACGCTTACGAAATATTACACGCAAAAAAATGGTGCTGGCCCTGCAACTCAACCAAGTTCGGTTGACGGGTGTTTAATTGTCACAGCCAAACTGGTGGTTTCTTTCAAACCTACCAGTTTAGTTACCATAACTATACTCGTTCGATTGAACGAGTTTAGTCAACGGGACCAGACTGCCTCAATAAGTTCGGTTGAGACAACTAAACTCTGTGTGAGAACTAAACTGCGCGGTATCAGTGTAGCTCTCTCAACTGAACTAGTCGTTTGCGCCAGCTGAACGCTTCTAACCAAACGTGTTTGGTTCCTGCAACTAGACAGTCCTGTCAGTCCTATAGCAACCGAACAGTTTGGTTGGGAGAACTCAATTTTCGTTTGTACGTACCAGACAGTTTTTTGCGTGTACCTAAAATACCATATGTACTGTTAAATAAAGTGATTTCTGTAACTGAGTATATTTTTTATGACACTATTTTTATATGCCCGGTTGAACTTCTGTACCCTAATAATGCACCAAAACAATAGTGATAGTGATTGTAGCGATGATTGACCAATTTGTCTTTCAATGCAAAATATCATACTGCATTTATACCTTTTTATGAGAATACACTAAGAACAATAATGAAATTCAGTTTCAAATGTTCTAATTGTGAATAATCGAAGTCAATGAGCTATTTACACTGATTAGGGTGAACTATAACATCCCCTACAAAAAGATCCAAACCATTGACCCTCAAATTCTAAAAAAGGTGTGTCAACTACCTTAAAACAAGGCACGGAATACTGTCTTTTACGTAATATGTGCTGGTAACACAATTCTGATTGCATGAAAAGTTTTTTTTTTATACATTTTGGTGACAGGAAACCTTGCTTTCCAATTTATGTGGCGCCAACCAATCTTAATTTTCTGTGAGTTTAATACACTTTAACGATTTTAGGCTTGACATTAAAATTTATTTTATTTGAACAAGGAAAAAAATTCGGAGATAAAGAAATTAAACCTAGCTACTCGATTTTCGCATTTTAAGATTGTATGCATTCTTATATGTGCAAAAGTTACTATGAGTTTAGTTGACACCTAAAATCCTCAACTATAAGTATATGCCGCCATTACTTTGCCAATTTTAATCTAACAAAATAGGAATTACATTTTTTATTTTTTATGTGTATGATTAATCTCAATGGATTAGCCAGAATTCGTTTTATAAAGATTCAATTTCAAGTGAAAAGGTATGTAGAGGCAAAATTCGCATTCTCCAAAGTGTAACTAAGTTATAAAGGCCGGTTCTTTCATTGGCGTTTTCGTCCCATTGAATTTATCATTATCAGAAGTTGCCAATTAAGGAACCACCACTATATATTGGTAACACTTTGGAGACTATGAATTTTCAGCTACTCCCTTCAAATACTGAACACGCGTATACGTTTGTTTATAATATAAAGACCAAGCAAACCAGTATTACCATAACCAACTCTCAATACCAAAACAGACAACCACCTCAAAACAAGCCTAACATCCCTCCATTGCGCCACCCCTGGTCACTCAACGCTCCTTACCTGGAAAATATCATTTTTTTCCAACCTTCCGCCGACAGGAAACCTCTCTCGGTATTGTTTTCCACCTGCGGCCAAGCGTTCGAGTGGTGGAAACAGGAAATGGCCCCCGTCTTTTCGGGGGTTTCGATAAACCACCGACACACAGGTTGATTCCTCTCTCTGACCTTGGGTGGCAGGTATGAGTACAGGTGTATGGTGGGGGGGGGGGGGATGTGTGGGTGTGTTTCCTTTTGGGGTAGTATGGTGTGTTATTTGGGATACTGGGCCTGTGATTATAGTTTGTTTTGTGTTGAGTAAAATGGAGATTTGTAGTTTTTTATTTGTTTTTTTGTTTTAATGCATTAATGGAGGTTTGGAAATTGGAATATTATGAAGAATTTGAAGTTTTTTTGTTGTTGGTACAGTTTTTATTAATGGGTTTAGATTTAAAAAAAAAATATTTTTTTTAATACAAGTGGCATAAAAATTTGTGAAAATTGTTTTCTTCATGGGATTCGTTAAATTCTGGAATGTTAGGAAAATGTCTGGAAATTTATTTATAAAGACATCCAGACCCACACACTCATGTATTGCTACTAAATAAAAGTTATATTTCCTAAATCTGTTCAAAACCATTTCGTTTATAAATTCAATAATATCTTTTTCTCTTTATTAATGTTGGAACTTTATATAAAAAGCTAATTTAAAATATTTTAAAACAAGATTGAATAACAAAGGAAAATTATACACTTTTGGTCACCGACTTTTTGACGTTTTTTTTTTTTTTTTTTTTTTTTTTTTTTTTTTTTTTTTGCGGTGTACGCTTACTCGTGTTTACACGTGATTTTTATATTAAGGTCCGTAGAAAACCAGCACCAGATTGTCACGGTAAGAAATATGTTAACACAAATTACCGAAACGCAGAAAGAAAAAAACATAAAATTATTTCCAAACATGTTGCGCAAAGTTAAATTTATATCAAGTTCTAAAGTCTACTATAATTATTCAACCAATTTAGAATCCTAGAATCAATTTAAATAAAAATATTTCACAAAACAACTGAATCCTTGCGTAAGTAAAGCAAATTAGAGTTTTTAAAAGAAAAAAATCCATAGAAGTGTTGTCAAATGACTTAAATCCACCCAAAGCAATTACAACATTCTCCACATCACAAGATAACTCCTCCGAGCATCCTCAGAAGAAAATCCTCCCATTGACAACCTCCCTCCCTCCAGTGCACTATTGGCTGATGATCCGAAATGTCCTCAATCAATGGACAAACCCCACTTCACTTCACATCCTCACCGGAGCAGACGACAATCCTCTCCGCACGCGATTGGCGCACGACCCCGACCACCCCCCTCTCCTCCAATAACTCGTCTCCAAACGATCCCAAACAGAGTTCTCGCGGATCGCCAGCGAGGAAGAGATCGGAGAGATATTTTAGGCTTAGCGGAGTAGGGGATTCTTGAGTGCGGTGTTCTTGTTGAGGGTGAAGCCGGAGAGGATGTCGGTGGCTATGGGAGGACCGGTGGCGGAAGGCTCGCGGTGGCAGGCGCCGCATGGGAGAAGCTGCCCTCCCGGGATTGTGTCGGAGATGGCTGATTTTCAAGATGTGAGTACTTATTTTTTGTTGTTTTAAATTTCGAATGATAGGTGTAGGATATTCTTAATAATAAACTGTTCTTTCTGATTGTATACTGTGATAGATGTGCTAAAAGAGCTAACTTGTTTGTTGAGGTTTTTTTTATTAGTATTGATTTTTCCATTATCTATGTTTGGATTGTTTTCAAATTTCCATTTCATCAAAGAAATTTGTTTACATATCAAACTGAAGTTTTGAGGTTTGACTCCATTGACGTATAAAGAGTCTATTACCATTTTACCATTACTCCGACTAAGAAAATATTAAAAAATAACAATTAATAATGTTTAATTTCTAAAATAGTAAAGTCAATAAATTAAATTACAAATAAATTAAATTCTATTAGATATGGCTAGTTAGTTGTTTACGATTAAAGAACAAGAACGATCGTGCATTTGAAAATATGTATAATTTTCATTTACTACACATTTAAAAGCGCTACATTTTTTTAATAAAAAAATACAATAATCTTTTATCCATTACAAAAAAGTTATTTTTCAACAAAATGAATTTGCTCTTATTTCAAATTATCGATAATTTTGTATTCAAGTTTTGAAAGATAAACAAACAAATCACACAAAAGATTGCATTTTTCTTAGGATGGTTTATTTCTAAAGCATCATAAAAAAAATATCTTAAATGTGTACAATATAAGTCCTCAAATTTTTTTTTTAAATTCTGAAACTTTACCATGATATAAGAATTATTAATTGATACTTCCTCCACAATTAATTTTTAAAAAACCCTGTAGATATCTTATGTACATTCTATTGTGCAGTACATTTTAATTTGTAATGGTTAGTGATGAAACTTATCTTCACTTATGGGATAACACAACATTATTCCATAAACTGTCGGAATCATAACTTCCTGCAGTTTTAGGTAGTAACGTCACGTCAAATGTATGGAGCAACGTTATATAAGATAAGAAGTTTACTCCTAATTTGCGGTGTAATTTTACGGTATTATTGCAGTGAAGCGTTACTCCCTAAAATTGGAGCCAGCACTAGCCGTCACCGATAATACCGAGTAAACTATTAATGTAGCGTTACTTGAAAACTTTGGTTTAACATTACTCTATGAAGTTGGTGTAACGCTACAATGAAATTTATAGTTTTTTTGGTACAGTCTTATTTTTTTGGCATCAAAACAAACCGGTGCCTATGCCATTTTTTAATCAAAGTAGTACTCCGTTAATCCAATACAAAACTCAAATGTCATCCGATTCCATTACAGTTTGTAAATAATTGCTTTGTGCGCAGGTTATACTTGATTCTATAAACATAAAGTTTTTCGAAGTATTTATAAAATGTTTAAAAAAAATCAATGAAATAGTATTAAAATTATTAAATAAGATTTTGAAGGCTTTATTTTAAATATTTTCATTTAAATATGTACCTTCCTCAGTATGATTGAAAAACAACATTATTTTAAATGAATTGCAACGATTGCTTTGGCGTTAAGTTCTAATGTCGTTTTGCGAGGTAATTTTGCTGTGAGTGTGCGAATCCTTTTTAGGTTTTTTTCTCTAAAACTACACTAAAAAAACTTGATTGAACGTTACTCCATGAAGAAAGTAGCATCTTGTGCTGCTACATTGTTTACTTGTTTACGAAGTACGTTTTCTAATTTTTACTGCTCAGGGAAAGAACAGACTAATTTTTTATGCATATAACATTAGACACGTTCAATTAAAGTATATAAAGTTAAAACTAATACATACCTTGATATAAAATAGAGCATCGATTCTTTTACCATTAAGATACAAATTTTAAACTACAATTATAAATATGGAAAGACAAGTATCAAAATCGCGCATTTCCTTTAAATATTATTATTAAATTTACTTGGCTTATTGCTTGGTTGAATACGTTTACCAAATGAGGTATATAACGGTGATTATCTTTTTTGATAAATTCTGATTCAACTGCAAATACAAATCATGAATTTGTTATGACAAGTCATTGTATATATTATTAGATTTATTTCGTCTAAGGCATTGCTTGGTTGAATACATGATATTTTCTGGATTAAGTGTATAACAATAATTATCTTTTTATATATAAGTCTGACTCAATTGTAAATATACAAATCAGGGATTTGTTATGACAAGTCATTGTATGTGTTATTATGCTAACGTTAGCGAGAAGTTCATTGTTTGTTTGTTTTGCATACATTATACAATGGAGATACTATAATTACTACACGAAAGCTCTTTACAGTTTCATGACTGTTAACAGATTTTATTTTGTATGTTTGTTTTTAACAGTATTCTAACTTATACTTATTCTAACTTATAGCATTTCTCTCCCTAATTTGCAACAGAAAATGAACTTATTATTAACTTAATATTAATGAAATTCATCAATGTTTATATTAAACCTGTATCAATCTACAAAATGGTACTATTAAAAAACTCATTTTTGATACAAAATTTCAGAAGAAGATTTATTATTGTCATCTTTAAAATAGTTAAATAAATTATATAGAAAAGTGGTTCAAATAAAATGATATACTTCTGGTAACTAGGAGGTAATCTCTACATTTAAACAATTATATATATCAATACAACTGAGCAGAAATAATTGTTAATTTATAAAAGCCTTTTTTCATGCGCGACGGCTTTACAGATTTAATTTTAATATACTGTTAAAAGTGGTTAATAATAAATTATTCAAACTAATACTAAATATAAATCAGAAAATATTTTGAAATGTGCGACGTGCTTCCGAAGACTTTTTAGTTGAATAACTAATATTACTATTATGGTATTGGTATTTTATTTAATAACTCGTAACAGTTTAACTTGTGCTAGCAATATAAAAAAAATGATTCTTTACATGTTTAATACTTAAACCTATTAAATCATAAATTGTATTTAATTCACAAGTATTAACAAGCCATTAATTTATTGTTTACTTTGTTTTCTTGGAATGAACTATAATGCATATTATTATATTTATTATTACCAAGGTAATTTACGTGGAAATAAATCATTTAATTATAGGCGCAGGTAGCATCAAGCTTGTTTTAAGAATAAATATTTTAGAAGTTTAGGTATTTCCAGACTGTAGAAGATAATGGATGATCATTTATCGTTCTGTACTGTAGCATTTTTGGAGATTAGGTTTTTTTATTTAAAAATTGTTGTATTGCCGTTTACATTTCGTATTTTTTAATTAAAATTTTAGCATCATATTTAGGTTAAAATGTATTTTTAATTCTTCAGTTGTTAAAAAAAACATTGTCAATTCATAATGTCTAGATTGCCAAACTTTTTAATGAAAGGTTAAAGTCATAAGAATTTTTTTTAAAAAATTACCCCAAAAATCTTCCTTAATGTAAGGGAAAGTTATCGAATAATCTATCTGTGCTGTTTTACTTTTTTTAAATTATGAAACTATCTACATTTAAAATTAAAAACACTCAAAGTGGACGGTCCCATGAGAAAAATGTAAGATAATAAAAATTATATACAAGGAGCAGAAATTTTTTACTGTAAAAGTCAATATGCTGCTAGCATCGTAATGTGGCAGAGAAGCCTAAAATCGGCAAATTTCCAGGAAACCCCATAATTTTTTTTTGTATGGTATCTTAATTTATTTAAGGTTAGATCGCAGGAGATTTGTATTTATTAAAATGTCACCGAAATGAGATTAAAAGTACCGAATCTATATCGAATCCATATTCCATCCATTCGAATTCCATATCGAATTGGTATTAAAAGGACAATTTTTTTTTTCAAAGAAACAAAAGTTTTGAATCCTTTCCTTTTGTTTTTAATAAATAAATTCAATTAAATGAAGGAAACTAGCCTATTAAATATAGAATAGTAGATCCTTTTCACTGATTGTATTTAAATGTACACTAATCCACCTCTACACAAATATAAGTCAGGGTTATCTGATTAGGCTATTTATAGAGGTTTTAACTAATTTTATAACTTTGTATAAAGTAATTATAAACTTTATTATTTTGTTAATTATAAACTTTGTATAATGTAATTATAAACTTTGAAAATATTTGGCACATATATGGACGTGACTTTAAAAGTAGGATCCCTTGTATTAAAAAGAACCTTTCTTCGTTTGTATGTAGATATACATGATAATTTGTCTATTTCCCATGAAATCCAACATTCTTTAAACGACCATTTATTAAGCAGATTGTACTTGAAAGCCAAGGGTCCATCGCCTCTCAAATTGCAATGAATCATATATCAATTTCTTCATACGGTTAAATTTACTGATAAAGGCTTATATTCAAACCATTATTCACAATGCGTAATAGCCAAGTTACAGAAACAAATGATAAAGATGTGTTAAGCATAAGGCTGATATACTAACAAAATATAATGGTACTTAATAGCTCATAAACTTTTATTGAACTTTGTCTGAATGTCTTTGTCTCATTGAATGCCGTTTTTTAAAATTTCACTTATGTTTAGGATAAAATCTTTTTGAAACACAATGTTCCTAAGCCTCTTTAATAATTTAAAACGAAAAATACAATAATGATAATTTTTGTTTACACAAAAGAGATTCTTCTGTTTTGAATGACAAAGAAACTTGTCGAACAATGTTTGAAATTTAATTTACAAAATAAGTGTCTTATAAATTTTAGCGAAATTTTAAAGCCTCTTTTTACTATCAATTATTGGACTGCCTTTTTCAGAACATTTTTTTTAAAAATACCTTTGGTCTAAAACTCTGATATATGAACACAGAAAAAACTTGGGTTGACTTATAACACAAAATATTCCTTGGTATTACAAGTTGTGATGACCATTACAAAATTTGCTTTGCGTCCCAATTGCCCATGTCCTATCCCCCAATCCATGGTTAGCCCAAAAATTGTACATGTTTTCTTCAAAAATAGTCCAGCATCTACTCTTTAACGCTTTAGATAAATAGCTATTCCAAATATAATAAATAGCCATGTACTAAAGATTAAAAAATATATATTGCGGTACTTTAATATAAATGTTAACCTTTTTTTCAAACCATATTTAATAAAATAATATACTGTACACTTTTTCATCAATAAAGCATGGATATAATAATCGTCTCTTCGCACGATCTTCATTTATGTTGCAGAAACAAAAATTTGTGTTTGCATGTCATCAACACATTTCTTGTATTGAAACATTCATAAATATATGACATTTGAAATTTAGCAACTGATTTTATTATTGATAATTAAAATAGTACTAATAATTAATTTCTTAGCATCAATCACAATATTACGATTAGTAAAATAATTTGAAATATAGGGTAGACTAACCAGTGAATGAACGTTTAAGACGTCACGCTCGCCGGTGAATGAACACCAGGATATACCATTACAACCAACCATTGTCAGATAGCTTCCTACTACGTGGGAGGAAGTCAGTGTTGCCAATCCATATAGTGGAATGATTTTCAATCCTTATTTTTTTAATTATATTTACCAAATGTTCATTCACTGGGGCCTGTTCACTCACTGGTCAGTCTACCCTACTATTGGTACAGTTAACTATGGAATCGATTATACAAGAAACTTTTATTCTCCCCAGTTGGCGTGTTTTATAATTCTCATAACTATCTTTGCAAAATGTAATATCACAAAAATGGCTTAAAATTATAATAATTAAAGAGTTTTGTGGAAGAACGTGTTAAGTGACAAAAAAGGTGAAAACGAGAAAATGAGCCTTAAAGTTTTGCGTTTGCACTCAGATCTGCTAAAAGCGGAACTTGTAAAGCATAAAAATTAGATGAAACCTAAAGTTTATGAACAAAGGGAAATTTATTATCTTTTAAGAAGTTAGTAATATGTTCCGTAACACAAAAATCACATTTTTTTTTCAAAAAATTTCACTTAGCACGTTCTTCCCACTAAGATATTTAATTAAAGTTTAATATCATGTTTTAAAAAGCTACAAAATAAATGTCGATTAAGAAATGAAACCTAATTTATCAGAAGTAGGCCAAATGGTCTTAGAAATCTTTACAATGGCGTACATTTAAATGTAGACAAGCCACGAAATAATCATTACTTTTAATGGTTCGTATTAAATTAAATGCTTATTGAGTAATGCCATGATGTCAATCAGAAAAAGTAGATTATATCAAACGTGCAAACCAAAAAGAGCTGTTTAATTTTTGTAAGTAATTTCCGGTGTCAAAGTTTGTTATATTTTTTTTAAAGAAAAGTTTTACTTACCTGCATACACAAGGTTTATTTGCTTTGTTTTCTATAACCTAAGCTTCAATCATTTTTTCTTATTCCTCATTAGTAAAGCCAAAAACGGGACTTATTATTAAAATATTTTTCTTATTTCATGTGTTTCATCGTGTGCATTTCAATAAAATAATTTTAAAAGCAAAGTTTAATTTAGAAGATTTTGAATAAACGCTGTGCAAAAAATGTATTGCAAAATAATTATTTTTAAACAAATAACGTAATTAGGAAATTGATCAAACATTGACCTTAAAATAGATTTTATTGACATATTTTACTGTAGTGGATCTATTACTAAAACGTCTTGCCTGGTATTTTTGGTCTTTCGTTCCATTGAATTGACATTGAGGGGCTCATCAAGAAGAACATGCTGCAAAAGTAGTTTAATTCTGTTTTTTTTAAACATCTACTTCTATTATCACTTTGATTTTGGACTTTTTATGAAGCTCCTGGTTCATTTTTAGTCCCATTTCCTTTTTGTTTAATGCGGAAGAATTGTAGGTATATTCATCTGAATTCGGTTCTATGCACTCTTAAAACGAACGAGCGATTTTAACTCAGTCTGATTGATTTTCGCTCCTCCATTCAGGAAAATGCACTTCTCCTTTTGGAGTGGATCCTTTGTGTGTTAAACCTCCGACAGGATCCCTCCAAACGAGTGATTTTAACTCAGTCTGAGATAATATTCACTCCTTTCCAGTGTCGAAAATGCACTTCTCCAACTGGAGTGGATTTCCTTTTGTTTTAAGAGTGTGCATCCGTCGGATCCTCATTTTTTTAGTTGGAAATGTATATGACATCAGATTTTTCATTTTTTTTGTAAATCTATCTGAACGTCCGTACGGACATTTATATACCTTTCTGTCCATTGTCCACAAATTTAATTTTTATCCCAATTTAAATCAGTGTTGCCACATCGATCAGCGTATTAAAAACTATATTCATTCACAATAGCATTTGAAAGAAAAATCATATAAATCCGCTGAAAATGACGTCTAAAGTTATATACCACAATGTGATTTTTAGGTGTTTCAATGCTTGAACAAGCGGTTTCAAAGCGGCAAATAAAAACCTCATACGTTCGAAATAATATTCTTAATTTAGTAACAACAAAGTAGGGCAACAACTACGAATCACAAAACTTATGGCGCTCCAAAATTATCACTAGAATTAATATTAGGATTTGGCCCACTCAATTTTACTTAGTTATTATTTGAACTGCAAACAAATGTAGAATTTTCGAAATTAAATTAATGAAAATAAGCCTATTTGGATTTTTAAAATTATGAATTATAATAAATGCTGTATCTGGAGATTTTTTTCGAAATTGTATGAATCTTCTATGGAAGTAGTTCTAGGGGACAGTTAACTATTACAAATCTACTGGTTTTTCGATAATAATTTCAGTGAATATTAAAGTAATTGGAAAGTAGGCTACTTTATTTTTTTCTGGACGTATATTTTATTTCTTGGAATGTTGAATTACTTTTTGTTGTTGATGTAGTTGGGGGACAATGGATTTTACGATTTTCCGCATTTAGAAACACCTCCGCATAAACAGATTGATTATTTTGATCTTGTACTGCTTTAATTGTGCACACATCTCATATGATTTGCAGCTTTAGCGCAATCATTGAATTATGTTTCTTAAGTTTGCCGTTACATTTTTTGCAGTTGTGGTATTATTAATATTGCATTTACATTTTTATGTTTAATGTATAACAAAATTATTTACTAAAAAAAAAACAGTCTAGCTTCAGTTATTATTTTTAGGTATAATGAAGTTGTACTTATTTTATGTAATGACTTTATATAACTACTTAGTCATCTATTATTCATTTAGGCTTTAATATTTCAACATGTTACCAACCTTTTTTATTACCTAACGCACACGTATACTATCATTTGTTCATGTACTCTCAATCAAAGAATCAATCCTTCCGCCTCAAATTAAGTAATTTTATCCAACTGACATCCTGATCAAAGAAACACGACCAATTATACCTTCAATTGACCATCAATGCCTACCCTTAAACGACCCTTTCATGCATATTCATCAGCTTTAAAAACCGAACCCGCAATATCTCATCCTAATTGCCGATTAGGGCAGAACGTTTGCAAATACACCAAAAGGCACGCATTACAATGACATTGCCCAACATGCGGCACCATAATTATCTGGCTCTCTGTAGATCTTTGTCTAGTCTAGTAGACACATGGGTGTGGACAGCGGCTACCATCAAGCCAGCGACTAAACGGCTTCGTCACATTAAAGGCCATCTAAAACTCAGAATTGTGGGCTATCATTGCCGTGATGTCTTCATATCGGTGGAACGTCAAACAGAAATCGACATCTGTCACTACGTAGAGTTTGTATATTAGGGGGAAGGGGCATGATTATATGAAGTACCTAAGAGCGACACTAGCTAACGTCTGGTTCGACTTGTATCTTTCTTGTTCTGAAACTATAATATAATAATACCTTAAACTAAGAGAATTTTGAGAGGTGAAATGGTTCAAGTTAAAAACGATTTGGGCTGTTTTTGATCAGACACACTCCCTGATTACATGATGCTTGGCCATTTAGGAGTATAAAGATTGATTTTGATCTCTTTTAGTTTTTTTATGATCGTATTTAATGTCTCCAGATGAGGGTCATTGAGTATTAACACCGACAATCGCGATGGATGGTTAGCGATGGTATCATTTTTGGCATGCGGCGTGTTAGGTTGTTTCTTGTTGAGCGAAAACGGTTGGGATGATGTGTTTAATGATAGTGGGAAAAGATATAATGGCATGGTCCTATTTTAGTATGTAGTAAGTGTTCAACTTAAAAAAAGTTATTTCGATTGATCGATCTTTGCTCAATAATTTTGATACAATGTTAATCATTCAGGTGAAATGAATTTTAGACCTTGTGATTGAAGCCATTTTAACGTAACAAACATATTCAACAAAAATCTTCAATCAGCAAAGTTTTCCATAAAATTGCATTACGGCTGTCCTATTTTTATATTTATATATGTTGACAAATATCTATTTATAAGTATATGCTAATACGATTTGAAATAATGTGTTCTGATACTTTTTTTAACTGATTAAAAAAAATTTATCTTGTATATTTTATAGCGTTGATGCAAACGCAATAATAAAAATTAAACATTTTTTTTTGCACAAAAAACTGAAATCTTGCTGCGTGTTAATGCATAATCTAAAAGACTAGAAATTAAATTTGCTAGAAATTTACTAATAAAGAAATTTTTTCAGATGTGGCAGGACATCGAAAGCGTTCTTCTAGGAGAGTCAGGGGCACCAGAATCCAGACCTCCAATGTATTTCTGCAACCCAGAAGGGAACACTCATACCTTTCTGAAGCCAACTTCTCAATCTGAAGCACACAGTGGCCCACAGTCAAACAACTTATCATTCCACCATCCCCATTCACAGCATCTTCAACAAATTGCTCAACAACAACAACAGCAGTACTTAGGGCCAACAACTAGTAGTAAGTTTCAGCCTACTAGTGGCTCCAATAGTTACGCTTTCTCTCCTTACCGCAACGGTTTCAAAAGAGACTCCATTTCTAGATGCAACTATCCCACACCCACCTATGATTCGTCAGGTTATCCTATGCACGGTAGCTACTCTACTCCGGACAGTACCAAAAACGACCCCATGTTAAATTCAACCGTCATGTACAATGGACCGTACAACGGGGCTGTACAATCCCACATGTCTCCCCCAGCATCTCCAGAAACGAGTGGGGGTTTGCACAGCACTTATGGACAAACTCCGATCCCCAATATGGACGGTGGCTACACGAACGGACTGCACAACGCCACCAGGACGCCGGCTGCTCCTGGTTACGGATACGGGATGTCACCCAGCATGGCACCCCCGCCATCCCATCTCAGGATGATGACGCCGCCATCCTCGCCCCATCTTGCGGATCTGCTCGCCAGCAACGGCAATCCGATGCCGTACGGTATGGCAAGACCCACCGTAAGTCATCCACAGTCGCAGTTGTTGCCTACTGGCCTCGGAGGTACCGTGCCGACCACGAAACATAGACGAGGTCGCAGGAGCACCGGCAGGAAGAAAGTCACAGTCCACACTTGCTCACATCCAGGCTGCACAAAGACTTACACTAAAAGTTCGCATCTGAAGGCCCACCTGAGGACTCACACGGGTGAGAAACCTTACCAGTGCAACTGGAAGGGTTGTGGTTGGAAGTTCGCGAGATCCGACGAGCTGACGCGGCATTACAGAAAGCACACTGGGGACAGGCCATTCCAGTGCAGACTGTGCGAAAGAGCGTTTTCGAGGTCCGATCATCTGTCTTTACACATGAAAAGACACGCAGCTGTTTAAGAGTCTGTGTTTGTAACTAAATTGTATATTTACCAAACTTGTGCATGTTACTTAAGACAATTGTAGTTTTCAATTTCGTAAAATACGTACGAAACTGCCAAATGGGATTTTCTCTTGTGATAACCTCGAGCCTGAGTAAACAAAAGCCGGACTTTGACTATGAAAGAACTTTATTTTTTGACTTTCAAAAACATTTTGTAAATATTTTTGTACAAAAGTTTTATACATTCCCCATTTTCTTATTGTAAATGTAAAATGCTCTCTATATTTTGTATTATTTTTATGAGATTTTTTCTCACTATTTTGATATATGTTTTTACGGTCTATGAAACATTTTGTAAAAAAAAAAAGATAAAAGAGTCGTCAAGAATTGACTTTAACGGTGACAATGAATTTAATAAAACTTATAAGCTTAAGACAATTGGACTTATTATTGCAAGAAGTTTTTAATTTGTATATTCAGTTTTTTGAAAGAAATAAGCAATCATAGAATGTGTGCCAATAGAATTTAGTGAGCCATATAATCTTTTTTCAACCAAGATGAGTTAAATGAATAATATTTTATTAATGAAATTTCTTTTTAAATACCTGGTTCTTCCTAAAAAAACTACTTCTGTTAGTTTAATAACTACCTACCATTTTAATTAAAAAGAAGAAATGAAGAACAAGAAGAAAAATTACGATTTTCTTCGTGTAATGTTTTATATAAGCTTTTAAAATTAATTTAAGTCTGGTCCATCAATTCCTTAATTATAAGATGCATTTTCTGAGGAATGCATTAGATATTTGAGTAATTAAAAAAGTATATATATTTTTTTTACTTGGAAGATTGGATAACGGAAAATGATGGAAAGGGAAAAAAACATCGATGAATTAAGAGTTTGAGCTTCATATTTTGCACGTAAATTATTCGACTTTTATACAACTTTACCTCGAGCTTTAAGCAAATTTATCTTTATGTAAATATTAAGTTTTAGTTATGTTTGTAATGTGTTTACACATTTATTTGCTGTCAATTTAGGGTGTTTTCACATTACACACTTTTTTTTATCAAAAATTAAAAAACTTAGTAAAGTTACCAATTTCTTTTTTTATACTTATCGAAACATACTTTTTGGACTTGTGATTTATAATCTCTTGATTCCAATAGAGTATAACGGATGTTTTTTAAACAAGTTTAAAATTATTATTCACAGTCTGAAAACAAATTGGGTATCCACATATGCACACAATCCTTTTATACAAAATTTTTATTTTCAATTTATTATTACTTTCTTTTCTCCAGGTCTGTCCACTGATCTAAAGTCTAAGAAAATAATAATTTTTTAATATTCATAATTGAAGAGCTTAATTGAAGAACGTGCTAAGGGACAAAAAAGGAGAAAACGAGAAAAGGAGCTAGTAAAGTTTTTCGTCTGCACTAAGATCTGTTGAAATCGGTACTTGCAAATCGTAAAACTTATACAAAACTTAAAGTTCATGAAAAGGCTAAAACTTGTTATCGTTAAAGTAGTAAATTATCTGTTCATATTGAGATCAAAATCTCAATATTTTCAAAAATGCCACTTATCACGTTTTTCCACTAAGCTCTTCAATTGCAAGTTAAAAGGAAAAATATAAATAGTGCGAATCTAGAGATTTACCTTTGCATAAATTTTTGCTAATATTTAGAAACTATGTATATACTAAAACATGCAGACGTTAACACAAATGGAATGCAAATGCCTACTATTTTTAATCTAGGCTTAAATACAAAACATTTTAAACATTCATTCACAAACTCTTCTATATTCTGTAGTGAAAGCCCGTAAACGCTGTCCTTGATAAGTGCCTCAACTCGATAATTACGCAGCGTTGTCCTTCAAAGGCGAATTCATTAAGGCAAGTTAAATGCTAACACTCAATCAGAATTATAAGTTTTTTCCACTTTTTTTTTATAAAAAAATAATAATTGTAGTATTCATTTTAATATATAAATGCTTTAATAGCTCAAATTTCTGTTAAGATACAATTTTCCATTTCCTGGTTAGGAATGTCACTCTTTCTACAAAATTCATTTCGTTGTCACTTTATTATTTATGAGTTGTTATAATTATATGGTATATAAATGATAAACAAATAAATCTATCATGCTTTGCAAGAGGAAAATAGTCATATGGGTATTCCCACGCTAATATCTGTCAAGGCCAAATCTGAATGATTGAATTTATTTCCTATTTTTGGTCGTCATCAAAATTCAGGTTTATACTTTCAATAACACAACTATTTCCGAAATTGAAAATTATTTTAGTGTTATTTTTTGAGGAAGATAAACGTTAGTTAAATTGAATGTTTTTATATTAATGATAAAATTTCGTGTTTTAATCATGTCTATATATTTAAAATTATAGGTAAATAACCTAATTATCCTCACTTGAGCAGTATTTTAATTATAAAAGGGATTTTTGTGGTGATTTTCTGTTAGAGAAATTGTAAGAATCATTTCGTCACGATTCAAACTATACATATATTTATTCAAATATTCACAAATAAATACATTTTTGTGCAAAAATGAACTAAAAACGATTTAAAAAATTGATTTTAAATAACTGTTAGATTAACTGTTAGATTTTAAATAACTGAATAACTGTTAGATTTATAAGAACTTATTAGTTAGTAAATTGCCACTTTGAAATACATCATTTAATTGAAGTTTATAAATTTTAAATATTATTAAGAGTTATTTTGGGAATTTTCTAACAAGAACTTAACTTATTTATCCTTGACCAAAACAACCTTGATATGTTAAGGTTGAATTTGAAACATGAAATAAATTCAATTTCTCTTGTTATAAAACACAGTTATCCCTAAAAATCTAAATATTTAATGTTTAAAAAATACTTAAATTAACGCAGTGTCATTAAACACTCATACCAAAAACTTTTTAATTTGATCAATACTCATTCGAGATCAAAAAGTATCACACTTAAACAGCTAATTTATGGTCTGGTATTGAGTAATTAACTTATTTATTTCAATTAGGATATCTATATCAATATTAAACAGTTTTGAAATAAAAAAAGCTATACCAATATTAAATATTTTAGAATAAACATTAAAGATTATTGCAGATCCCTTTCACTGGGCATATTTCAGGTCTTGAGTGCAATTAAAAGTATCGAATGAATATAAATTCTTTCTCGAACGTCAATTGGTGAATCAATGTCACATGAGAACAAACCATCATTCGTAGTACCGATCGAAAGAATAGCAGAAATAAAATCTAGAACGGTACGTCACCGGAAACAAGCCAATTGGCAAAATAAGATACTTAAATTCGAAAGTATTACAAAATGATTACTGTTGCATCAGTTGAAAAAGGCCCATTGTCTAATGATATAATATTAGATATTGACAATTTTTCTCCAACAAACCTATATCTTTTACCACAGCAAACGTGATGTCTTACAACCTATCATTAGCACCGATATATCGGTAGTCCTACTTGCTGAACATTTACTTAACGTTAGTTTACTGTTTCAAATTATTTAAGTACTTTTTAAACCTCAACACTGTTTCACGATTTTTAGCAGTTCAAAGAAGTAATACGAAGGGAGGAGATGAAACGTGACGATCTTTAATTTGAAGTTTATCGATGCCTTTTTCACATGATACTAACAAATTAGTATTGACGTTATAAACTTTTTTATACCACGAAATGATTCACTGTTTAAGTAAGGGATTCGTGATAAAAAGTTCATGAAGTAATGTATTTGTTCACGCCTTTTCCAATAAGGCTGTTGAAAAGTTGTTAATATATTATTGTAATTAATTATTGTAATAGATTATTGTAACCTTTTAATGTAACCATTAAAAGGTTTTTAGCAGAAATAGATGAATGAATAATTATACCTCTTTTATATTTTTCAATCTATAAGTTTTCGTTTCATCTGTTGAAAAAATTATTTAAATTTAAACTTTTATAATCATATTTATTTGCTTACTGATCATTTATAATTTATAATTGTTTATTTATCGGTATTTGTATTAGATAAAATAAAGCAAAATCTACAGTTATTATATTAGTTGATAACAGAGTATTATTTTGTGTACTTTTTCTTAGAATCAATATTGAAATTTGATGTCTAGTAACCATGTAGAAAACATGGCAGAAAAATTGATTGTCTTAAATGTAAGATTAACGTTATTCAAAAGCAGAGCTCCAACTACGAACCTTCGACTGTAATTATACATTAGAAATAACAATTAACTTTCATGACATAATAATAGACTACAAAGAAGAAAATTATTCCAATCGCTCTTATAACGCGTCGAGAATTAATTATCTTTTGCTTTAGATATTGAGGGGTAAAATAGATTTTGTTGCCGAGAAAGTTTGTTTTGCCACTCGCTATCATTCATCCTTGGATCAAATTTGTCTATCCTTAGCTTGGTATTTTGAACACGAATCGCAATTTCTCCCATGTCAATCACACATCTCGTCAAACTGCGAATTAAAACAAAAGCTCCACAAATCATTTTAGGAAGTCCTTTGTTATTCATTTCACACACTGCACCACTTTTTCTTTTAAATAATAGTTTCCATCGAAAACAAATGTTGACACAATGGCCAGCCATTTTTGTTACTTTCGATGATTTTTTTTCTTTACCTGGCCACAGGGTTTAAACGCGTTACAATTGCCTTATAACAATGGGAGATATCAATGCCGAAAATCGGGTCAAGGTCCAGTAATGAATGAACGGTTTGACCTTCGATGTAAACTGTCCGATTTAGATTTTATTTACCCTTTGATGGTTTTAATTGTTCTGTTTGTTTTTTTACCTTGCATAAAGTATCACATTTCCAATCATCAATCGTTTAGAGTGATTTGAATGTTTTTAAACGGGTACATTAATGGAGGAACGAGTGTAGAGAGGTAAGACTATCTCCGTTCTCTCCTATTCGGAGTGAAGTAGCTGTGAAGCTACACTCTTAAAACAAAAGAGTGAAATCCACTCCAGTTGGAGAAGTGCATTTTCGACACCCTAAAGGCATGCATATTTACTCAGACTGAGTTAAAATCACTCGTTTGGAGTGATCCGTCGGAGGTTTAACACACAAAGGATCCACTCCAAAAGGAGAAGTGCATTTTCCAATCTGGAGGAGTGAAATCCACTCAGACTGAGGTAAATTGGGAGTGTTTGTTTTAAGAGTGTATGCAGGGAAAATGACCAAAAATATTTGTTGTATGTCTTTCTAGAGATACATAATAAACATAAGTAGTACGTATAATAAGAGTTTTGAAGAAGATGAAACAAAGAACTGTTTTTGCTAAAATGAAAGAAAACATTAAAAATATCCTCAGTTTACAAAAATATTAAAAACTTGATCAAACAACTATGCACAAAATTAGAGCCATTAAACAAGCATGTTTTTTTGTTTTTTTTTTAAGATTAAGATATTTTTTATAAGGATGCTTTTTTTTCCCAATACAAATTTTAGCACCAAAAAATATTCAAGAGTAAAAATAAAGTAAACAAGTAACTAATTTTTTATTGTAAAAGCAATTTTATTTCTACAATAAATTAACTTTAATTATGGCTTTACATCTCTTGAAAAATTATTGGATACATAATAATATTGTTATTATATTTTAATATATAAACGGTTATGTAAAAAACACTTTTTTGAAGCATTAATATAGTAAGTATATTTAACAGTAAACTGTAAAATTTTATTTTTTCCTTGTTTGGACGGTTTCTATTTAAATATAGATATCTTATTAAATAACTTTATTGTTTTTTAAATTGAATAACACAACATTTAATCAAATTCAAAGTTAAGTAATCAGAGTTTCAAGGTTGATCAGAGTTTATCAGAAAAATCATATAGCTAACTAGTATATTAGAAGGCATCTCCTGTTACTTTTACAGTAAGTTAAATTATTTAAAAATAGCGAACTTTTTTATCCAACACTTTATAAATGCAAATTGATTTATAAAGTTATGGTGTGATTTTTTATATGCTTTCTCATAAATATGCAAATTAGATTCGCCGAGGTTTTTCCAGCAATAGAATGTAGCAATGCTACTAACCCAGATAACTTCAACCAAATGACGGACCACGCGAAATGAGGGTCAGCCATTTAACCTGAATGTCGGATTACACTGAGTTGGTTTGTAAAAACTCTTACTCGAAAATAAGTTTGTATTTTCATTGCCATCCCAGCATGTTTTATGAGTAGCCCAAGAGAAGTTGGCTGGTAGACATGCATTTTCAGGCTTGTGTGCTTGGTCAGAGAACCGTTAATAAACCTTCGTCAAGTAAGACAAACACAACACACACACATACGTGACAGTGGATGCCATCTATCGAGCGCCACCTCCACAATTTAGACATGTCCCTGAAGGGGAGTCCGCGAGTAGTTCTAGCCCCCCATTATCGTGAGATATTTTTCTGACGTCAAGCAGATATCATTCAGACATTTGGATATCAAGAGGTAATTCTATGAACTGTATTATTTTAATTATTTAGTGTTCATTGATAAAATTATGCTAATTTTTTAATAATAATACTTACATAACAATGAGTATGTTTCAGGTCTTGAGCACCAACTTATTTTTTTCTTGATTGGTGAATCAATATCACATTGGAATATAGCACCAATCGGAGCACAGATCGGAAGAAGTGCAGTAAACAGAACTGGGAATAATTACGTCAAGTGAAAAAAGCCCATTATTAAGTGCAATTCGGAAATCTAGAGCTATAATGAACTAATTGAAAGAAAAGAACGAACCACTAAACATTTCATTTTTCTAAATTCGTTGTCGTTAGCTGTATTGTTTCCCAGTTTCAAATCGTAGCTAAAGAGTGTGTCAGGGAGGGTCAATCCCCCTAGAAAAGCAGAAAAATATTCTGTAATTCCGAACACACAAAACCAAAATACCATTACAATTACTTAAGAATGTGTCAAGGAGGGGCAAGTACCCGTTGGGTAGCAGAAAAATATGCTGTAGTTCTGAACACACAAAACCAAATTACAATTAAAATTTTAAATAATATATATTTTTCGCCTTTTAAAACAAGTTGAGTTTTAGTTACCTTATCAAACCACAAACGCAATCTGAATTGAAAAGAATGAATTTAACCTTAGAAGAAATTAACTCGAGTCAGGGTTAGCGTGAATGGGTCATTTATATACTCATTACACTTCTCGTTGTGGATTCTATTTCAGAAATATAACTATGCTAGTTAAATGTTTAATTTGTTATTTAACCACATTGACCTGCTTGGGTAAAGGAACTGATACTTGAAAGATGAATACAATGTCTGCGTGATGAATCATGCTTGTGGTTAGTCATCGAATATGTATTTACTCAGGGATCTTTAGAACTATTTTTTCGTTGTGCTTTCACTTCGCTTTAGATGCTTTGTACTTTATTGTTTTTTGAACGTTGAGCAGTGCCAGTCAAAAATATTAGTGAGACATTTTGGTATTTTTGATGTTTCTAAAATATACTAAAAAGTTTATATAATATATGTGATTTTGATAACGTGTAGCAAGTGTTAGTGCTAGGGTCACCAAATTTTTTTGAATGTGAATACAGGTACCATAATGAGAAATCCCCCACTCCCCTTTAAAACAGTTACTCTCAACTTATTGTGCATAGCTTATTTCCATCAGAATTTTTCCTATAAGTTGGATCATAATTTATTTTGTTAGTCAGTCTGTGTGTAAGTCTTCACGGACATCTGTCTACATGCCCGTCGGCGGTCTACACATTTAATTAGCGTTTAAATTTAATATTTAGTAATTTAAATCAATTTTACCATATCAACAATAGCGCGAGAAACCTTATTCATTTATAATAATATTTGAAGGAATACGTACATTTGTCATATAAATTAGTTTGGGGTGAAGTTTTTGAGAAATTTCTAAAATACAATATTATCTCCCGCGTACGAACTATTTTTACTGCTATAGTACGTGATTAAGAAAAGTTTTCACTTCATGAATGTTTAAAGAATTATTTTTTTCTTTTCCTGTTTAAAATTAAACTTTGAAGGAGGTTGGGAGGCAATAAATATAAACAACAAATTTCCTAATCTGAGTGTAATACTCAAAACTTCATATAACTTGATTGATCATTGAGTATGAACTTACTGTTGAAAGCTTTCTAAATCATAAATTTATTGTGGAAATTAATTAAAAAAATATCTCCTGCAAATTCTCTTTTTAAAACATTTCACCCTTATTTAAAAAAAAAGCATACATAAAACATAAGGCCTAAATGCATCTTTCTATAAAAGACGAATAATTGGGCGAATATTTAAAGGCGAATAATTGGAAAACTTGCTCACTAGCTACCATTAAACTAATTCATCGAATAATCAAAGAAAGCATTGGAAAACTATTGCGTGAAGTGACAGTAGTTATAAAAAAGAACGAAAGCATCCGAAGAACGAGCATGACATCATTTCCGTTTTGGAAAGGAAGTTGGAACAATACCGTCTAATTTCTTTTTCATTATTTTCCGACAACAAAAGCGACGCATATTCCCTTGAAAATGAATTCCAACCAAGTGGACAACGATCAAAAGAGAGAAAAAAAATGAATAAGTAAAAACTCTCGGCATTTTCTAGATGTCGTTATCTAGTTTCGATTGGTTGATTGTGGTCTTTGTGAATGCATTTTGGTAATAGGAATATATGCAATGTAAACTAACTATTGGATACTTTTAATTACGATTGAGTTAAATAATTATTGTAATTGTTGAAAACCTTTTATGGGTTTTGTCAATTTTAAGGTGAGAAACAAATAGAACACACTAGTTTAAAAGAAATAGCATGTCATTATTTTGTTTAAAAAAATAATTTTATTTTGAGCATAAATTGATACGTGAACAAATTCACAGTTGTTATGAAAACAAAATTTCAAATAAAAATATGGTTTTAAAAACTTTAATACGTCACCTTCACAAAAAGTTTTAAATGGATATATTTTAGAGAAAATAATTAATTTAAGCACACGCATATAAATATCAATTATTGTTTCACTTTTTACAACTATATTTAAAGTTGAATAAAACATATATTAAGGACTTTAAAATATACGTAGTATATTAGCCACATTTATAACCTTATGACATTAGGTTTTTATTGTATATCGACATATAATGTTGTGTATTCGGCAGATTTTCTTGGGCCTACTTAATATACGCAAGGGCTTTTTTTTTTTTTTTTTTAAATATTTGATGATTTTGAATAACTTAATTATAATAAAAATCTTTGAACTTTCAAATTCAATTCCTTTTTATTTTACTCAATCAAGTAATAATTCAGTTTAATGTGTAAGGGTATTGCTCCCTTATAAATAATTTATAAATTGTCTTCATGGAGTTTCCTCAGTTGTTAATTTCATTATCATAGAAAAATAATTAGTTCAGAAAGTTGTTTATTCAAAACCATGCTAACAAATACAACGATGTGAAATTTGTTTGGTATTTTACATTTTTTCTTCGGATATTTTCTTACTTTCAAAATTTAAATGTCATTTTTGCAACTCTTTATCATCTTGTTAAAGGCAGCATCAGAAACCGGTTATTATATATATTTTTATTCCGTTAAAATAATTGCAGAATCTGTTATATTTATTTTGAATGAATGTGACAGTGTGAAGAACTAGCCATATCTAAGTGAATATTATTTTATCTCTTGGAATATCAACAAAATTTTACGATTATCCTTCTCAAAATAAACACAGATATCCCCCCCCCCAAAAAAAAAAAACAAAAAAACAATAAAGCACATGAAGAACCAATAAGAACATTCTACAATTCAACCAATTCATCTTCATTGATTCCTCTTTATTTTTTCCATGATCACGAGCAAAGGGAAGACGTGAAGTGTGGCCAGCACTAGAGATCATGACCACGCGGCACACTGCAGTGTCAAAGTTCCGCTGACCCTGACCGCAGTTATAAGGAGTTCATAATTCATTGTCACCTGAATTGGCTTGTTTCAGGCGAAGTAGTTCCTTACAGATTTCATTAATGCTTTTCCTTCGATAGGTAGAGAATATATATCTCTCGGCAGTCATAAGGAGTTCATAATTCATTGTCACCTGAATTGCCTTGTTTCAGGCGAAGTAGTTCCTTAAAGCTTTCATTAATGATCTTCCTTCGATAGGTAGAGAATATTTTATCCGTCCGAATATTAACAAAATTTTACGACTATCCTCTTCAAAATAAACACAGACATTCCCAAAAAAACAACAATAAAGCATCATGAAGAACCCATAAGAACGTTCTACAATTCAACCAATTCATCTTCATTGATTCCTCTTTATTTTTTCATCTTTTTTCATCCGTGGTCACGGGCATAGGGAGACGTGAAGTGTGGCCGGCACTAGAGATCATGACCACGCGGCACACCGCAGTGTCAAAGTTCCCCTGACCCAGACCGCAGCCATGAGACGGTCGTAATTCATTGTCAATTGAATTGGCTTGTTCCAGGCGAAGAAGTTCCTCACAGCTTTCATTCCTGCTTTCCATCGATTTCGTGGCAAAAGATATAGGTTTGTTGTAGAAAAAATGTCAATATCTAATGTTATATCAATAGATAATGAAAATTTTTCAACTTAATACATAATGCTCATTTTGTATTACTTTCGAGTTTAAATCTCTTATTTTGCCAATTTGCTTATTTCAGGTAAAGTAATTTTTTACAGCTTTCATTCCTGCATTTCCGTCTATAATAGGTTTATGTTCTGGTTCCAATTGATATTGGTTCAGCAATTCCAACTTGATGTTGAATTTGTTTGCATTCGGCATTTATGTTGTCATTCAAGACCTCTGGCGCATGCAGATTGGGAAAGTGTTAGAAGCATTTCGAGCTATATCAGATCATGTTAATATTCTGGGTATCGGCACCTTAAACTGATAAATTTGCTTCATTTATGAGTTTTGACATTTGTATAGTGTTTAACTTGTTATTTGAATACCTGAGATTTGTAGGGCCTAGTTTCACAAAACTCACATTTTCCGAAGTATAACTAAGATATAGGGCTTGGCATTGATGGCGACTTTTGATGATGGTAAATTCAATTGAACAGCAGTGTCTGTAACGGTAAGGACTGTAATAAAAGTTTAACCGTGAATCGCACCATAATTAAAGAGTTTAGTGGAAGAACGTGATCTGTGACATTTTTGAAAAAGTTAAGATTTTTGTATCAATGAACACATTGACAAATGACAGTGATTGCGCCCTCTAGAAGGGAGAGTGCATAAGCTTTATAGCCCATTACCCAGCTCGCCAGAAGAGACAGTCACAAGAGACACACAAAGAAGGACGACACAAACAAATTGACAAATAACAACTTTTATTGACAAGCACAAACACCCATGCCTTTACCCGGATTCGAACCCGAGCCAATCAGCTCCAGGTTCTAGAACACGAACCACTAAGCCGGTGGGCCGGCCAATGAACATATTACTAACTTCTTTAACAATATCAAGTTTCCCCTTTTTCAAACTCTTCAATTGTCCTTTTATCTCGAGGATTTACTTACCAATAATGTACCCAAATGCTCCTTATAAATTGTCAGGTATCCTGATAGTGCAAATTGAGTGAAATTGAAGAACTTTGTGTTTCCCTATGTATCCCATATATTACATACAGGGTGTTCCAAAATTGACCGGAATTGTATAGGACGCAATTCCTAAATATTTACCCGGCCCCCGCCAATGAGAAACGGCTAACTAATTGGCCGCCCTTTCGGTCGTGCATGAAATCATGCACTTGTGCTACACAAGAATGTAGAACTTTTAGTTTGGTTTGGTTGAATTTACATCTGATAAAAATTACAGGTTCAACTAGTTTTCAAAACTTTTTTTTTAGGAGGTGTTCATTTTGATAGGTTGTTGCATTATTGTTAAAAAAACTTGATGTTGACCATCAGTCTATACATAACAATTATTGTATTTTGCTTATTTATGCTGGGTAGGTATGCACATATACAGGGTGGTCATAAAATAACGCTCGCAATTCGGGGTGGTCTGTAGCTTTAATGAATAATCCAAATGCAGAAGACTTTGAGACACTTACTAATCAAGAAGGGGGGAAAGAATGGAATCATAAAAAACAAGCTCGTTTCTTGACCAGGGTTCTAAATTTCGAGGCGTAATTGGATGCGTTGGCCGTAATTAGTCGTATTTGGCTACGCGGCGTAATTTAGTACCTTGGTCAAGAGACGAATTTCGTTTTATTATTCAAATCTTTATCGAAGAAAAGAAACTCGTCTCTTGACCAGGGTTCAAAATTACGAGGCGTAATTAGCTGTGTTGGCCGTAATTAGCCATAATTGACGACGCCTCGTAACTTAGAACCCTGGTCAAGGGACGAGTTTGCTTTTTATGATTATTCTTTTTTGTGATTATTTTTTAAGATTCTATCCTTTTTATGATTCCATACTTTTTCCCCCGTTCTTGATTAGTAAGTGTCTCAAATTTTGAAGCATTTGGACTATTCATTCAAGCTACAGACCACTCCGAATAGCGAGCGTTATTTTATAACCACCCTGTATATTCCGGTGTGTGTGCATGATCAGAGACCCGCTTATAAGATTTCGTCAAGACAGCCACAGAAGGATTTTTTACTGACAGAGAAAGGAAGTACACCCAGGGCAAAGGCGGGAATTGAGCCCGCACTCATTACAGCGCGCGGACAGCTAGCGTTATGGCCTGCGATCCAAACCACTCGGCTATCGATCCCCACATGACACCCTAAATTGTCTCCGTGTTGGTAGATGGTGCGGTTGGTAGGTTCAGTCTCTACCCTACTATAGAACTATTTGGTCCCAACACATGCACATTTCGACAAACTGTACATTTCTATCGCAAAACGTTTAGCTCCTTCCAATTTTCAAACATCCAGCTCGAATTTGAGACACACCAAATTATTTAAATCGAAATCCAAACACAAAAATTCCATTTTCGTAGTTACTAATCCTTTTTAGTAGTTTTAGAAACTGTGATGTAACAGAATCTGCAAATTGTAAAATTACTAGGCAATATGTCGATTCAATCAAACCAAACTCAAAACAAATGCATCCCTTTGTCAACACATTCTCATGCTGAACTAGTTCAAGTATGCAACCACGACCAAATCACGACGTGATCAATTGGCTTTTTACTATTTTTCGGAGGATCCGGCTCAA
The DNA here is from genome assembly GCA_023701765.1 of Hylyphantes graminicola. Classification (NCBI taxonomy): domain Eukaryota; kingdom Metazoa; phylum Arthropoda; class Arachnida; order Araneae; family Linyphiidae; genus Hylyphantes; species Hylyphantes graminicola. The sequence continues at coordinate 41,810,109 of CM043113.1, read as the reverse complement.
TATTTCGGAATTGCATCAATTCCTATTCCGGTCAATTTTGAAACACCCTGTATAAGATCATCTTTTAATCGCAGTTTTTTTTTTTCCTTTTAAAGAAAAATCCTAAGTATGAAGTAATTTTTGTTTGTCGGTAACAGTTTGTAGGTAATCTATTCTTAGGTAGCTATCAATCATACGTTGTGTTTTTTTACATAATTACTTCCTTCAGACATTGCACAAAACTGAAAAATAAAATCCCAATCATAATCTCAGGTCGAAATTCCATTTTCCGATGACTTGCTCCTCACACAAAATTGTAGTAAACACTCGACCTGGTAGAGGTATGAGGTGCAGTCCAACAGAGAAAAAAGGGTACAACATGAAAACGGATGGGGGAGGGAAAAGCCAACATAAAAAATATCTTCTGGCATTCGATGATGGATTGTTTTTCTGCAGCCTTCTGAGGTGGAGGCACGAAGAAAAATGGAAATTTGGGGCCCAAAACCAAAAGGATCGGCCTGTGTACTCCTTCACCGTGTTTTCATCAGGGGAATTTCTTCATGGGTCCTGTAATTAATAAGTGGCCACTCGAGAAGTCTGCCGTCTCAATTAATCCTCGGCTGGATACAGACTTGGTCATTAGGGTGGGATCTGTTAATTTATTGGAGTCAAAGGTCAGTGGCAAAAGAGGGGAAGGCTAATAAGTGATTTTACTCTATTTTTTAAAAAATTTCCTTTTAAATGTTACCCCAAAAGTATTTTGATACGGAGAAGATTTACAAAACGTGCATGGTGAAGTAATATACTTGTTTACATCAAATAACTTGTAAATAAACTATAAAAGTAGGCTTGATTGAATAAAGGTGATCACAATGATTGCGACCATATAAATAAGGAGGAAAAACAGTTAACATTGTTTGGTGCTTAACTTTTTGAATTTTTTTAAAGATAAATTTCAAGTAAAAGCCTACAGTTTCTATTTACTACATGAATGTTTTTACAAACCAGTCATCTTATTTTTATTAATAATTTAATATCTTATAAGTTAATTAAATAGTCTTGTGCCAACGAATGCTACTGCAACCCTCTTGCCTTCCAGGCTACGGCCTGGAGGCACACGACAACCACAAAAACAACAATTAAATAGTTAATTTCATTTAATATCACTCAACCGTCTTTCATTTATATCATCTAAAGGATACTCATCCCGCGGCTCCTTTGAAAATCAAACAACCCACGAAGAAACACGAAACCTTTTAGGTCTTTTTAATTGTTATGACTGTACTTAATCCAGAGTAAATCGACATTTAATTATTATTGAGGACACCACTAAGTTAAAAGTAGCTCTAAAAACGACCCATTCCTCGAACATTAAAAAAAAGTAGCCGACCTCCAGTATCGTCCCCAAAAATAATGGCAAAATAAGGAAGTATCTCTGGGCAATACTAATAGCCAAGTACCCAGACATTAGTTCCCACTCTGTCACCTCCTCGGCGAAGATCTGCTTTAGTGCATCCAGCGGCCACAAATCTGACGCAGATAAAGACGGCATTTTGAACCGTCAGCCTGTTTCAGAGGACAATTTTTCACGACCAAGGCCTGGAGTCAAAGAAAATGCGAAGTGTTATTTTAAAAAAGCTGTTTTGTACCTAAGAAACTAACTCCCCGGCACTACAGTCCATGCTGGACAATGGCCTCTCTTACAATACGACTCCTTGGCCGCCTGTCTTTGGACTTCGTTTTCCAATTCTTAATTTTCATGTCTTTTAGATCTCTTTCCACATCATCTATCCATCTTTATTTAGGTCTTCCTCTTTTTCTCTCTCCCTGGCATTGCCCCTTTGAAAATTTTCTTTGTGCCTCTGCTATCGTCCGGATTATCTTCATATGTCCCAGTCATTGAATTATGCTAGTTTTTATGATGCTAATAATGTCTTTCTCTTTAAATAGTTTAGCCAAATCGAAATTGTATCGTCTTTTTTTGTACCTAAGAGTCAGACTGATTAATGAGTCGTTAGAATGGTGAAATGTACATTCTATACCCGCTAGATGAATATTCTGTGGGTTAAAATTCTGGAATCATTTTCAAGCAGTGAGTCTTTGCCCATTTTAATATCTTGCACACAAAAAAAAAACAGCCAAAGCGTTAATGAGTGAAAGGAAGATAGCACCTAAACTTTATAAAAATCCAACTGGCGAAAATGCTGAAAGCTGAAAATATGTTTTCTATCATCTTACCATGCTGCTCGACGGTAGAACGATTTATTTAACTAAAAACTAAGTTTAGAGAATCTTTTTAGCATTGTATTAGGAAATTGTAAGGCTTTTTCTGAAATTTAAAAAAAAAATACCGATGAAACTATACTCTCTTAAAACGAACTAGCGATTATTTTAACTCAGTCTGATTGATTTTCACTCCTCCAGTCTGGAAAATGAACTTCTCCTTTTGGAGTGGATCCTTCGTGTGTTAAACCTCCGTCGGGATCACTCCAAACGAAAGATTTTAACTCAGTCTGAGTTAATATTCACTCCCTTCCTGTGTCGAAAATGCACTTCTCCAACTGGAGTGGATTTCACTCTTTTGTTTTAAGAGTGTACAACCTATATTTTCTAGGAATTAGTTTACAAAGCTCGATGCTATTACTATTCTTTAAAATCACAAACTTAAGCACTACTTTTAGACACTGAACCATTTCAACAAACAATATCTAAAACGTAAATACATACACTTTTGCATAATAAAAAAAAAGGTTCCTTTTAGATTTATTTATAGCAGGTAAGTGAAGAAAACTATTATTTTCTTTAAAATCTGTCTGGAGGGGGTCACAGTTGTGTCTCTTTCGGTGGGGGTGTATTCGCGCCACGTGCGTTGACTACCTGCCACCTTATCGGTGTCGGTCCATCTTTGGTGACAGCGAACGACTTCATTCCGATGCGGTTTTGACAATCTTAGTTTTTTTAGATGGGTCTGTTAAGAACTGGATTTCATTTGGTTGAGGCTGGCATTTCGAAGGGTTTGTGACATTTCAGTTGGTATTAGTTTGCCGTGTTCTAGACAGTTTGCATTCAAAGATTTACTTTCAAATTGCGTAAATGCACTAGTTGTAAATTGAAAAGCTCTCGTTTTACAGATAATCATTTACTAACGAAAACTCTCGCTAAATGTAAATAATCAGGCTTCATCAAGTGGTACTTTGTGGACATAGAATTCAAAGAATTTAAGCATGTTTTCCTGAACTATAATCTCTTATTTTATTCTGTGCCTACATTTGGTCTAGAGACCCTTAGAATGCAAAGCCAAATTAACATTAGAAAGCAAAGTCAGGTATCTTCAGCCAACTGATATGGTATGGTATGGTAGGTACATATACATTCCAGCTTGTGTGCTATTGTTCAGAGAACCGCTTATAAGCTTTCGTCAAGTGGGACAGGCACAGAAAGAGTTTTTACAAGCACAAGAGACACACAAAGAAAGGGCAACACAAACACATAGACAATTACAACATTTATTGATGGTCACAAACACACATGCCTTACAGGGATTCGAACCCGACCCCAGCAGCTCCAAAGGTTAGCATCCTAACGATTGCACCACCGGGGCGGCACCAACTGATATATAGGGACACTTACATCTATACAAAACACACCATTAATTTAGTTTGTCAAGTTTGTCCTCTAGAAATCATCACGAAAACAGAACTCAAAGGGGATCTCGTTGGTAAGCACCACTCTCGTGCCATTTAAATAGACTAAAAGCGTCGCATACCCGGATATTCTTTACATCAGCCACCCACGTGCATTTGTTAGCCCCCTTTTTACCTCCAGCCCCTCTCCCCTCTGTTAATTGTGGGCTTTATGCAACGACCGGCTCCTTTGAAGTTGGACCACTCCGTTGTACATTTGTTTGGACCCACTTTCAGATAGGGTCTTTTGTTATTGGATAACTGGGAATAAAAAATTTCTCGAGTATATATGGTAAAACTATTTTGGGGTCATCTTGCCGTTATTTCTTTGGGTATAAAATATTTTTTGTGGTGAATTGGATTATTGAATACTTTTGAAGTTAAGTTTTTTTTTTTAAAAAAATAATCCTAATTTTTTATTATTTTTTTTCAATATCAACATTTCAAATATTATTCATACAGATTTTTGGATGATATATATGTTTTAAAATGCATATTTTTATTGAAAGCAATAAATAATATTTTATTACTTTTAAAAAGATTGTTGGAATTTGAAAGAATTTTAAAAATATTTTATTACACTTCTCTGCCCAGATTTTATAACAATTTCATTAATTTTTGTATTATGTCAAAAAAAAAATTACACACAAGCATTTTTAAATAATATGTCTTTTGAAATGAGCGATTTTTTTCTAAGAATAAAAATATTTAATAATTTAAATTATAAATTTTTAGTTGCATATCAACTTCCGATTGGTAGTTTCATTAAATTATTAAGGACTGTAAATTACAACACAATCCAAGATAATGAATTTCTATTTTTATTTTAGGCTAGGCATTTTATTCTCTATTGATTTCTCCAAAAAAATATAATACATATTTCTAATTCACCTTGCTAATCTGATCATCCACAGCTCCTTGAAAGAATCATTGACCCACAAGTCGCACCGCAAATTACTAAAGGTCATACCGCGATCAAACTCGCTAAAACATTCCGTGCGACTCAATTTAATCACCCCCCGTAGCCTCAGTGCCCAAAATATCAAAATTTACGACAAGAAAATGCAATACGACCCACCACTATCCCATAAAGATCCCTCCTTGCCCAGACACACTATACTGAAGAGCGATTATTAAAAGCCAATCTTCTGTTTATCGGTCGCACCATGCCACAAAGATTGATAAGCATTATACATTTCCCTAATTTCCCTGTTGGTGGAGCGGGATTGCCATCAGTATTGCCTCTTAGAGACCGAATTTCGGTACCTTGAGGCATGCATTAGATTAACATCAAAGGTACTATGTACCCACTGGATTTGTGGTACATATTTGGTTTCACTTGGTTTCTTGTATATAAGAAAATTGTACTGTCTTAAAACATTTTATTATCTATCGTTGGTGGTAATTTCGACCAAATGCAACAACTTTTGTATTTTGTACAAAATTCGTTACAACGATTAAAATCCATGCAATTAACATACATTTCAATTCATGAATATTTAAGATATTTGGGAAAAGTCCCTATCCCACTAGTTAAAAAAATAGAGTTCATTTAAATAACTATTATGTAACTGAGTAACTTCCGATGTTCGTCCTTCTGTCGACAAATAAAAAAGGAACCCTACCATTCAACGTTAGAGATATAACGTAGTATCAGAAGATCAGAACCGAAACAACGGGATGAAATTAACCATTTAATGTTGTACTTCATCCTATCCTAATCTTTACTTTAATTTTTTTTAGAGATATTAAAACTTACGGAGGCCTGCTGGAAAATCAGGAGAAGACAACTTGTGGAAGTTTCACAATTGAAGAGCTTAGTGGAAGAACGTGCTAAGTGGCATTTTTGAAAAAATTGTGTCAATGAATGTGTTATTCCACCTCTTTAAATGTAACAATTTCCCATTTTCATAAACTTTAAGGTAAATATATGTTTATAAGTACATGTAATTCATATATCTAATTGCAAATGAAAAACTTTAAAGCTCATATTTTTTTTGTCTCTTTCCACTAAGCTCTTCAATTGTGCCATTATATTATGGTCAATTTAGACACGGGCTTTTTCTTAATACATTTTGCTTTGCTGCAATACATTTCGCCTTGCTGCAATACATATTGCCTTGCTGCAATAAATTTTGCCTTGCTGCAATACATATTGCCTTGCTGCAATAAATTTTGCCTTGCTGCAATACATATTGCCTTGCTGCAATACATTTTGCTTTGCTCCAATAAATTTTGCCTTGCTGCAATACATTTTACCTTGCTGCAATACAATTTGTTTTATTAAAATGCACGTTGCTTTAGTTTTGCTTATGCATAACATTACCAACCCTATAAAACAACCCTGTTAAGAAATGCTCAATAAGCAAAAAAAAAAAAAAATCTCATACCGCCGTCACCCACCTGAGCCGTCCTTGACCTTCCCGCAACAGGTACAAAAACGAAGAAGAAGACAGTATGGGGCTCACAGGAAACGTCCGACAACTGTTCATTATCCCCCCGTACACCCCTTATTACAGGTCTGGGTGCATTTCATAAATGATTAATTACGCATTCGCAGCGGGGCAACCTCGGTCCAGGATCCCATTCTGAGGAGTCGGTGATGATTGTCTTCCACAGAAACAGACCATTCGTAATTTGACGCATGTCAAAATGAAGAGGACCGTTTAACTACCTTTTTTTTATCCATCTCTGCCTTCCAAGGAACGGCGATGTTGCTTTAGTTTTTTTGGAAATTGAGTGGCGAAGAAATGATTTGCCCATCGAGCATTGAAGATTCGTTTATGAATGGATTTTATATGCATCGTTGGATTAGAACGAGATGATTGGCTCTGACGGGAGAACTGAGCTCGTTGTTATTGAATTCAATTAATTAGTTTGACGTGAATTTGTCCCGGAGATAATTAGCGAAAGTGTATTAATCATTAAGGTAGAAAATCATTGACAGCTTTTTCATTTCATTTTCAATTCGTTTAGTAGTTGACATTAAACGTCTCTTTTTTTGCATAAGATAACAGATGTCTCTGCTATATTTATTTTTTATTTTTATGAATGTTCTTAAATGAATATTGAAAATAAGTTTTATAGATTAATGGTCAAATGGTAATTTATAATTAAAACCATATATTACATCTGTTTCTATTCGCAAAGAGTATCATCTAACTGTTATCAGCATATCTTTGCATAAAAAGAGGTGGGTTTATTTCATACCAAACACTTATAAACAATGCAACTGAGGCTCTAAATAAGTGAATGAATGAAAAGTTTTTTTAGGGCTTTGGTTACTGAAGCCGAGTTGTACGATTTTTAGTTACTGTTGGTTGAAACTATTTTTTTTAAATATTTTATTAGCTCTGTAAAGCTGTAATGGGCTTTGTGGCAATCTTCACGTTCACACCAAATATGTCTCCAATCTCACTATTTTTTTTTTTTTTTTGCATATCATTTAAGATTTTGATTTGAAAATACATTTTCATTTATAGCAAAAAAATTTCAACTTAGATTAAGTGGTAATTAATCAAAGCGTTATCTAATAGAATATTAAATAAAATTTTTAATAAATACTTGACTATAAATGGAGCTTAATTTCTCTTTAAACCCGCGTGGAGAACGTGTATAAATGTTCCAGTACTTTATAATCTTAGAGCGAGTATAATAAATTTATTTTCTATGTTCACTTTCTAATCTGGAAGATAATTTGTCCCACAACGCTGACAAGAAAGTGGAAAACAGATGGCTGAAAATGAATTAATAAGTAGGTTGAAATAAGTCACACTAGAGCTACACGAAGGCTGTTGGCGAAAGCGCATATGCATACAAATTAATAGCATGAAAATGTGTTGAGTGGAAAAGATGACTATCTGGAAGCGATGAAAAATTTAGTAATAATATAATATTTTATTCAACATCCATTATGACACAATAGAATTGAAAATGGGGGCAATGCATAACAGCCCACATATGAAGAGTACACGGAAAGAACCGATTGATTTCGTACAAGGTTTTACTTAAGGGATGATAGCGAGAAATCGCCTAAACTGGTGTAAAGAAGCCAGTTACTCGCTTTGTTTATCTTTCGCGGCAACCCTAATTCACGCCAGAGTTGAGTGGAACGAGTCACACGTTTGTACCGCAAATGAAGAACCATAAGAAAAACCGGTTTCCGGTCGCCAATGTCCGCCAAGCAGAGACAATTACGGGAAGACTCTAAAGAAATTAATCGGTTTTTTCCATGTTACTCTTCATATTAGTGCGCCTGAACAACAAATATCTACAATAAGAAATGTACAGTTATGGGCTTCTTCCCTGAGATCTGAGCAAATATGCATTATAAACATCGTTGCATCAATTTAAAGTCAAATGACCTAGAAACTAAGACCTTTAAATTCCATTTTTTTTCATTCCAAATCAAAATCATTTTTAAAGAAAAGACTATTGCTCACAATCCCCTCCAAGGCAATCATACCCATAATGGTTTCCCATAAATCGTTAAGTTTAAATGAAACCTCCCCCAATCGAACCTGTACCATACTTCTGTCAAAAGACAGTTCAGCGATCCTATTTCCACGAAACCACTTTGCAACCGAACAATAACCAAAAAAAGCAGCACTTCTTTTATAAGACCGAAAATGAAAGACATCTTTGAAGTATCTCTCTTCTATTTCCAATACCCATAATAATAACTATTCCTTCTATGTTTCGAACTTTGACACCGAACATTTATTTCGGAGATTTGATTTTCTTTTTTTTTTGGTTTCGTTATTTTACCGAATCCCCGATCCAGTGCCATTTTGGGTTTCCTTACCTGAGGTTAGGATGTTAATGCTCTTTTCGAAGAGCAGATTTATGATTATTTTTCTATGTATAGTAAACGCGGGTAACAATTCATTCTGGTATGTTTTATTAAAACATATAATTCCTCACGAAATGTACCAATTATCAAAAGTTTGTAGGTTTTTCAATCGATGGCAATATACACAACTAAGAATAATTTGATTAGTAAAAAAATTAAAATAAGTGTTTAATTGTAAGCTAATACAACTCCAGTTAGCAGAAACGTAAAACATGCAATGAGTGTTAAAAAAAAGCTATCTACATTTTAATTTCGAGCAGAATTTGACACTTTTTAAAAGAGGGTATAAAATTTAAGCAAAATATATTTTATAAAAAAACTAAAACGCAGAATTTTATCAATCCAAAAAATAAAGACGAAAGAATATTCGCCGTTTCTTTTTCAATTTGCGCCAAAAACACCCTTCACTTTCTTATATTTTTGTAAACTGTAAAATAATTATTTGTTAGAAGCATCAACGATTATTTTTTTTAACTAATGAATATATATTTTTACACAATTTGTTAAGCTTATCCAAACACATTTCTAAAAAAAAAATACTTGATACTTAATATAATTAAGATTATTGTATCTTAAACTAGGGTGAAAATTACAAGTAGCCTGCTTGTACCTCAAGTGCGAAATAAATTCAACCAATCTAATTGATGTCTAAGCTAACCCTAGAATTAATTTCTAAGAATAAGAATAGAGCATGCTTTATTTGTATTCTGTGGGCTTGAAATCTATTTCTGGTTCAGATAGATGTTTGCAGCAATCACAACCTTTCATAAATCATGCCTTAGAAAGGAGGTAAGGAAATATTATTTTTACCAATAGAGTCGTCAATGAGTGGAATGCTTTACCATCAGAATATGTTGTGTATTCGAAGACAGTTGAAGATTTTAAGAAAAATCTCGATAGTTACTGGAAACTGGTAAAGAATTAGATGATTGGCCTGTTGTTGGTCGACAATTTTTGTATTTGTATTTTATAACCGATGGTAGCCATTCAAATTAGCCCTTATCTATAAATAGACAGTACGAACCAAACAAACTTGCTCTTAAGCATACCATAAAGTAAGTGACTTCCACAAAAGTGTTATTTCCTCATCTTCCTTGTTCCTCCCCTCAGGGACACAATCAGAAGTGGAGGAGTTGGCAGGGGATCCCTGACTCTGATCCCCTGACCCTGACTCTTGATTGGAATCGTTACGTGCGCGTTATTTTAGGGCTCCGCGGGACGTCTACGATTCGTGTAGGACCGCTGATACGGTAGCTCCAAGACGCGGCACGACGTTTTTTTTCCTTTGCAGGTAGCTTTTACAGTTGAGAAAAAATCTGTTGTTATCTGTGTTTACCCATTTTTTTTTGTTTAGCATCCACACTACGATGTAACGTAAAAAGTGGAAAGTTTTATAATCGTTCAGACCCTCTGTCTATCACTCACTTTCATAGAACGAACCCGGCATTGGGATACGTCATGTTCAAACTAAAAATTAGGCAAGGCATTATCCCAAATATCATTAAAAAATTCAGTCTAGAAGAATATTTAAAATGAAAGAAATTGACAATTTAATCTCCATTTAATTAACATGAAAATTATATTTTTTGCAATACTAGCGAATATATACCCGTTCTACGGACTAAATATTCTAATCTATAAAATCTGTTCAATTATACCTACAATTTAATATATGGGGATATTAATGGGATTTGCTAACAAAACTAAATGAAAATGAGTTATTATGGCTACTAAAAGTTTTGATTAAAATAAATTGCCACGTTTGGCGATTCTGTTTCTAAGATTTATACATCAAGTGTCAAAGCGTTTTCAGGTGAAAGTTACTGCTAGAAAACTCCTCGTTTCAGTTATAATTAATAATATAAAGTGCCAAAATAATTTTTAATATTTTATAATTATACATTTTTGAGCAGGAATTACTATACACTTACTATTCTGCACCAGAAACAGCCATTTCCTGTGTTTAACACTTCATATTGGCTTACATACACTCTTAAAGCAAACACTCCTAATTTAACTCAGTCTGAGTGGATTTCACTCCTCCAGACTGGAAAATGCACTTCTCCTTTTGGAGTGGATCCTTTGTGTGTTAAACCTCCGACAGGGTCACTCCAAACGAGTGATTTTAACTCAGCCTGAGTAAATATGCATGCCTTTACGGTGTCGAAAATGCACTTCTCCAACTGGAGTGGATTTCACTCTTTTGTTTTAAGAGTGTATAGACCTTACTTATTGACCTATAATAAATATTTTAATGAAAGGTTGCCTGAAAACAAGTTTTTACGTTGTTTACTTAGTTATTATACACTAAAGTTGTAGGAAAAAAATTGGGTTCATATGGAAGCTCTTGAGAATATATAGAGCTAAAAAAGAAGCAGATTTAAAATGTAAGCTATTCGCAGTTATTTTGACGAATAACCCATTGCATATTTGCAGACTAATAATTAAAATTCTTAAGAAAAAATATTTAATTTTTAGAAAAAAAAATAATAGTTTTATTTCAAAAACGTCAATAATCCTACCTATACAAAAAGACTAAATACTTGATTTTCGAAAGTAGGGGTAAAATGAACTTATAAAGTTAATAAATAAATTCTTCTTTCAAACTTTAAAAAGTAAACATATGCAGTAAATATTCTGTACAGGCGCGCATTTAAATACTTTCAAAAATAGGAAATTTTGTTTTATATTTTTTCATTATTCTGTATATTTAATAAAATTAAATGAGGATATCGAACTATTAGCCTAAGTTAGGAGCATTAACTAATAAAATATTTTAGTAGTTTTAGTTTAGGTAATGATATAATAATTGTAAATCGAAATAAAATCAATGTCTTCAAATTTCAAATAGGCCGTTACATTAAATAACGTTAAAAAAGTGTTTAAAACGATGAAATATTTCCACTTTACTATTTACCTCTCCATTACAATGGTCACTATTTGACCCCATCAAAATAAGATAAGAAAATCACTAAAAACACTCCTAAAACTGAACAACGTCTACTCTCACACACAAACGACTTCAGGTGTTTAAAAGCATCGTCGGCGACTCTTTTGAAGTTCCAAAGCTGTCCGTCACCAACAGCTTTTTTTTATTATTACGAGGCATAAAAAAACATAAAAAAGCCGTCTGCCTCAAGTGTCCGAGTCGATCGTTTGGCACGCGCGCGGCCACACTTCTCCGAATTCCCGGGAAAGGAGGATGTCAATATTTGCCGGGGAAAAGGAGGTTCGTTGGTTTTCTTTACCTTGAACCGTGGAATGGTTTCCGTTACCTGAAAAGAAAACGCAAGAAAAGAATGGGTGTAATATGGATGTGTTAAAGAAAAAATGACTTGGTTTTTGTTTATTTGTTCTTGGGAAGGGGCAGTGACTGGAAGACGTTTACTAACGTTTTAGAAAATTATTATGTTTCGAAAATTGTTACCATTATCTTTTATTTTACATTTTGTTCTTCATTTAGATATTAATTTGAATTTTTAAAGACTTTTTGATGAAAACTGTATGTTAGAATCAACTAATACTACTACGTTTTTAAAATTTCATAGGATGGTATAAGAATTGCAAATCACAATATTTATTGTCCATTGCTAGAACTAATGCTTTGTTTTTCTCCTTCAGACAAATAAAATTTTTAGTAATAAAAATATGATAGTATAAATTCTTACAGTGAATCAACCAATCTTATTCAGAATAATCTGCATTTTTACAGGAATGAAACCTATTTTATATAACAACCTTAGTTTGGAACGAAATACAAATTGAAAAAGAAATATAACATTCCCACTAAGAAATGTAAACCTTGTATCTTGATCTAAACCCAAATGAAGAACAATCAAATTGAAAAATTGTAAGTTTTAACTGTTTGCATAATAAACAATTTTTGTATAATTTTTAAAATTAGATATCTATATTTGAGTTGTAAACGAATTTAAAGTACTTAAAGTCAACGAGGTTTAAGTCAATGAGTTTTAAAAAAACTTTAAAATTAATATAGTTCCTATTAACGAACTTTTATATCCAAACTAATAAAAGGACAAACAAGTGTTTCTTAAAAATCACTAAATAATCGCAACACTGAAGTATAATTTGAACAGTGAGAAGGGAGAAAAAAAATTGACAAAAACAAAAATATAAACGGTTATTTTACTCTCTTTTCTAGTTCTTATTATTTGTAGGGTGAGAGAAAAAGAATAACGAACGGATCGTGATTACAGCTCGAAGAGGTGAATTAGTTCCACTTCCGGCCGCTGTGTGTCCTACCGAGACCTTTTTTATTCTACATAAGATGCCAGGTGTCTTTTACAAATACAAAAACCGGGAAAAAATTGTAGGTACCAAAGTTTAAACGAGTGGGGAAGGGGGGGGGGTCATCATAATAATGGTCACCATATAAGTAGCTTGACCCCCTTTAGCGAGTTTTTTTTTTCAATTTTCTTGGAAAATTTTGCAGTTTTGTATGCGAAAATAAATCATAGACAGGAGTGGGGATTATAAGTGCTTTAAATGCAATGGGTCTGACGAATGATCCAACTACGATATTATAACGGAGTTTGTGTTAATTGTTTTTATTATTGAATAAACTTAAAAATATGTATGCATTAAAATTGTCGAAACATATAATTCATTATGTTTGAATTTACGTTTTTAATTAGTTCAACATAATATCACATTGAACAAAACTTCGTAACTACTAACTAGTCAAATATGTTTTGAAAAAAGCTTTTCCTAAAACAAATTTAAATAAAATCATGTAACGTTAATAACTAATTTTAATAAGTCTCTAATTCCAATTTAAAGCTTTAAAGTAGGGTGTAACTAAAACTTCAAGTTAATATGAGTTTTAAACCTATTCTAAGGTTTTGATTTAAATTAATATGTTTCATATACACTGAATACCATATTGCAACTTCCAAATTTTATTATTTTCTAGAGGCCTTAGAAAATCATGAACTGAACTTACGAAATCATTCATGTAAAAACATCCGATTATATCTCAGAGTCTATATAATAAACTAAAGACAGACTGGATCGTAAACTTTAATCGGTAATGGGAACATTATATAGATAGTGGGAACACCATTCACGCACCAAGAAACGAATGTGGAAACTGGTTTTCAAGAACCAAGCTTGGTTATTATTATTATTTTTCACCACCCACGCGGTCCGTTTCAGCAGGAAGGTTAAAATGAAAAGCAATGGCGAAAAAAAATCGAAATAATTTCCTCGAAAGGAGACAAAGTTTTTTTTGTACTCTCTTTTTAGCGCCGAGTATTTATTTTGAGACGCTAGGATTGTTACAGGTCCCTATGTTGACTTTAAGTTCTTTTGTCATTCAAAATGGGGTGGTGAATTGTGAAGTGTACGTGTTAAATGGTTAGTTGCGGTTGTCTTTTGAGAGCAAGCTGCTTTTGTGTATTTTCCCTGTGTGTACCTAATTCATATTTTTAAAAGAATAAAAGCATCAAATAATTCGTAAGGTAACTTTTATATTTCTATATGATATGAGGTGCAACAATATTTTTTTTTCCATTAAAAATTCCAAAATCAACGCAAAGATTTAAAATATCTGTAGTTAAGATTTTTGGAACGAATCAAGTAAAAATGTGTGCAGCAGACATTAAAAAAAAAACTGTTTATAATTCCATAATATTTTTATTGACTTCAAAATCTAAAGTTAGATAGCATTTCATAATGAGTCTATTTATCTATCTTTTGATAAAAAAGGGGAAAGTTAAAATAATGAAGCCTGTCTCATTTTACATTTTTGTCGTTTAAGAAAACTTATCGCTGAGTTTCTTAGCAAAGCAAGTTGCATAAATTGGTCTATGATTGAAAGAAAAAAAATAGTATTTTTTTAATATAATAAGTGCAACAAAACCAGAATTTTCCAATTGAGATAGATGCATTCTTTACACGTTTTTTTATTTTTATTTTAAGTTTTTGTGTGTAATTACGATTATTAAACGCTTTATAAGCCTAAGTATGTTACATGAAACACATACTCAACAGTTAGTATATTAAAATATTGTTGTTTAAGAAATCCCCATCCATAAACTTTAAAACTGGCAGATTTATGAATAAAATAAAACTAATCGCTTCAAGTAAAAATAAAAATGTGTACTTTCACTTCAGCATAAATTGCAAAAAAAAAAAAAAAAAAAAAAAAACTTGCGTCTTCTTCATGTAAAGTTCAATGTTAATCCAAAATGAGGATCGGTTTTTCTCTGCATCTATTCACTTTCAATCGAACAAAAATTTAGCATTTCTGGTGAAATACTTGTTTTTGCGGTAGATAAAGTCTTGCTGCAGAGAAACAGTTTTGAAGGGGCTCTTATTGCGATTTTCTATTTACAAAGTTAAATAATACTTAGTATTTAAAATATATTGGTCATTGGTATTCTACTATCATTTTGATCTTATCTTGATATATTTTCCATTGCTTTGCTTTATTTTCCATACTATATTATTTTGGTGAAATTAAGAAATAAATTTCACACATTGAATTTTTTTTAAACATTCATTAAATTCAAAACAGCTGAAGTGGTAATTTATAGAACTTAAACAATGTCTATATTTGCTTTTGCGGTAGATAATGTCGTGTTGCAGAGAAACAATTTCAAAGGGTTAGTTATTGTGATTTTCTATTTACAAATTTAGGTAATACTCAGTATTCAAAATATATTGGTCATTGGTATACAAGATACTATCATTTTGATCTTATCTTAATATATTTTCCATTGCTTTGTTATATTTCGTATACGATATTATTTTGGTTAAATTCAGAGAAAATTTTACACATTTAAATTTTGTCAAATATTCATTCTATTTCAAACAGCTGAAGTGGTTATTTATCGAACTTAAACAATGTCAATACTAAGTTTTTTTGGAAACCAGCCAGAAAAAATTGTTCGTTGAAGAAATTTACAAATAAAAGTTCATATAACTTTTATGCAAACTCCATGATTAATTTTGGTGCTAACATAGAAATATTTGTATTTCTCTTTTAGCATCTTACAAGATAGTATCTTGACAGTTATTTTTGAGTTAGAAATGTAACGTATGATATGTTATGGTTTAAAAATGCAATATTTTCATAAACACATTAATTTTTTTTTTAATCTTAAAAGTATTTTATTTGCAAGAATGCTATATTCCTTATTCGATAAAGAATATTCCATTATTACTAAAGTAGAAAAACAGTTCCAGATATGTTTCGGTCATTGTTTTTAAATGATCGTTGTACTTAACCGAATTAGAGAATTTAAATAGAATCGATAAAATAGAATTAATGATATAATTTTTTAATTCAAAGTTTGATTCAAAACTTATATAGAAGGATTTTCGAATGAGAATCAGAACTTCGGATGAAGTTTACAATCAACTTATAATTACAAAATCATGAAAAAGACTTAACACAGAATATTTCTTGGTATTTCAAAAACCTAAATTGTTTATAATACATCTATTTATTATACCACTTATCTAATGTCCTTGATATCTCCGGGGGTGTGTACAACCAAAGAATTACAAATATAAACTTACGCTGACAAGGTTCAACCAAGCCCCCTCGCAAGTGAAACCCAAGCAAGACCGATTGCACATTATACAATATTCCTTTCCTCACTAAACAATAATTTTTCATTACCGGTGCCGATAGATTAGGATTCAGGGAGCATTGCGAAGATGATTGTTGTCGAGAGATCGTTGCAGGTAGCCGACAGGAATACGAAAGGCACGTGCAATTATTAGCCGAGGAACACATATCTATCCTCATCCATTTTGGGTCAATGACAGCCCGTTACCGGTATAGAGAACGCTTCCATAGCTTGATTGGTTGGTTTTACACAATTCTTACTGCAATTATCATTGCCTTATCTTTCATAAGGACCTGGCTTAGGACGCCGTAAAATTTCATTTTTTTAACTAAATGATATGGACCTTCAAAATTGAAGTAAATTCTTAAAAATATTTATGCATACCCTGTTTTTAGCTTGACTTTCACTTAGGTACTGACTCACCGTGATTGGTTTGATCACTGTAATAAAAAAGATGCTATATCCATAAAAAGCTCAATACATCAGCAAACCTAGGCAATATGTTTAAGGGCAATCATACACAATTTTTTCGTAAAGGGCTCCCAAAATCTGTTGTGCATGTCCGTGTGTTCATAGATCAGGCCCTGCACACGGTACATTTTGGGCAGTATGGATTGCAAATGAAAGATTATAGTGTAATTTCTCAATTACTTCGAAGCTAATATGTGTTGGTTATCCACTTTAATTGTGCTAACTCATACATAATCATTCAGCACGTGGAAATTAGAAGTCTTTTAATTCTCATAAAAAACATTGAAATATTGAGTGTTTCTAATTTCATTTAAAAACCAATTCGTTTAGTTATGCTTTAAAGGTTTCATGTTCGAAAAAAAATTGTTTATTTTGGGCCCCTCCTCTTACCTTATATTAGCAACTTTTAAGTTTCTCATTAGCGACTTTTTACGAATGTTAATTTAATTGGACGAAAACATCAATGAACCGACTGGATCCTAGATCTTAGTTATACTTTGGTAAAAATGAGGGTTTTTTTTGACAAAAATAATAGCAATAAGTTTGTCAAACCAACATATAACCTGCAATCACTGCTAATCCAAATTCAAAGGTAAACTCCTCCCAGGGTTCAGGAATTTCGACGCGGTTTTTACACCCACTCAAAGCGACTTAATTAGTTTCGTTTCGAAAATGAGTAATGCTGAAACATATCCTCAAACACTGCACTTTTCAATTGAATAGTTTATTTTAGAAATAGTTTATTTTAGTTCACTCGTTGAAGCGCATTGTTGAAGTAACGCTCGTTGACTGGTTTCTGAAATGAATAACTCGATAGATTTGATTCATGAGATTGGTAATTGAATTTGAATATTGTTTTAAACTTTGTTTAGTAAACGACGGGATACGTGATTAGTAAATGCGTACATTTGTATTTGAAAACCCAATAATGCTTCTGGAATGGGTTGATTGACGTATTATTCAGTTACAACCATTAAAAGCCAATTATTACTTTCGCTGAATAACCATTATTTCATTAGGATGCTTACTTCTTCATTATGGTAAAAATTGAACATCATAGCAAATTATTTTTTTATTACTTAAGTTTGAATATAGCTACCATTAGAACTTTAATTTAGGTCAAGAAATTTAAAAAACTTTTCGTTTAATTTGGGCGAAAATATTTTTTGTCAACCATTACTTTATTTGCTGGTATTTTTTTTTGTAGTTTTCAAACGAATTTCTCAAGTGAGCAACAACATGCTTGTTGTAAGTTAGCATGAAGTTTTGAAAGTTTAATGAAATAATTATACATGTTTTTACGCAGTACGCAACGTTAATTAGAGTTACACTGTATGCTACCAGTTAGAGAGACAACCAGAAATATTTTTTCGTAAAAACTAAAAGTAGAAAGAACACTGTAAACTTAGGCATGAAGTTACTGTAACGTTATAAAATAATTTTCCTGCGACGTTTATTCCATAAAACGGTGTTAGAACATACTGTCACCGGTTTTATGGAGTAACGGTACGTTTAACCAATTTTACAGTGTTCACAAAAAAACGTATAATAAATATATTGTACTTAGACACACACTATCCGTTTGTATTGGTTACTCGAGGTGTATATAATGAATATCAGCAGCCTCTCATAGGTGATAATCTTCACACTAATGAAAGAAATATTTTCAAATGTTTTGATTTTAATTGAGTGGAACATACTTCAATTAGTCACTTTACTATTTAAGAACATTTAACTATACGTAAAAGTTTTTATTCAACCCGAGTAAATGATGTACATTTTGATTTGAAAATCAGACATCTCCATTAAGTGTGTTAATAATATAGTTAAGTATGGTTTCAAGTAGGCTGTCAATGGTGTAATTATCGTTAATGCTGAAAAAAAAGACGATGAAGCTAGTTTCACTTTAAAAGTAAGAAATGAATATCAGTTTAATTTATAGCTTCCACAAAAGCCTTTAATTGAATTTCAATCGGAATCGAAACACAGAAAGGGTTGGGTGTCGCGAATAGCAACTTATCTTCCAGCTTCGGCGAGAAACCAATTTCTTTTCTTTAGACACGCTCTCCAGCCGTATCGGTTACTCGCGGTGTCTCCAATGAATATCAATGGTCCCAAAGATGATGATCTTCTCACTAATGACTTTAATGGTCGTAAAAACTGATAGGATATTTTCGTCTTCGGGGATAATTACCGAGTGCTGGATGTTGGGGCAATAAAAGCAATAAAAAGTAACTCAATAAGTAGAAACTGAGAGGTATTTAATGCCTTGATGAATTGTTTTCGACGGTCCGCTGATAGTTGGGGACGTTTCTGCTTTGTGATTTAAGACAGGCATTTGAAATAAATAAAGAAAGAATGAAATTGCAGGATGCAGGTGGTAAGATTTCTAGTGAAGAGTGATTTTTTTTTGTGGTTTTGGAAGGGTATGATGTAAAGGTGTTCTGGTAAGATTTTAAAGGGTTGAAGGTCATTGTTTTTATGTTTGTCAAATCATAGATGATTTTTTTCAAATTATGTGTGTACCAGAATATTTAGAATAAACTAACTTTATAACAGTTTGTTGTGTAATTAACCTTTGAAAAACAAACAAAATAGCAAAAGTAGTTTTACAAATTAGAGGAATTTTAAAAACTATGCTTTATTTATATATACTTGAGATCTACAGTTCTGCTAGAATAGTTTATTTAGAAATTCTGCATCATATTTAAATATTGGCAAAGAAGGTATGATCTATGATATCATAAACATCTAAGAAAAGGCATTGTTTGTGGAAAATTTCATTTAATTTCCCGCGGCTTTTTTTAAGTTAGTACTGCATATGTGTCTATATTTTTTATGCGTTGTAGATATGTCCTCTAATGCAAAGTTGAAAATTAAATTAACTTACTTCCTTTTCCTTATTTTGTCCTTACTTTTTAGATATTCAGTAACACACACACACAATTTCCTGTAAATTTACAAAGTAACCATTTTGAAAGAGGGTTTTGTTATTAAAAATCTTTACTGTCTTCAAGATTGCCTTAACTTGGCATTGGAATCTTGTTTTGCCAATAACGCATTGCATTCATGAAAATAGAAAGTTCACTTCTAGCCTTTGCTGTCAATTTACTGTCATGACTCTGAAACACGAGACTTTGCAGACTTTTATTTAGTTTCTAACTTAAGTTATTCTTAAGACAGTATTTTTTATACTAAAAGTGCATTATAAATATTAATATAAATTTTAAATTAATTAATAGCTAATTATTTTGGCGGATGTATGTTCAGAGTTGTCGTATTTCACGGGTTCAAGTTTTCTGGTTGATTAATCAAATGAAAATCATTTTAAGTCGTTTCATCGATCCATTTTATAAAAACTAGGCCAAAAATGTAAACAATAACCTCTTGCCATTAAGACTTATTTTAAATATGAAGCGTACTAGATCTTCCGTTCTCTACAATTGTGTTACATGCTTAATGCAATAATTTATTTTAATGTTGTAACTAAAATAATTTATTTTATTGTTGTTTAGAGGTAAAATTTTAACAGGGGAAAAGCATCGCATAAAAGTGAGAACAATTGAATTTTGCCTCCTCAATGCACCTAACAATTGAAGTAAAATATTCTGCCAACCATTTACGAAACAAATCTTATAATATTAAACAATACCCTTGCATGCATGGGACACCTAAAAAACTTAACAAAAACATCACTTTTTTTTTTCTTTCAAGAACACTAAAAGAAATTGATAATTCGAAAATCTGAAAATTACGCACACTTTTCATATACTTTCTATACCAAGCATCATTACAATTATTACATCCGTGAATTGTATCATTATATACAAGATATACATTTTAAGTATAGCAGCGTTTTTCATTAATTTAAGCCAATGAATAACTTGAAGTAAACATTTTTCACGTCCAGTGTCCTAGATACAATAATTCGCTTCGTCTTTCAGCGTGTTGTAAATAAAATATCTTCAATAGAGAATTTCTATAACATGATGAATAGAGCATTTTCGCACCTGTTTACTTCTTTTGCAGTTGTGAGGATGTCAGTGGGTCAGTAATTCAACTCGTCAATTTGCTAAGCGAATGTGACAATGTCTTAACTGAATTTCTAAAGAATTTAAGATAAGATTGAGAAGTGTAATTACTGTCATAAGGCCTAAGCTGGAAAAATTACTGGCTTAGCTTCATTTTTTATTTATAAATCTATCTGGTTTGACTATTTCAAGTAATTTGAATAGTTCAGATGCAAATATAAATTTTCATTTTAAATGTAGGAGAGTTTTTAATATAAGTTTCTTTTATCGCAAAGTAGTCCATGGATGATGCGCAAACGTTCGAATGTAATATCTAAATATTCTAAAAATGAATTTGTTGGTGCTTTAACAATAGAATAAGTATTTGTTTGACAAAAAATTATAAATCTACAAAGAGGGACGAGAAAATCATTAAACCAAAGAGTTTAAAGCTTAAGGGGGTTCGGACCATTCCTTTTTCTCTTCTTTAAAATATTCAATACAGCAGGAGAAATGTGGCAGAGAAAATAGTTTTTTTCCCCATTGAATTAACACTCAGACACTTGAGTTTGAAGACCCGCTGTCCAGCTCGCCCATTCCTCTTTAATATAGCTATCTTCTTATGAATATCCAGTCTTGTTTCATTGTTCTATAACTCCATTGAATTTACCAAGCATATTCTCAGCTAATCCATAAATTTCCGAATAATCTAAAAAAAAAAATTGAAACGGGTAAATTACTTCATATTAAATTATTTTCATAAAGCCAATTACAATTTTCTCAAACCTTGCCATTCAAATTCCTTTAAACCTGTAGATCTCACAATGTAATTACTCAAAGAAGTGTATCGGATTTAATATGTATTTTTCAATGAAGTGTTTTCTTCTGTGAATAGGGTTATCTTGAAACAGTTTTGAGACTAAGTGCCGTTAACAATTGTCTGAAGACGAATTTGCTTCCGCCATATTTCCATAGTGCTATTTTGCCTTTGGTTAATTGGTGTCTAACCTCTATTCCAGAAGTTACGCCCATTAGAAAAGAATTGTACTTTCGCTTTATTACAGCGTTAGGGGATATGTTTTATTTATTATTAACCCTCTAATGCATATACTGTTGCCGTTTGGCAACAAGTAACACAATCCACTTTATTCTATTAAAGTAGATCTCCCTCTCGACAAATCTGCGTGTATTTCTTCTATTACATTCCATTTCGAGGTTTTAGTTACTAATAATCCTCATGGATGACAGTAGTAAAAGTGTATTCAAAATTAAAGAGTGAGGTTATTAATTATTGCGAAATTACGTTTTTGGCAGTATTCAAAGTATAATAATATTAGTACTAAATACAAATAAATTGTTTTGAAAAATTAATTAAAGTTAAAAATTGTTATTTTGAAATATATTTAGTAGTTTTCTAGTCATTATTATCAAAATTGGATTTTTGTAGTTGGTTTTTGTCATATGGAATTTTCTTAAAAATTGGAATTATTTAAATTCTAATGCAGTTAAAAAAATTCAGTATTTTCCCCATAAATGCATGAGTATTAAAGACACAGAAGAATTATTACATATATATTTAATTGGGATGAAAATAAAAATGCATGCATTACAGTGTTAAATCTTGCTGTGATTTTCATGCTAAAAGGTGTTCCATTATAATGCAATTATTCACATTGATTTAGGAAGCACAAAATAGCACGAAATATAATCAAACTAATGGAATACTTTACAGTTAGATACGCATCAAGTCAGAAAATGCATAACCTCTCTTTTATTTGAAAAATAAACGCATGTGAGAAATATTCTTGGAATGCATGCTACAACTTATTTTATCTAACTATTTTTCCACTCAAATATTCTTATTTTAAATGTCTTTAATATTTTGTAATCAATCTTGAGGTTATTTAAAAAAAAATAATTGAAGCTAATTTCAGAGCATTTACTTTAAAAGTATCTTGAAGAGCAGTTAAATAAACCGACCTTAATACTCAAGCACTAAAGAAATTACTTACTGCAATTACTGCATATTTATAGATAAAAACTACATTAAATGAATTTGATAAACTGAAACAGCAAATAAAAAGCAAATATAATTAATGCGTATTTAAATAACCGCCCAATTGCACGATAATCAGATAATCTCCAAAAGACAAAAATGATTCAACGTTGATCTCAACTCTACCAATAGAAGTAAAGCCACTCTTAAATGCTACCTATAACATGTCAGTCAGTGGTCGTTTCTGGTTTAATAACGCATTTAACAAGATGGGACGCTTATCAGAAATGTGTAATGGGAATCTCTCATTGAAGTGCTCAAAAGTAAACGAATTACAATAAACTAGATAACTCAAGGAGAAAAATCAGAACTTTGGAGGAAGAGGAGTATAACTTCGAAAATAGCGATTTTCGATTCTTAGGTATTTTTTCAGTGGAACTAAATTTTTCAGCTAGCTGTGGAAGTTGAATTTTCTAAGAGTAAATTCAAAAATTTGCTGGCTAATTTAAATTTCAGAATTATATAGACAAGGAAGGACTTTGTCTGAAATGTGTTAGATCTCCTGTAAAAAGTTTTGAAAATTGACTTGGACCCTTGTGGTTCTGAGGTACAAGAAATGCCGAGTCCCCCTTGCCTTAAAACAAGAAACGATGACAGCTAATAATTAACCTTGGAAAAAGCCTCCGGAAAAATTTTATTTTCATTTTTTGTGTTACGTAAATCATAGTCATTATTATTATTGAATGGATTATATCCGATCATGTAAGCAGAAAAGAGACCAATATTTCAAGCAACAACATAGGACACCGGTCCTTTTTCTAGGCAGGTATGGATATTTTGAGGGGTTCCCTTAGGGGGTTATTGGAAGGGTGATTGATTATAAGTTGCGCAGTGATGCTGAAGTGTTTATGAGTCTCGAAGATTTTTGCCTTTCGCGCGGGAAGATGACACTCCAATCGAGCCACGCCCACCCCCCACCGAGAACCAATCATCGTCGCAAATACGAGTGACGCATGCAGATTGCCAGAGAGGACGAAGAGGAAAATGTGATTTTTTTTTTCATCTATTAATTTTGTAACTTACTTGGGGAAAAGGGGCAGATATCCAATGTTATAATGCGCGACATATTCCCCTTTTCTATGTAGACAGATAGTTTAACAATGTATTAAATAGGTTGTTTGGATTGTTAATGCTGTGATGACGATTGTGATTGAAGAGTTCCAAGTTCAAGGAATGTAATGACTTTAAAACATGATGTTTTAATCTAAGCAGTTTCTGTGAGACAACATACTCGGTATTTTTGAACAGCACCGGGAAAAAACAACAACATTACATTACATTATTCTACATTTCAAGCAACATAATTTGTTAACATCAAGTATGTGTCAAGACGTCGATATGCATTCAAAATTGCTAAATTAGATAGTGTATTAAGACTGATTTTTATTTTGTATTATTAACTTATATCAATTTAAAAGATACTTGGTTTGGTTATTTTTACTGTGTGATTGAATCATTGTAAGTTAAAGAACTTTTCTTAATGAAAATTAAAGGAATTTGATACAGTCAAACTTTGGTATAACCAATTCCAAGTGACTTACAAAGCTCTTTAGTGGCACAAGAGTTCGAAACTTTTTGTAGTGGTCTTAGAAGTAGCTTCAACAAAAGTTGAGTCATTTGGACAAGTTATATTCTATGAATTAAAATGTCATAGAACGTATTTAAATCAGTAAAAAAGCAAAATAGATATGGATTCTTGAGCTAAGTTGTAGGAAAGTTCGCTCAGCTCCTTCCATTTTAATATTTAACCGAATTATTAAGTTTGCATTACCAAACTGTAGCATAAACTTTTCAACTTTGCTCCATTGTAAAACCTGTGTCTCCAAAAATACGAGTAACTGGAATCATATCCTTTACATAATAACTTCAGAGTTCGAAACTTTTTGCAGAGGTCTTAGGAGTGGCTTCAACACAAGTTGAGTCACTTGGACAAGTCTGACTCACAAAACGCTCATTTCCAAAGTCAATGTTTGTTGAAATTTAACTCTTGAACTTGCAGGAAACAATTTATCAACGCGTTGCCTTATTTCTTAAAGGGTACAATAAACAACACTCGCGTGGAAGCTTCCTTTGGACCCGCTGAGCTAGTTTAATGAAAGCAGGTAAACTCGACTGGCATTCCCGTAAATGATATAGTGAGACTTGAGTTATTTTCAAAAAGCACTTTCTTTCGTTTTGCGTTTCTGTTTTTAAAAGACTGATTTAGCATCAATATTAACTAACTTTATTTTTTTTAATAATAGTAAATCATGAATGGAATACCAAGCTATGACTAAGGAACCCGCCTAAAAATTCTTAGTCCATACCTGGAGTTTAAAGTTGTAGAAGTTTTATTCTTTTCTAAATAAAAATAATGCTTTAAGTTGAATTTATAGCAGCAAAAATTTCTCATATATATATTTTTTTAATTTAATTATTAAGTTCGTTACAGCTTAATTTTTTTATTTGAGGGACTTAAGTGTAAATTGACTGAATTATAAATTGAAAGAATAAATTATAAATAAAAGTATATAAACTACTTGTTTGAAATGTTTGAAATTAATTGAAAAATATTTTTATTTGATTCTACAAAGAGATAAGAGTATTAAACGAAACGACTCGGCAACAAAAAAAACCTCATTCATTTGCGAAATAGACACGTTTTATGCAAAATTCAAGGACAAGTTTCAAGAAGCAGTTCAAAAGGAAAACAAGGTTTTTTCTTCGGCATCCAACATAGACCCTACTTATAAGGTTTTTAAAAGACCAAGTGATAGATGGTCCTCTTCCTCTCTCGTCCAATCAACCTGCGCACAATTCTCACCTCATAAAGAATTTTTCCCTAAAAGTAATTTGTCTTCCCAAATATTACTCATAAGCGGATCTATAGACTCCCGACATTTGAACTTGATGAAGAAAATGAAAGAATGGCTCAGGTGAAGAAAATAATTTACACGATCCTCTTCGTCTTCTTATCTTTACGATTGTGAGCTGTCTTCGGATGTAAGAAACGGGCTTCAGATGAATGACAGATAAGGGACTTCATCTTGTGACTTCTGCGGCAGGAAATGGGAGCAGTTACGTAGGTTGGTATGAGGTGTTCTCGACATCCTCACAGACGAATTTAATATTCATATGCGAAAAGTAGCTTTATGTCAGAGATCAACCATATTTTTTTTAACTTTATGGAAGAGATTACTCAGAGGTTTTTTGTTGTTGTGGTGTTAAAATAAGTGGATTTTAAAAACCTCTTATGTCAAGGATGTCCATTGCCAAGGATGTCCAAGGATGTCTACACTCTTAAAACAAAAGAGTGAAATCCACTCCTATATTAGAAGTGCTTTATTTTTGACTCTGGAAAGGAGTAAAATTAACTCCTAAATCGCTCGTAATCGCCCTAAATCGCTCCTAATCGCCTTTAAATATCTCGTTTGTTGTTAAGATTGTTGGAGGTTTAACAAAACAAAAAGAGTGAAATCCACTCCGTTAAGGGAAGTGCATTTTCGACAGCAAAAGGAGTGAAAAGTAATTCAGACTCAGTTAAAATAGCTCGTTTGTTTTAAGAGCGTACTAACACGACTATTGTGTTTTTATCAAATACCCAGATAATCATATTTAAGTAAAATTACTTTTTAAATGATTAGTGAAAAAATTGCCTAAATAAAAAGTGCCAAAATCCTTGGTGACTATTAGCCGAATAATAAACAATTATAGGTTGGAACATTCACTTTGACGATTAACGAGAGAAAAAATCCCTTTGACAATTCAATTTTATTCTGATGTTCATTTCTTATTCAGACATACTAACAACATTTTGATGCAAATCAGCCAATCGATCATTACATTTCCATTTTGAAGTAGTGTAAAAACGAGTAGCCTGTAACACACTGATGGCACACGTCTCGCACATTAAGCAGCAGTCAAAAAAAATTTCGCCAATGGATTCTTCTTAATTTTTTGTTACTAAATATACAAATAAACCAGCTGCATGGGACATCAAAAATTCCTCCCATCTCGGTAGAGGAGCGAGTGTGGCGACATAGATTCATCTATCCATTTATCGCTAATTGTTGGGGTTGCCCATTTTTTTTAGAGCCTCGGCGCCCTGGGCATGGGGGGGGGGGGGGGGTCAAGGTGTCGTACATCACCTGGCTTTGGACCCAAGACGACACTTCCGACTCGGCATCTTTCGCACGCTGTAATTAAAGGAGCCCCATCTTCGAGACTGACGATGGCGAATTATGCACCATTAAAGCAAACACCAGATCGCCAAATCTGATTACAAGAAGTCAGAGAGGGGGATGAGACACAAATTGTCGAATGAATTCGAGTATGGTTAAGTTGTTACGTTTGTAACAAGATGAGAACCCCTAATTTTTTTCAGGAGAAGGAATTCATTAATAATATTTTTTTTTAAATGATGGTCTGTTTAATGAATTGGTAGAGTTTTAGTATTTAGAATGCGCGAAGAAACACCCTTGGAATTTGGTCTCAATATCGAATTTTCTGAATAATTTTTAAGCTTTCATACCTAGATCTAAAAAAAATTAATGACCTTTGAAACTTTTCCTAATTTTTTCCTCTTTTAACCCATTAATGACAATTTTGTTAATACAATGAGCACCTTCATTTTTGAATACAAATGTTAGTTTTAGGATTTGTAAATTCGTTTTTATGTAACTTAATGCATTCTACATAAATTGAACAGAACTATTTTATTCATTTGTTGCATATTTTGCTTATTTTACTAATTTTGAGCAGACAGCTCATTTTCGCCTGGAAAATTTCTAATTTCCTCACCAATCGTCATTAATGAGTTAAAATACCATAACTTCAAGAATTCTTAATTTTAATTACTTGAAACGAAGAGGATTGCGTATAAAAAATGCATTATTCAAAACTGTTACTATAAACAGATTTTTATCATAAGTCCCCATTGCATCTAAATTCGTTCAAATAAATTATATGTATTATTTTACTACAGCCTAGCTAGTTAATTTCTTAAACTTCTAAATGAACTATTTCTCTATTGATAAAAACCCAAAATCTAATTGTGTATTTATATATGAAACGCAATCTTAAAATAATATCCATTTCCGTTTTCTGGCATCGTTAAATAATTTGTTGTTAAAGATGTGTCATTTCTAATGGTACAAATAATGACCAAAACACTTAAAAAATTCAACCGCATGATTTCAAGGTGCACAATGTATCTACTACTGATCAATGATGCTTCATTAAAAACACATTAATTCAATCTCATTCAATTCGGACTGTCAATGCTATAGCATACGAATTTCAGAAAATTAGTTACTGTACCTTTACCCTGAAATTACTCCTCCCCTCCACTGCAAACCGCGAT
Organism: Hylyphantes graminicola; assembly: GCA_023701765.1. Lineage (NCBI taxonomy): Eukaryota > Metazoa > Arthropoda > Arachnida > Araneae > Linyphiidae > Hylyphantes > Hylyphantes graminicola. The sequence goes on along the minus strand of CM043113.1, from coordinate 41,782,119 downwards.
CAGAAGAACCAAATGTCGCCAAATCTGATTCATTTGCCCGCTAATTACGGTTATTCATCAGCTTATAAATGGCCACGACTCCAATTTGTCGTCTTCACTGTGTCGTTTCATCGCCATCGACTTAATAACACTGTTGATGCTTTTCCTCAGTTAAAAAACAAGCGATGTTCTCATTATACATCGAACATATCCGTTTGTGCCATTCGGCGACATTTTTCAGGGAAGCCATTTTTTTCAATGTCATCCCTTCTTTCAGCTGTTGCTTTTGATCGTCGCTTTTTTAGCACAGTTTTTATTTGATCAATAAATGGAGGTAAGTAAAAGAACGCGTCCCGTTAGACATCAATTTATATCGATAGACGGTTGAGTCGTTAGCCAATCGATTAATCATATTACCGCCTTGTAATTGGTGTCCGAAACGTAACCTCCCTTTAAATTTCAGAACATTTATCCTTTTACCACAACTAAAACCTCATCAAATTATCTCTGCTGTGCAGAGTAATATTCGTAGTATTAATGGCTAATCTAATAATTTTTATTTATATAGGGGAAAAGATAGTTCATAATTATATAGCTATACATTTTCTTTGCCTGGGAAAATTATAAGAATTCACATGTTTTAATTTGTAAGTTAATTGAAGAACGATACTTCTTGCTAACTTATTTCGCAAGTGTCTAGGAGTTGTTCTGAAGTAAACTTTGCTACTTTAACAAATTGTAAGTAAATTAATAAAGTACTTATTTATAATGCATATTTATTCATTGATTTCATAGCAATACAGCATAGTGTTTATCTACTACTGTGCAGCATTGCTTGCTTTACACTCGGGTTTGAAGTGTACTTTTGGATTTATAATCTTATTAATAATTTGTAAATTGAATCCCTTTTTGAAGTTAAGAAATTAACTATTAACAAGGCACGATTCTGTAAACTTCACGCAAATGTAACAATCTCTAATAAATTCATTCCATATATTCTGGCAATTTTTCTTCCTCTCCCAAGAGCATAATAGCCGACGAATATTTCCGAAATGGAAACAGTAAATCAGAAAGTCTACATTTCGTTTCCATTTCTGCGCACAGAAGTATCCCTGCATCAGCAGGTTGCCCAACGCGTTGGGACAGCTCGCTGCCGTAACTCACACCCAAATATGACAATTTCTCGAACGTCATGTACCGAGCTAATAAAAATACAGTGCGGACCGCCATCGCTCAAGCAACCTTATCTGATCGAGTCGAAATTTTGTCTGTGATTTGCGGACTTAATGTACTCTGTACCTGTGCCAAACGTTCTATAAACGTCCATGGAGACTGATCTACTGGTGCAGATCACTGGGATAGCGGAGGAATATCTTGACAATCGTTGTGGTCCTTATCTGAAATGGCAACTGTTTAGGAAAACGTGCATTGAGATATAGACTATAGATATTTTGTGGTGGGATTTTTTGTCTCCTTTTTTGTAAAACTGTTTTTCAGTGTTTCGGTTGCTTTTTTAGTTTGGTGCTTAGTTTCTCTCGACACAAATGATTTCATTGTTGTTATAGTTACCTTTGCATCTATTATTAAACTTATTTTCGATAAAATAACTACTGATATACTATTAAAGTGTATTACTAATTTCATAAACCATACAAAACCTGTAAATATAATGATTACGTTTAAAACTACAATTTAAACTTTATACAATGTAAAAGAATGTACTTTTTATTTCGAAACTTCCCAGTGACTGGTAATCTTGAAGTATATTCCAGACATCTTTTTATTCAATGACTTTTTTTAAGTACACATTTCATATTCAAGAAAATATATTTAGTTATGATCCTTAAAGAAAATTAAAACTGGAAAAATCTCCAAGTATTGTTTACTAGTCGAATAAACCAATTAAATAAACCTATTTTATTTTCCAGAATTGTTTATAGTCTTATGCACATATTATATGTTTTAATCAATAAATTATAAACCGGGCAATTTTAGAAAACGGTAATTTTGACTTCCCCTTCCACGTATCAGTTTATTTTTAACAACTGAGGAAAATAACCTTTTGTTCTTGATTCCCACAACATATGATGCCATTGTCAAAATGGTAAATCTAGACGCAAGCTTCTCAACCAGTGTCAAGAATTGGTATAAGAGGTCTACATTCATTTAGTGATGGGGCACTTTGAGAACTTTATGCCCGGTTCTGGTTCAAGGTGGCATTTTTATTAGGGGGGTCTGCATGAATAATGTGAGAAGGTAATTCAATTTTGATGGACAGAAAGAGGGTAAAACGTAATTTTATTTGGTAGAAAAAGTACATCTGGATTTGTTCGCGTCACAGAAGCTCGTCATATTGCAGGTTTATGTGATTGAAATATAGAGCTACTGAGGTGACATTTTTCCTGATATGAATCTGGCCACCATCAGGTGCAGAAATAGTTCTGGAATTGTCATAGAAGGACCACAGGAGAATAAAGAGGGAAAGGTTGGTATCCGTATGATTTATGAAGACTTGTCACACACACACAGACATTATATTTTGTCATTTTAAATTATGTTTTATGGATTTTTTCGCAAAGAGAACGACATCTGTAAGTTTATAAAATTTGGTTATAAAAAAAATAGGCGTTGATTCAAGTATTGAGTTCCGCTTAAACCTATACCAACCAGACTAAGTCGATGTTGTAGAAATAAGGATAATTTTGCTAGAAACTAAAAACTTCAAAGTAATTGGCATTATTTAATGAGTAAACTTATTAACAAAAATGCAAAGCATGTTCTTTTAATTGGTCATTTAGATAGTCGTCGCATTAAATACGCCCTTGGCAAATTTTGGGAAGGAAAAGAAATCTACTGGAATACGGTCTTAAAATTGGAAATTAGGAAGCTCTGTTTCGTATCCAGAGTCCACTTAAAATCCAAATTACCTTATATTTAGATGCAATTTCAGAAGTTTCTAAACCTGCAAAATATTTTTAATTTATTAGGTTTTCAAATATTGAATTTTATAATTCTTGCATAACCATTAATCCATGTATCTTATTAAAAAATAATTAGTAAACTCGATAGATTATACTCCATAATTCGGAAATATTTAGTCACCTATGACCCACCGATAAGAATTAACTCTGGAAAATGTAGATCTCAAGCTGAACTTATTTTAGCAAAGCAAGAATTTTTAACAAGTCATCAATCAAGCTTAGACGCCATTTCGGAATCGCGTGACGAAACGAACCACAAGCATAACATATTTGGTGAAATTCTCAACAAAGATTACCCAATATCTCGAAACGAGGGACCACTTAGTGTTCAATCCCAATGCAATACAAGCAGGGCTTAAACACATTAATTAAAAACACATTAAATTCAGGGGTTCATTTTTTTTAACAAACTTCTAATATGAAATAGTTGTAAGAAAATTATAATTGGTCATTTTTTTTTTAAACAACAAATAACAGGAATTAACAAGAAGTTCTAAAAGAACTAAAATAGCCTACTTTCCTGTTACTTAAATACTTACTAAAATTCTTATCTCGAAAAAACTAGGATCGTTACAGTAAGTGACATCAACAACCGTTTCTACATTAAATTTATGTACAAAAGAATAAATTTCACTAACCACAGCATCTAGCTATAATTTCAACTTCGTAAAGCCATTATTTTCATTTATTTTCTATCACCAATAAAATAAATATTACTTATCGTCCGCATGATTTATTTGCAGTTATAAATAAATATTTAATTTTTCGTAGAAAAAAACCCATAAAACTATTCCAAAATGCACTTAAAATAATAAATGTAAATAAACAAGTAGGTTTGTAACAGAATATGTCACTTAACCTGCTTCCAAACAACAGTTGTGTTTAACAGGTAAAAAGGCGCCAAACACAGCATTAATTCTATATTAAACATTTAACAGCTAATTTCAGTAGTTTCATTTATTTTATTTCGAGAATTAAATAATTATTACTTAAATCGTTTGCAAAAAATTATATTTCAAAGAATAAATATGTAATATTTTTCTCTTTTGAATAGAATGAAAACATTGCTTACCTACATACAGAATCTTGAAGTGAAATATATTTGACGTCATTTCAAACTGATCGATGTCGCAAAAATAAATTTATTTTAATTCATTGTCTAAAAGAATTAAAGTTTCTCAAGCGATTGTTGCCATGGCAATGGTGATTTATTTCTAATAAAATGGCTTCCTATGCTTTTTAAATGAGCATTAAATGTTAAAGTTTTTTTAAGTAATTGAAGTACTTAGAAATCGAATTCTTTTCTGAAATTTTCAATATATTCTCATTTGGATACGCTGAATTTTTTGACGTATATCACTTTTCCGTAGCATTTGTAGTTAAATTCAGCGATTTAAATGACTCGAAATTGAATTTCAATGCTAATTCAATGGGAAATTCGTCGACAAATAGTAGATTTATGTCCGTCCGTTCGTACAGACAGACGGACAAAAAGTATGAAAGTCGGGTCTCTGAGGTCATAGCTTTCTAACAAAAAAAGAATTTTTAAGATCGGATGGATAGAACCGATTTTGGAAGGGGGGTACGGACAGACGGACGGACGGACGGACAGACGGACAGACAGACAGACAGACGGACGGACGGACGGACATCGACCGCATGTCAATACCTACTTTTTTTATTTTTTTTAATTCTTCGAATTAAAAAAAAAAAAAGAAAAGTAGGCTAAAAATGACTAAATGCTATCTTCGATAGCGGGCAATAGAATAAGCGCAAAGTTTATTGCTAGATATCTCCAAGCTCTTGACTGAGAAAATTTTTTGTCTGATGTCAAACAGTCTTAAACAGCCTTAGTAAACATGGACAGCTTCCATAACACTAAATTTTATAGTCTCCAAGAAATGAAGAAAAGACAGCTTTTGATAATTAAATGTATTATTGATGCCTTGCTAGAACAGTGTGAAAGGTGGTTTGGGGGGAGTGAAGTCATGCATTTTTATTTTTGCTGGTAATAAGACTGTTCTGTAGCTGCACAGGAACAAAGCTACTTTTTCACACTATACTGGAAAGCAAGGTATACATCATGGACAGATAAGAGATGACCATCTTCTCTTTCACCCTTATTCCTTGGAACTTGTTTGTTATTTCTTTTAAGAGTTCTGTTCTAGTGTTGTTGTTCTATGATTGCTTTTCATTGTCTTTATTTTATCTCAACGTGATGAGATCCTGTATGATGTATGGATCAAATTCCAAATAAAGCCATTTGTTAAATAAAAAAAACTGCTCTATTTGAACAAAAATATTAATCGTATAATAGAACTTAATAAAAAATCAATAATACATGTTTCATTCTTTAAAGGCTATGAACGTTTCTCTCTAGTGGGGCTGGTGTTTTACCACGCAATCCTCCTATCCTTGATGAGCACTCATTTGTCGTCGCGGAGAGCCGAAGATAAGGTAATAACAGAATCATTTTCACGTGTCGAAGTCTCCATTCCATTAAAATATCGGGCACGTCGGGTCGTTAATCGAGAGGGTCGACCCTGGAACTTGTAAATCAGACCCCACTTTTCCTCCTATAAACGACGATTACGGCGATAAAGAAAATATTACAAGTAAATGAGCATATCGATGTCCCGAAGACATTAATTGTCAGCAAGGAGCGGTCTCCGCTTAGTGACACCGTGTCGGCTTCGGGGCACCGAATGTTGGCTTGAAGATGATTAAGTTGGCCAAGATGAAGAATCCCTTTTTTATCTCATTTTTGCTTATTTATTATTGTTTGGGTTTTTGTTTTGCATGTGATAGCTTCAAAGACGGGATCATTTAAAAGTGATTAAAGTTTTTTTTTTATGCTGACCTTGGTTTAACATTTTTGTCAGTTTTTTTAGTTATGTCTTAGAAATTAGATAGGTGGTAAAATATATCCTAAATATTTTACCTCAGAAATCGAAGGAAGCACCTCCATTTTTTCCAAATTATAGGGAAACTTGTGGACAAGAACTGCAAACGATTCTTATTATGATACACGGAGTTCTCGCAATGGGATTGTTTCACGGAGGATTTGGAAATAGCTCGGCAGCCTTGTTTACCTTTCTCTCGAATTACTTTTGTTTTGGTTGGTTGATATTAGATAATCAGGTTTGTGTGCAAACCAAGCACACTAACCTGAATATAGGTCTACCAACCAACCAACTTAAGAAAAACAAAAGTAATTCGAGAGGAAAGAAAACAAGACTGCGGAGCTGTTGCCGGATCCCCCGTGAAACAACCTCATTGAGTTAACTTGTAAACAAAGGATTTATTTTTTAAAAAATCGAAACAGATACATACTTAAGCTTAACATCTTTTAAAAAAGTGAATAAAAATAGGCTGAAGATAAAATTTTCAAATAATATGAAAGAAATATCTGCCCATAAATGGCTAAGCAGAAGTTTGATGCTAATGTAACTATGTAACTATTAAAAAGTAAAAAGTTAACTATTTAAATGACAACCGGATCGTTCTATAGATGCCACCACGAAACAAGTTCATGCCCCTCTATCTCCTCTCACCGTTTAATTTCTATAAGCTATTATTAAATAGCCATATTCGATGGACTCTACGTACCCGTTTCTTTATTATGATTAAGGGAATACGCGTAACAAAACAAAGGAAGTTGATGCTATATAATTTTGATTGAAATAATCTTTTCTTAAGAAATAAGACAGCAAATAAGTTTTGTAGAACGACATGAATATGAGGTTAAAAGACTTAATTGCTGGTGTGTGGAGGGGTATATTGAAAACAAATTGTGTGGTCCGCGTATTAGTTGTCTCGTTATTGAAATCTTTTGTTGCAATTCCAACCGTCTGGGATCCACTTTGACTTAATATATAATTCAGTTTAATTTTTCCGGTAGGGAATCCTAGAAGATAAGAAGTATACAAAGAAACATGTAAAATCTGTCTTTCTTCTTATTATTGTAAATGAAACGAGAGTTTTAAAGTGTAATATATATTTTTAAAAAATTATTAATTTATCTGAAGAAAGATGTATTATTGATTGTGAAATTTAATGCTTAAAATTTTGATTTTTTTTTAACAAAGGCTGTTTTCACTTTATTTTTTAGGGGGAATATGTATGCTGGTTTCTATGCTGGAGATTCTTTTGAAGAGTACACTCTTAAAACAAACACTCCCAATTTACCTCAGTCTGAGTGAATTTCACTCCTCCAGACTGGAAAATGCACTTCTCCTTTTGGAGTGGATCCTTTGTGTGTTAAACCTCCGACAGGATCACTCCAAACGAGTGATTTTAACTCAGTCTGAGAAAATATGCATGCCTTTAGGGTGTCGAAAATGCACTTCTCCAACTGGAGTGGATTTCACTCTTTTGTTTTAAGAGTGTAAAGAGGATATTCTTCAAGCCTTATAAATATTTTTGCAGACTTTATCATTATCTCTTACACCATTTTACGATTAGAAATAAATATTAAGAATTGTAATGGAGGTTCCTTCAAAGTTAATTGGCTGATCTTAACCCTTTCGCTACGAAGGAAATTTGTTTCGTCGTAATAGGTGATAGGAACATCATTATCGAATCCTTGGTCGGACGGCCGTCGTGAACCGTTTCAGTAGTGAAAGTGTTAAACACATTAACCATTAAAATTAATCCATACAAACCAAACTGCGAAACGTCTAAAATTACAAAAACTACATTTGTATTTCATGGAAATGTACTTTTGTTTTGTAAGACCTATTACAAACGCATCTCAAACATTAAATAGTACATTCATATCTGCACTTACGATTCATAATCCGACAAAACCATTTGTATGATCTTCTCAATTCGCATCGTGACTGCGATTCATATGATCCACTTCCTTATCCAAGCGACATTGATATCCAAACAAAAGCCGACTACAAAAATAGTCATCTCAAGAAAAATCCTAAAAAATACTCAAGAAATTTTCTTCGTCGAACAAATGGATAAAAAATGTATTTGCATCTGGAGAAACGCTATCGGCCTCCCACTGAGAGAGTCTTCATGATCCTCGAAAAATAATTCGATATGCCATTTTGGAATTGTGGTTTGAGAATGTCTTTTGAAGAAGCTTCTGGGGTCAGTGGGTTTGCCATCAAGATATTCGAATCTCTTTTTTTTATTCGATTGGATATAATTAGAACTCTAAATTTATGTTAGAGAGGATTGGAGATGCGGCGAACTTTGAACTCGTGGAAGATGAAGAAGTTGGACATTTTGAAATTGGATACTGAATGAACTTGTTTTTCCCCCTTTTGATGCTATTAAATTATGTTACGAAATTGTGTTAAATAAAGAAATAGATATTTTTATTAGATATATACTGATAGAAATATACAAATTTCAATGCGGCTTACAGCAGAGTATTAATTACTGAAATGGTACTCAGTGTTTCCAATCTTTATATTTTCAATATATTTTATTGTATACATTTATTATAAGCTACTACTTTTCGATTTTTTTTTTTCAAAGGGGCTGTTTTTTTTTAGTGTTTAAGTCTTTCGCAAACTTGGCAAATTCCCCAGAACAGAGTGCCATTTTTGTACCACCATCTAAGCGGCTCTCGCTATAAATTTTAAAACTCAGATTGCAACGAATCTGGGTGGATTTTTTTTCTCTCTGTGGATTTTTAAATATCCCGAGATTTAATTCTTTCGGAGGGAATCCAAACCAAATAACCAAATGGGTACTGAAGGTATTTTTTAAACGCCATCTAGTCATATGTCATGCATGCCGATCATTTTCCCATTTTTAAAATCTGCTTAGTAAGAATTAGAACTAATATAACTAATTTTTAAAAAAAATCACTATTAATAAAATTTGTAATGTGTTTAGAAAACTGACATCTTCAAAAACAATGCTGTTATTTTACCCATTTTTCAAGATTCGAACCTTATGATAGTTGCTGCCAAACCTAGAGCAAATCTTTACCCCGAGGGTATCAATCTGAAGAGGAAATGAAACCTATCCTCTTGGCAACTTCTTTGACACATCCGTCTGGTTCGATACCCGTGCCGTATCAAAATAATTTTTCCAGCACATCTTTTCTCTTCCACCTTTCTCACCTCTCTTCCTGTATCTTTTCACCTTTTTTTCTCACCAGCAACAAAGACCCGAACTTGACACGGGGGGAGAGGGGCTTCCTATTGTGGCTTGAATTTATATTCTGTTCAGTTTTTTCCATTATAATCCGTCCATGCCATGAAGAGATTGGGTGATGTTGAGGAAGGTGAAGGGTGTTATTTTTGTCATTTGTTTTCTCTTTCAGCAAATAATGGACAGTTATTATATAAGAGTAAGGGGGGGAAAAGTAAGAAATTTCATATTTGTGAAAAAAAATGGTTATAGATTACTATTTTATGTCTCTTTGAAAGTTCAGTAAGATCTTTTAAGTAAATTACTATGAAGAAATAACAATAACTTTAAAATTTTAGTTTAAACTAGCCTTTTTTTAAGAATTTGTACATCTTATGTAGCGATGATTGTATACTGAACTTAAAAAGCATGTAATTTTAGAGTTTATAACTGTTGTAAGGATAAAATTTCGTTTGCATAAATAAAGCAATTTCTTTTCTAGGGTGTAATCAGTCATGTTTTGACGAAGTCACAGATTCGGGTGCAGTTTTAAATTTTAATCCCATATTAAATGCGTAGGTAAATATCATTAACTTCGCATCTCTTTGGTCAAAAGAAGTTCTTTGTTATCCCGAGCTCCTGGGATATAATCATTAACAAATCGGTAAAATTCCTAAATGGTAAAAATGTTTACATTTGATATGTATTATAATGCGTAGGTTTTTAAGCATTTGATACATTCAGTAACCAGTACTTACAAATTATTTTTGTTTGCTTTTTCCGCACACTGGCAGCATTGCTATGATTTTTAGCAAAATATGAGAGTGAGGTTTTATGCTTGGACTAAAGTTACCTTGAACCGACGTTCACTCTACTCGACGGTATTATAAACCAACCAGTTATGAAAAAGAACAAAAATATTACACCGATCAAAAGAAATCCGATTCCGAATTGGAAGGGAGGGCATTTTTTTGTTTACGTTATTAGAAATCATCGTTTGATTATTATTACCACATTTTTTCCAGCATCGCATCTCAGGTTTCTTTTGGGAAACCCCGTCGAGGTTCTTGAAATGGTTCGCTGAGGGGGGTCGAGCTCGTGACCAAAGGGTCGCGTCAGACGATTGACGGGACTGTCCAAACGTCAGACCCGTTTTCATAGTCTGGTTCAATTTTTTTTATGTAATTTCGGGGGCTTGGAGGTGTTGCGTGCTGGCGGGATTGCGAGTCATAAAAATGACTTCTATCACAGATTTCTCGGCTTGTTCCTTGTACGGCTAGGGGTCTTACGACCTCCGTCACTACTTCTAGAAGTTCGTTGTAGCAACTGGCCAAGGCTCACCGTCAGTTGATAGTGCTTTTGAAAGAAGGAATTGTTTGATGAAAAATATAATAGTTGGTCTATGAACTACTTTATAATACAGCCATTGTATTACAAATAAAATATTACTTACTTAGCTTTTTTAGGTATTTCGTTACATGTTACACATTCAGGCAGAGAAGGACAGATGATTTGAATAATATTGGCTAATTCCATGTAACTGTAGTGTGAGTCATGATTTAAGAGGAGATTAAAAGTTTTTTAAATTAAAAAAAATTAAATATAGTACATTACATTATTCAGCTACAACAATTGTAGATCAACTAGTCCATTTTTTTCATTTAATGTTAAAGTTGTAGTGATAGTCACTTTTTACAAACATGACTTACACAATTGCACAAACAGACGAAATAATTGTGCATGGATTTACCTTATTGTATTTTTGACCTTAAACTGTAATAGGGGAGCTAAAAATACTAACTAATAATGAAATTGGGAAACGTCTAATGCTACGCTAACAATTAACGAATTTCTATCAGGCAGCGATTTAAGTACCTGAAAAGATAGCAAACAAGAAACTGTTCTCGTAGAAAATCAACTCATACTTTGGTGAATCGATATCACATAAATCTCATAATATTGCCGACATATTTCATGTTTGCTGATGATTGTTATATTGTTTATTTTAGCTCAGGATCTTCGAATTGCATATTTAAAGTTAAAGAATACAATATATAACAATCACTTTCACCCAATGTTAAACACAGCGAAAAAAAAACTCTTAAATCGATTTTTTATTCTTTAATAACCATATGTACTGAACAGTATCAGATGCATGGAGTGAACCATCTGCTTTCACATCATGGAAAAGGTTTAAGCGAATGAATAATGAAACCGAAGTTTTTTCATTCATGAAATCTTTGTCGATGATTGACAACATTGTAACGAACATTTTAGTTACTAAGTTTTGGGCATTTTTAAATACTATAAAAAGCTTATGAATGAACATAATTTGATTATTAATAGTAGGAAAAACTTAACAAACTAGTTAAAGTCTTTTGATATTTCTTTTTGTAGGCCTCCATTAGTTTCAATGCGAATTTCATTTCTAAATGTACTGTAAACTTTAAAGTTAGTAACCGCATTATTCAACTAAAGCAGTTTTCTTTCGGAGATAAGTTTTTTTAGTTAAACGGGGGACTATTACGAATCGTGAACGATTACTTTTAGAGTGGGCATTTCAATTTTTTTAATATATCGATTTTTTTTTTTTTTTTTTATGTTGGGTACTTAAAATCCTGCATAGAGGCATATTTCAAACGAGCTTTTCTTCCTTTATTGACTTCAACCTAAAAGTTTTTGTCAAAGTATAAAATATTTCAGTGAGTGGTGTGAGATTTCTCTCTAAAAGCGACATCTTCACATTGTGTAAAGAATATTCAAATCTGAGTCTGTCGTATTACTGTCAAAATGGTTCTAAGTAAATATTTATCAAGTTCAAAACGTGCCTATAAGTCAATGTTTTAGGAAAGTCATCAATTTGCTTCCCGTTTGACATTTTAAACATTATTTTTGAAAAAGTGTCTTTTACTAATTTTCTTACTTAATAACGACAATTTTTGCTTTAAATGTAATTAAAATCACCACAATTTGTGTTTATTTCTGAATGAGAAAGGTTTTGAAGTATTCCAAAGTCATATCAGTAACATAATGCAACTATAGCGATGCAAATTTCGCAAATACATCGTTTTTTATGTTGTCCTGACAAATATACTTTACAATGAAAACTACTTTATTTAATGGCTCTTGCAAAGATTATTCTTCATTATCAGAAATATTTTTTATTGTTAACTTTTTGTCATTTGAATTTCATCGATGTTATCGATTGTGCAACAGGATCTCCCAAACAAAACTCTTTAAAAATTTAATTCATAATTTCTTAAAAAATCCTTGTTGTAGGGCTCTTTTTGGAGGACGTACAAAATGTATGCAATATGAAATAGTATGATACAATCTAACTAAAATGATCAAAATAATAGACATAAATAACTTTTGCATTATATATACGGTATTTTCTTAGCTCCTTTTTTTCTGATCGAATATTTCTAAATTCGAATGCCAGCTGCTTCAATTTTGTTCGAATAAAGAGGTATTAATGTTTGTGAAAGAAGTTCGTTTCAAGACAACTTTTTGAAAGCAAAACATTGAAAATTATTAGATGTTCCTTTGAGATAACATGCACTACAAAATAATCCCTTTAATTTACCTTGTGGCTGGGATAGCCTGGTTGGTAAGGTCTTGAACTGGCATCCCTAGGTTGCAAGTTCGAGCCCCGCTGCCCTTCCTAAAACCCCCGTGTACCCTAATGGTGAATGGTGCATGTTAAATTATTTGTGGTCACAAGGTCCTAAAAGTTTCCAAACCAAATCAATACCTTTGAGAGTGACAAGTCAATTCTGGGGATCCTTTAGTTGGCCTCTATTTCTAAAAATGTGTGTGTTGTGTCTGTGTTACTTGACGAAGGTTTAAAAGCGGGTCTCTGACAAAGAACACAAACTAAATAGTTATGTCTAAAAACCAATTTACCATAACAGTGCAATAGGTAAAGTGCTGCTATCGCCTTGTGCTGCGCATTTACGGATGATGTAAAAATAAATGTGTGGATCGGCAAAAACGTTTGCTTCACTGGTAATGATTGGATACAAGCACTTTCTCTGTTTAAACGCTATTGGAGTAATTTATTAATGTGACTATGTGTGTCAAGAAAATAGCCAATTTGTTGCAAAATAAACATCACAACACTGAGTTGTAAAAAATAATCGCAAAATGTGCTGTAAATTCAAAAGAATTTTGTAGAGTCTGGCAGAAGCATCACTTTTACGGATGTAGTGCTGTATATGAAGATTTAACAGCTTAATTAACAAAATAACAATTTACCTCTTCCAAAGTTTATTTCATAAATGTAATTCAGTTGGTCGTAAAATAGAAAGCACTTAACCAGAGTTGATGTCATCGTTATTCATTGCCTAAAGCTGAAATATAATTTTTTTAAAACAGCGTTGGTGGTAGTAAGTTTTGCTATCGAAACGATAGCTCTTAAAAATATTACCTAATTTTTAAGACAATATGCATTCACACCTCGTATACCCAATTTAAAACCGCTTAAAAGATTAGCATCCTACACTTCCACCCACTGCCAAGCAATAGAAACAAATCTCGTATCTAAATCAGGGGGAAAGCGATAATGAAAGAAATTGGTTTGATATAACGGCTTCTAGAGCTATCAACTGCTTTTGTGAGAAATGGGTCTGAAAGTTATTATTTCATTGCAGGTGTATGTAGATTGAAAACGCAATTTATTCTGGCCCTAAATGCAAAACTCTATGCAAGTTCTGGGGTTGAATGAAATTCCACATTTTAAAAAGAAATTTTAGTTGAAGTTCTCGTTTAATAGGACTGAGTGATGTAAATACACTGCTCAAAACAATTAGGGGAGCACATGTTTTAAACCCATTCGCTCCCAACTATTCCATTGGGAATCATCAGCTTGTGATTTTTTTCTGACTAAGTTATATTCGCTACTTATGTATCCTTAGATACATCGTTAGATGGAAGAATAACGTATTTTGAAGAATTTAACATTTGTTTTTATATTAATGAAAATATGAAAAATATGGTAAAAATAATTTCACTTTAAAACAGTTTTAGAAAATAAATTGACTCTAAATTTTTCATGCTTGCATTTTTTAGATGTTTAAGAATATATTTAAACTATTTTAACAAAAAAAGTTTTGAAAAAATTATTGTTATAATTTATAAAAAAGTTATTATTACATTTCCCTCCTTTAAATTTAAGTATTAAAAACTTAAGATTTTTTCTCCTGTTTTTTACTATTTCATTTCGAACACATAGTGAACCTATTTAACAAATTTTAGATTCATAGGATAAAAATTAAAAAGTTGGGAGTGAAGTTAAAGTTGGAATTAAAAAGTGCTCCCCTAATTGTTTTGAGCAGTGTAATTTGTCAGAAAGACGAAAGTTTGAAAAGTATTCGAGTTGTTGAATTTTGTTTTTCAGAAATCAGTGTCGCAAAGAAAAACTGAAGAAAAAAATATAAAGAAATAAACAATAAGGATAGATATTCTAGTTCCTTTCATATATTAGAGCAATGCAACATATGAATAGTATTGACAACAGCCGATTAACTTGACCGGAGAATTGTTGTCTCTCATGGATTTTGATTCTTTTCCCACCTATTTTTTCCCTTGATCATGTAATCCGTAGATGTTTGATATTCCGTTGCCTTGTTAAATGTCAAGTCATTTGGACAAATATTTAATTTAAAACCACTGAATTAGGCAACTTTGATTATTATTACCATATCCATACGAAAACATTAAACCTAGTTTGTAAGAACATAAATTTTAGTTTCAGTGTTTTCAAACCAACAACGTAATATATCTTAGCACCACTCGATTGCTAGAAACCTTTATGAGGAAGAAAAAAAAAGGAACAGTTAAGCTTAAATTTATGGTACTGACGCTACCGCAAAATACGACGTGATAACGGTTGTGAAGACAGAAGTTCTTCATTTTATTTTGTTCCATTTTTTATTCTCTCATTCGAATGGAACGCCAGAATACTAAAACGAATCTCGGTCCAGGTAATGAGACTTCAGTCTAACAGCCGGGGGTCCCCCTCACATTCGTTTTTTCGGCGATTCTAAATCAGGCGCAAAGCTTAATGGCTTAACAAGGTTTTTCAATTTATAATCCCCCGTTAGAAACAATTCCCAATAGAAAGATTAGAATTATCCCCATGGAATATGAGGGGGAGGATTTTTTCGCTAAGATGGAACCGAAAAATTTAAGTGAAAAAAAATCGTGTTTCTTTAAAAAATAATCTTAATTGATGGTGATACTTTAAAAATATCTAAATTCGGCTAAGTGATTGAAAATTTGTTCTGAAATGTTTCATCGTAAAAGGTTTTAATCTTAATAATAGAATTTAGATAACCTCCAAGTACTTCTAAGACAAAAATGTATTGTTTAAGATGGCTTCAGTTTCCGATAAGCTGCCATTTAGGGCATTACTACATAGATTGTCAAATAGTCTATTAGTGCGAAAGCTAAAATACTCTGTTAAACGTTTCTTGAAATGGTTCTTTGAGTAAAAAGATAAAACTTTTAAATGAAATAATGGAATTTCAAAAAATATTTGACTTAAGATGAATAACAGTACTCAAAATTCTTTCTTCAAATAACGGACAATTTACTGGCGATATTTCTGTGAACTGCCGCCATTTTCATTTCTTATGCACATGCCCAGCCCCTTCAAAACTGCAAATGACTCGTCCAATAACGGAAATATTAGAGTAGCAAAATTTCTCTTGATTGAAGAAAAAAAATTAAAAGTGTGTTTTTACCTCAAATTACATTTTTATTAAATATTCCTTATTAATAACTCACCAATTTTAAACAAGGATACACAATAAACCACTCTTCTTAACTGCATTTTTGTAATTTCACTGAATAAACATATAATTTATCATTGTTTTTCATTCAACATCAGACAAAATTCTTCCCTACCGTAGGGAATAATATCTAAATATGTATGATCATAAATTTCTGATCGCGCTGGACGGGCAGTTATAGATGCCAGGCGTTGAGCCACGCTGTTAGTTAACAACGTACAATGTGGCCAAACTCGATATAATACCGCTCTTTACGAGCATTTTTCTATCTGGATAACAAAGAAAATATAAAACAACAAGATGGGCCCTATAAAAAAATATAAAGACCACGGACGGTAGCTTACGAAGAATTTTACTACTGTCGTGACCCTGGTTTTGAAGGAATTGTGAAAGTAGGTCTTTATTGAAAGATTTACAATGCCGGATGTATATGTAGTTGTGGAAAAGCTCCCTATATAAAAAGTAATCTATATTACAGGTTGAACACCATTTAAAATCAAAATGTCCGTTTTTAAACTTAATTTATCTTTTATTTCTTTTACTTCATTTCTAATTCTTGATTTCATCTATGATTTTAAGTGTATATCGTATAAATTCCAATAGGAATTACTGTTTTATAGCTCACAGACTGTAAGACCCATAATTTCACTTCCATTAAAGCTTCGTTTTCTTTTGATTTTATATCCAGTTAAAACTATTCTCAATAAAACTACCTAATATCTCTATTGCAGACACAATTAGATTTTTGTAGCTACAACAACTAAATATATTATTCACTTGCAAGTATTTAACGAACGCATATGCTCACAAAGATGTTTTTAAAAACCGATTATCTTTAATATAATAGAAAATCTTTCAATTGGAAAGATCAAAAATTATACAATGGTACGTTTCAAGGCTTGAGTTGTAGCAGAAGTGCTGAATGAAAGTATTTTTTTTTTCTCGAGCCCCGATTACTGAATGAATAATACGTATTTCAAAGCATCGATCAAAGGAAATGGAGAAATGAAAGTTAGAAAGACTACATCACCTGAAGCAAGCCTATTCTACATTTACAATCTATATACAAAACTAGGGGGCAAAGCCTCCTGCTCGCTACCGCTCCCGAACTCCCGGGAATTGCTAAGCAATTCCTATTTGTTTGCTCCGCAAACAAGCATGCAAGACCAAATGAGGATACTGCCAATGCAGGAATGCTCATCTATATAATCTGGCTAGCTTCCGTGTTACTGCTCCAGGGCATCACGTAGCTCTAGCGCTAAGCAACGACCTCTACCAAAGCCACGGGGCGCAACCTGAAGCAGCCCCAGCTCAAAATAAGCACACCGCCACACTTATCAGCGTTTCTGATTGGCTGAAGCCGCGTGAGTCACGTGGCTTTGAAGCGTCCGACAATTGCAATTTTATATTATATAGATATATACTCTTTAGTGGCTCCTGAGTTTCCTTATATTTCTAATTCTGCAATGGCAACAATCGAGTATGTTTACACTTTCGCCTACGATAAAAAGCGGTTGCCTAGTGGTCACGATCTCGGACTCCAGATCGGAAGGTTGAGAGTTCGAGACCCGGTGCCACTGAAGACTTACCGAGTATATGCGGAGTACGTGCTCGTAAAATCTGTTGGGTCCGAAAGTCCTGTGGTCGGTCATTGCGCAGTTCACCATGGGTACAGGTTCCTGGAGAAAATTTCCCTCCCCTTCAGGGACATGTCTAAATTGTGGAGGTGGCGACAGATGGCAACATCTGTCTTATGTGTTTGTGTGTGTCTTGTGTTGTCCTACTTGACGATGGCTTATAAGCGGGTTCTTGCGACCAAGCACACAAGCCTGAAAATATATGTCAACCAATCCAATCCAATCCAAGCGGTTGCTCTTGATTTACTGCAAAGCGCAGCGGATCAAGTTACTTGCATAGGCCTTTTATTATTAATACCTACCTTTCTTGATTTACTGCGTTGCATAAATATTTGATATTAGTTTAAAAACAACAACGTTCGGATAGAATCAGTAATTTTAACTTCAAATATGCATAACAATAGGGGCGCTTAATTGTGAAAATTTTAATCGACAGAACTATAAAACACTATTGTGAATAAGAAACACGTGCAATTCACGTTGCTTGCTGAAATCCAGTTACGTCAATATATTTGTCTACGTTATTTCGCAGTTGAAAAATTAAAACTCATTGTTTTTAAACGTTTTTTTTCTAAGCACATTGACCAAGATGTTAAAGGGGAGAGGCGAGCAGGGGGCGTGTGCCATCATTTAAATTAAATAATCAAACACAAACTTAAGACTTCATATAATAGATATAAGCTGGTGTGTTTTTAGGCGGTTTGAGCATCGAAGCAGGCTTCTCCGAAATTTCCTCCAGAAGAGGAAAAATAATCAGTGCAATTTACTCTACAGTTCAATAATAAAATCCTAACCATGGACAATTTCCGCTAAAACACAAACAACGATTTAGATGAAAACGATGCATTCAATTCATTTCCATTTGTGTCAAAATTCACATTCTCCCTGCTACCTCGGCAATCTTTGACCTCTGTCTCTAAATATCATATCTGCTCTTATCCTAGCTTTTCCACTGGTAAAAGTAATTGGCACTGGAAATTATATTTTTGACCCCCGTAAGATATGTGAACTCTGAAAGTGTCTCTGCTACAATTTCTCTTGCTTCTACTCCGCCCCCTTTTAAGATTTGTGGTGAACCCCCCCAGGGGACGAAAAAAGGGGGAACAATTTTTTCTTTTACACATAGCATCATTCGAGATTTGGCGAAAAGATAATTCCTTTTTTTCGCCAAAAGGAATTAGAATACACATGAGTACAATAGTTGCTGAGAATTCCATCACATATTTAAATTATTCTAATTTTGATAAGAAAGAGTGACATTATAATTCTATTGAATAATCATGCTCGAAAAATTCCAAGCACGTTTGTAGTAAAATTATGTTTTGCAAGTTTCGCTAAAGCTGAATAGTTGATTCCTTTAATCTTTACGGAAATTTAAAAAGACGATTTTTTTTCAATACTACTCTGTGTATGACTTATAAGAAATTCAAAAATCTTTCTTTTTTTATATTAAGATAATTTTTTTTTATTTATTAATGTAGCACCAAATCCGATAATGTTGTTCAGCAAAAAGTAGATTTTTTTAAGGTGAAGCTATTATTTATTTTTCATCACCAGAAATTTTTTAGACAAATAAACTCAACATTCACCAAATAACTCAAATCGTTACCATTCGCCAAGCTTTTCAAAACAATCGCCAAGCTTTTACAAAACAATCGCCAACCAGAGCGTGCACATAAATAACAATAATTTTAGGGTTAGGTAATGCGCAGGCTACAAAAACAAAAGAGAAATCTCAACAAGCATTGACAGTAAACGATCTCCGACCTCAGGGCACAAAACTATCGATGCCACTAAAAGTGCCATTCTAAAACTAACGGATAATTGGACACTCAACTAGCTAATGACACGTTTCGCTTTTCAATCGCAGTTCTTGGCGATCGAGCGGCAGAATATGTTTATCTGTAGACTTAATGAGCGGCAGATAGAAATAGATAAATTTTGAATAAATGCGTTGTATAACAAGAATTGTTTCGGTATACGGTTTTATGTGTTTGCCTGGCCCTGGTCGGAATTGTATGTTTATGAGGATAGCTAAAGTTGCACTAAGAACCTTCTCCTTACGAAAAAAAATAATCAAAGGCGGGTAATGCTCGTTTAATCTGTTGGGTCCGAAAGTCCTGTGGGTGGTCATTGCGCAGTTTCCCACGGGTACAGGTCCCTGGAGACTATTTCCCTCCCCTTCAGGGACATGTCTAAATAGTGGAGGTGGAGCGCGATAGATGGCAGCATTGCCACGTATGTGTGTTGCGTCTGCCTTATTTGACGAAGGCTTATAAGCGGGTCTCTGACCAAGCACACAAGCCCGAAAATATATGTATACCAACCAATTAAGGCAAATATTATAGCCCTAGTGCAGCTCTAGTGCGGCGATATTTCAAATAAAACTAAATTAAACTCAAAGAAAATATTAGTACACAAATATTTCGAAGAACCATTTTTTTAAATGACCAAGAATAAAACCGCATTCCTCACATCCATCATAGATCTAAAAAAAAAGTTCTTTTGAAAATTCGAACCATTATAATTGCGATATTTACATAAAAAAAACTGCCTCATCTATTATAACTATGTATACGTGGTTGTTCATACTTAAACCATAGGTAACAGGAATCAAAACGAACGATCATTTTACGCTTCTCAGAGACCAGATGACAGTTTATGACACGCCGAATTAAAACTTTACGCAACGCTCTGCACAAGCCAGACTGGGATCCAACCGCATCCCAGGTGCTAATAAGGTATTTTTTTATTTCTTCTTGTTTCAGGTGAACTTTGACCTCGACATTCTTGGTGGTGTTTTCTTAGACCCCCATTTCCTTATCCCCCCACTCTTAGCAAGAGTGTATTACGAAAGGACCGAAAAACAAAAGTGCGCAGTAAAAATATACTAGAAGGTTGTAGTCAAAACACTTGAACTTGTCACCGTTGTGGAGGTAGGTTGTGTTGCATCAACATGGTTGACGCATCAAAATAAGAAATGTGCAAAATTTTGAATTTTTTTATGGTTAGTTTTTTTAATTGTTGGGTTTTAAAAGAAAATTCACGCTTTTTGCAGTTCCAAGTAATAGTGCTTCAAAAATGAACTGTTCTATACCAGAACTGTCCAAATAATTGGCTTGTTTCTGGTGACGTAATTTCTTCCAGCTTTCAGTCCTGTGGATCCTTCTATCAGTGCTCCAATTGGGGTTCTGTTCCCACATGACATTGATTTCCCAACCAAGGCTCGAGAATTAATTTATTTTCATTCAGCAATCAGCATTCTTGTTGCCATGTAAAACATGAAACATACTCATTTAAATAGCAGAATCATACTTCTTTATGTGAACGTGTGAACCATTATATATGTGACTTAAACATGTGAACCCTTACTATCTGCGACAAAGTCATCTATGTGTGGTTAAACAGATACAATAGAAATATTAATTGTTCACTATGCATCATTTCCATATTTAAATCTGCAAAGACTGCCACTGGAGGAACATTCGAAAAAAATTAAATCCATCTTTAGTATATATATTTGTTCTTTACGAATTCCATGTAATAGCAATAATGCTTTTCAATGATGTTAGAAATATCAAAAGAAAACCTTAGGAATGTTTGATTACAATTGCAGACCGAGAAGTAGTTCAAATTTGTCTTTTGTTTTCTTTGAAAACTCTAGAATTGAGTTGCAAATCGTTTGTCATAAAGACGATAATTTTTTTATAACAATCTTGTTATATTGTTAAAATAGATTGTATAGTCGCATAATAAATAAAAAATCTTTATTTTGAGTAAACTATTAAAAAAAACTAACATTTTTAACACTTGCTTTTGAAATGTACGAAAACAGAACTAAATGGAATGTTACGATAATTGTAGACAATTCAACTTACTAAGGAATTTCTCTGAAGACAAGTAATCAATTTGGTTTGATATAACTGCAAGCAAATGGCGTGATACTAATTTGATAGTCGATAAAATGTATTTGAGAATGTAAATTCTAAGCGATTCGAAATATATAAATCAAGGCTATATATTTTACGTATAATATATATTTTTATTAGTTATAACCAATTTTTTTCACAAAGGAGAATGACTAAGAACATTTAAGGAATTCAGTTTTAAACAAAAGTAACAGTCAAAATTCCACTTAATTGAAGTGCCACCAAGAAAATCACCGAAAGTCCTCAACCTGTTGCAAAACATTCTCGCTCCGTGGCAAAAGCCTTTCCGGATATATCCGTCAACACTTCTGAAGAAAAGATTAAAAGTCCACCGTTAAAACTAGCCTCTGATGGATGTCTGGAAGCCTTTTCACACTGACATCTGATTGATCTTTTATTCCGATTGCCACACCTGCCCAGAATACCAACACCAATGACAAAATACCAACACTTCTGCCGACTCAGAGCCAGAAAGGTACAAACTCATCTTTGTAATACTTTGCAAAATACCCTAAAAACCAAAGATATTATCATTAAACATAAATGTAATTCGAATATTTGAATTCGTCTGTAATTGTTCCCGTTTAACTTTAGAAATACAGACTTTTGGGACCAGTTGGGAAATTTGATTAAACAGTGATAGCTGAACAAAATTCAAAACCTTCATTCTTAATGGAGTTATACCAATTTTGCTCTGCTTATGAACTGATTTCTCTATTTCTTTCTCTTTTGGTTGAGAAAAAGTTAATTGAAATTTTTAATAAATTCCTTTCTGTTGTTTATTCATGGAATGATTCCGATGTGATTGATTCGAATTATCTATTTTGCAAGAGGGGTATGGATAAGGTATATTAGCGATTAAATTAGGAAATGGTTTTCGAACGGTAGTTACCTAAATCAAAAAGCTAATGTCTTATGATTGAGTGGCATGACAATTTTAGATATGATTTATAGGATACTATTAGACATTTCTATTTTTTTTCAGCTTGTAGTAATATCTTCTAGTGATATGTTACATCTTGTTCTACATAAAGATAAGCAAATCAGTTTAACTTGATATGGTTACTACTGATTGCATTTCTTTCCTGGTTTTTTGCATATATTACAGTTGAAAGCAGTTTTTCCTTTAGTAGAGCTTTAAATCAATATATTTTACTGAAATTTGTAATATTATCTAATCATTGAAACACATTTAAAAATAGTTATATTATATTTAAGCAATCCTTTGAAAACCTTTTTCACAAGTTTAATGATAATTATTTATCATTTTTATATAAAAAAAATCCTACGCACTCATCCTTTATATAAACATACTTTTTTTAAGTAATATATATTTAAAAATATGTTTAGCAAGTAAGTTCGAAAAAAAACTTTTACACTTACTGAGAGGCTCGTCAACTTAATTAATTTTGAGGTATGGAGACGCAAAACTACACATTTATGTCTGTTATGAGTAAACAAACAAGCACTACCAGATTTTGTAATTCTTTTGCAAGTCGTTCAAAATCTGCTCGAATTCTTGCCCACGTCATTATTTATACAATTGATACACATCAGCTACTTTTGGAATATTATTTATATTTGGCTACTTTGGCTACATCAGCTGCTTTTGGTATCAATATTTTTTTATAAGGATTGAATATTCTAGTTTATAATAAAAGAGTTTGTATTATAAAAAAAGTTGTAAAATAAGGCTATGAAGTGATTTCTGCAAGGTTTACGTATGTAGACATTTGGAACGAAGATGTTCTGTTTGGTTGGTTGGTAGGCATATAGTTTCAGGCTTGTGTGCTTGGTCAGAGACCCGCTTATAAACCTACGTCAAGTAAGACAAACACAACACACACATACGTGACAGATGCTGCCATCTATCGCGCGCCACCTCCACAATTTAGACATATTCCTGAAGGGGCAGGAAGATAAAAAATCTCCAGGGACCTGTACCCGTGCAATGACCGCCCACTGGACTTTCGGACCCAATAGATTTAAAGAGCACGTACTCCGCATATACTCGACAAACACAAACATCTATGTCTTATCGGGAATCGGGATTCGAACCCGAACCCAGAGGCTCCAAAAGCTAGCTCCCAAACCATTGCGCCGCCAGTTCGGCCGAATATGTTATAATTAGTATCATTAAACATCCAAACACAACAATTTATCTTATTTTCATTTTACCTTCAACGTTTTACTTAATTCTTATTCCATAATCTCCATTGCAAAATCTTTACATTAAAGACATAAAAGATGACTAAAGACATGGCAGTCAGTGTTTGTACTTACATACAATAAATTAAGACGGTAACTGCAGGTGTGCAAAGATAGGTTATAAAAACCGAACACCTGTGTGACACTTTTTTGCAGGTTATAAGTCAGGAACAATCAACACTATTGTTAAATAAAGTAATGGTATATGCCATATGCTTTGTTAACACTCATCTATGATTGTTATCTAAAGCTCATTACATTTGTTTTCTTTATAGCTTTAAATTGAAATAGCACTTTTTATTGTTAATACATAGATAAGATATATTTTTTATAGTTAGATATTTATTTCAAAAATAGCGGGGGATTATTTGCTTTATATAAAGAATGTAATAAATTATTTTTTAAATATTTTTTGGATTCTGTACTTCAATCGAGGACACACATTAATGTTAAATAGATTTAGTATTAAAAATTTATATTCAAATTATATTAATTTTTTGCTTTGTTAATATACTTCTGTTTCAGTTATAAATTATGGGAAAGTTATTTGAAAAATTGAGAACGGCTAAATAATGCGATTAGGCATAAGTAGCTATGGCATAGGTAGCTATTGTAGATCAATGACTTTAAATTAATTTCAACTTCTCAATCTTTAGAAATATGTTTTAATTGTAATTATGCGTCTCTTTTAAATCAAAGTTTACCAAATATACTGTTCCAACGCAACTGCAGGTAAAATTATAATATTGATAAAATTATATTGCCTAAAATAACAAGACTTTCCTGCTATCCAAACATCAATGCTTTTTATCTTTAGAAATAAAATATTTATTTTGGAATAAAACCCATTTAGCACATGTAGGTAATATTTTACATAAAACCATTAAATTTTATGATAGAAACACTTTCCTCAAAACAACAATGACAACGATTATAAAATACATTTATAATAAACTCATAAAAGTTTATAATTAAGTTACCTTCCTTTTAAACACCCTTTTATTAAAGCATTTCTCTTTTTTTCTTTAATAGATTTTTGTTAATCCAAAAGAAACCAAGTGACATTCATTTAAAATTTAGTTATTGATATCATACTAGAATTTCGATACTAAGATATGATTTGTACACAAACAATATGTCAGACAGAGATTTTAACATTAGGCACACGCTAGAATACGCGTTCGATGAGTCTTAATACACGTTTAATTGTTGAAATAAATATCCATAAAGTGGTTATTCATATTTCGGAAATGTGTTCTGATGCGATATTTAAGAGCCTATGCCAAAGAGGTTATTTATTTATCTTAAATCAATCCACATTGAAACCTAAAACAGCTTTAATATCGCGAAATAACTAAAAATGGCATCTTAATGTCATATTGATATTGCAATATCATAATTATATCAAATCTATACGCTAGCCTTTGGAGGTGCTGGGGTCGGGTTCGAATTCCGGTCAGGCATAGATGTTTGTGACCGTCAATAAATGTTGTTATTTGTCTATGTGTTATTTCTTTCTTTGTGACTGTTAATATTCTTTCTGTGTCTGTCCCACTTGGCGAAAGCTTATAAGCGGTTCTCTGAACAAGCACACAAGCTGGAATATATATGTACCATATACCATACCATACCATCAGATCTATATTGGAAATTGATCACACGATATTTTGTGCTACAATGATTTTCTTTGTTTAATGTATATGTAAATCAATATAATATGCTTGTTAAATTATTCATACCGAAAATTCTAACTTATTTACACAAAATTATCAACTGCTATACATACGTTATGTGTTATAAAGCTTGTTGTCATGTTCAGACAATAACAACTACATTTTCAAAGTTATTTATTTTAGTTATTATTTTCTAATTTCCAATTAATCTATCCTAGCTTTTAAGTATAATGATACGTAATTCCAATGCCTAAGCTCTTAACCAAAATTTGTTTTTTAACTTGATGTACATTTTTATACTATTTATACACAACTGTTACAAAACTATATTAACTTGTTTTGAGAAATACGTGCGACCATTCGTATGGGTAAAGCAGTACGTCAATACAGTCAGGGCCTGCTCTTCCATAAGGCCTGTTAGGCCCGGGCCTAGGGCCCCCAAATTTTAGGGGCCCCTAAATTTCAGTTTCTATTATGCTAAATGCTGTAAATCCCCAAAATATTAGTAAACTAAAAAAATTCAGATACTCCACTTTGTTTTTTGCTCAATTTTAAGTGAGTAATTGACCTTACGTTATTGTTTTGATCAATGTTTGTAAGGAAGCCTAAAAAATTGTAGCAAAAATTTTATACATGGGTCATATAGTACCATTATTATTGGAAATCATGTAATCATGCATAATATTTTCCGTAAAGGGGCCCCCAAAATAGGTTGTGCCTATAGTCTTAGATTTCCTAGAGCAGGCCCTGAATACAGTTAATACAGTAAGCACAGGTACAGTGAAATGCAGTACGTCAATACATTAAATACAGTAAACACAGATACAGTTAAATGCAGTACGTCAATACAGTAAATACAGTAAACACAGATTCAGTAAAATGCAGTACGTCAACTTCGGCTGATGGTTCTTCATTCTTAGTTCTTTTCAAAATGAACCCATTCAATTAAACGTCGCCCTCTCCGCGTCGTATATAATTAAACCTCACTCTACATCATTTAGAGACTGGGGCATCTTCCTGAAATGAAGTAAATCTGGTACGGCATCTCTCATAATAACTCCATTGAGTTGATTACTGGGCCCACCCTCGCCTAAATTGCTCATAATCGGATGGGGGCTGGCGATTGTTCATTGAAGTGACGCATTCTGCTCAAGATGAGGAGGATGTTTGGTTTGGTTGCTTGAATTAACGTAACAGTGTGTAAAGCATCAGATGGCTATTGGAGGTGGTCCTAGTAATTTTTGAAACGTGGACAAGTGACGAAGAAGAGGAGGCCTTCTAACAAAAAAGAATAGGGTATTTGACTAAAAAAAAATATTGTCTTAAAATATACCAAAAATATTGGACACCATTTTTGGAATCAACTTTAAGCAAATTTTAACTATCCGCTTCTGAAAAACCTCCTTCCATTATCAATATAATTCTTGTTTTAATAGCAAATTTGATTAAATCCATTTAAATTACAAACGAAAAAACATCACACCGGTTTGTTTATAATACTACTGACGTCAACCAAACCGACGTGTTTGTGATCACGTGACGTACCGATGAAAAATAAGCCATTTTAAAAACATTTTTATGAGTTATTTTAAGATTTATTTTGCAAAAAATAAATATAGTCCAGTAACCAGGTAGTTTTTTCAGGAAAAAAATACAGAAATTGTTTTCTCAACTGTTTTATATGTTTTCGATGGTGCTGAATCCGAATATCAACTCTGTTAACAAATTCAGGCATGGGAACATTAAAAAAAATTGAAAAATCCCGAAATTTTACCCCTTTTTTGGTTTTTTTCCTTCTAGCAGGAAAAGTATTGATTTCTCAACCAAAAAGTCAATGCAAAATTTAAAGAACTTTAAACAAGCTAAATAAAAGTCAATTACTCTGTTTATGTTAGATTAACAGTTTTGTTGCTACAGCGCGCTGAAAATCGGGCAATTCCTCCAGAATGTGAAAAGTCCGAAATTTTCACTTTCAGCACACACACACGCAAAATAGAACTGTCGAAATAGAGTTAGGGGTTGAATTAATTGGAACACAAGCTAATCTTGTTGCAAATGGTAGGAAATATGCTTCTAATGAACATACTAAAAATCACAACCCGAACTGTCTCTCAAAA
Source organism: Hylyphantes graminicola (assembly GCA_023701765.1). Lineage (NCBI taxonomy): Eukaryota > Metazoa > Arthropoda > Arachnida > Araneae > Linyphiidae > Hylyphantes > Hylyphantes graminicola. The sequence continues at coordinate 41,754,702 of CM043113.1, read as the reverse complement.
TAAGTTTTTTAGCCGCAAATCTTAAAAAAACGTCAATTTTTTTTGTTGAAATTACAATAAACCATAATAAGTCAAGTGTGGTATCAAATTAAAGGGAATTTTATGCTGACAAAGAATATACACTTAGTTTTAAAACTTAAATATTTGGAAAGATGATTTCAGAAGGAAACGATGAGGAAACGGACGAAAAATTTCACTGCAAGCCACGGCACTCCTTGTCATTATTAAGATATCGAACAAAAGTTTGCGACCCAGAGCCATGCTTCAGTGAATAACAAACATGGAGTCCCCAATAATAAGCAATATTGAACAAACCCTCATGAAATGTAAAAAAAAATAATTGAGAAAGAATGACAAAGTCAACATGGAACCTGGTTTTAAATCATTTGAAATGCAGTGAAATAACTTATGCAATGAGTTTGCTGACCAGTGTTTTCGTTAATCGAACTCAAGCAAGAAGGACGAATGATTTTGTAGATCTAAACAAGGTAGTACTTTAATAGGCCGCAATGTGTGTGTGTGGGCAATCCATTCACTGATTTTTCATGTGCTTTGTAGAATTTTGTTGATGGAATAATATATATTGCAGAAAAGGCTAACGTGACATGATTTGAAGCGATATTTAAAATAAACTAGTCTACCATACCTTTTAGAGATGGAACTTAATAGAAAAAGGACTAAGCAGCAACGATAAAACTATGGAAAAGGAGTAGTAATAACTAGTCTTTTCTGGTGAAACTCATCGAATAAATTCAAGTCTTTAACATACAGGATGCGAGCTTACATGTTACATCTGCTTGGATAATAAAGGACAGTACGAAAAATTCAATTACGAGCTATCTAAACGTTACCAACTTCATTTATTGACCATAGCAATCAGCGAATGAATAAAACGGACAAATATATTGCAAACTCATCAGATTCCATTTATTACAATAAAATTCAATAGACTCCTTGTGCCCAGCAAAGTATTTCCTTCGTGCTTGATAACGGTGCATTAATTTCTCTGGAACACTTGTACAACATTTGGGGATGTCACAAGGAAGTACTTGTATAATGTCAACAGAATTTATGGAAAAGTTATAATAGTGTTTGACGGGTATGGAAAACCAAACATAACATATATGGAGCACATTGTTTGCATTACTTTGTTTAGATCTACAATATCTTTCACCATTCTTGCATGAGTTAGATTAAAGGAAAACACTTGTCAACAAACTCATTGCATAAGTTATTTCACTGCATTTCAAATGATTTAAAACCATTTTCTTTTTCTAAATTCTTTTCGTACATTTCATGAGGGTTTGTTCAATATTTTTTGACCATTTTCCGGAAATTTTTCGCCCGTTTCCTCATAATTTCCTTCTAAAACCATCTTTGTAAATATTAAGGTTTTAAAACCAATAGTATATTCTTTGTCAGCGCAAAATTTCCTTTAATTTGATACCAAACTTGACTTATTAAGGTTTATTGTAATTTTTAAAAATAAAATTGACGTTATTTCAGGATTGCGGCTAAAAAACATATTTTGAGCGACAGTTCGGGTTGTGATTTTTAGTATGTTCATTAGAAGCATGTTTTCTACCATTTTCAACAAGATTAGTTTGTGTTCCAATTAATTCCTCCCCTAACTCTATTTCGACAGTACTATTTTGCGTGTGTGTGTGCTGAAAGTGAAAATTTCGGACTTTTCACATTCTGGAGGAATTGCCCGATTTTCAGCGAGCTGTAGCAACTAAACTATTAATCTGACATAAACAGAGTAATTGACTTTTATTTAGCTTGTTTAAAGTTCTTAAACTTTTGTATTGACTTTTTAGTTGGGAAATTAATACTTTTCCTGCTAGAAGGAAAAAACAAAAAAGGGGGAAATTATGGAATTTTTTCGATTTTTTTTAATGTTCCCATGCCCTAATTTGTTAACAAAGTTGATATTCGGATTCAGCACCCTCGAAAACATATAAAACCGTTGAGAAAACAATTTCTGTATTTTTTTCTTGCAAAACACCCCCTTTTGACTACCTGGTTACTGGACTAATATACGTCTGTTATTTTTGGGCTCAAATTATAATTTAATTAATATTGGAAGGTATTTTAGCGATACTGATCAAGTACCCTATTTTTTAATTTCGAACTGCTTTGAACTGAAGTCAAAACGAACCGTTAACAACGTTAAAATGCCTGATGACAGATTGACCGAAAAGCGTACAAACAGAATTTTTTTTTTTTTTAAAAAATAGTTGCATGAATTTAACTTTTTAATTTTTTTAAAAATTGCAAGATTATAACAGATATTGTAAAAAACAATCTTATAAAGAATAGATGGACAGAGTTACTGATTTGTTTTTTATTTACTGATTTGAAAGATTTTTTAAAATTTAAATCAGATAAATATTTGGTATGAAGGATTAAATGCATAAGGCTGAAGTATCGACAAGATCGACTATGGTGTAAGTTTTCATTATTTATTTGACGAATATTTCAAGTTTAACGAAAATTTAAATAGCCACAATCTACAATCTCTCTCTCTCTCTCTCTCATTATGTTTTATTCGTGAAAATTTTATTTAAGACAAGTTTTCGATTATTGATATGCTTCTGAGAATATAGATTGAAAAACATAATTCTTTTAATTACTCTAAAAGAAGTATTTCGTTTCAAGCTCATTGTTAGATATCAGGTTATTCTAAGTATCTAAGTTAAGGAAATTGAACTTTGTATATAATTTAGAATGCATCAACGTATCTGTACTCAAGCAAAAAATATTTCAAATTCATTATTCCAAATTAAAAAAAAGCATAAATTAAGGACAAATTCCATCTAACTAAAGATTGTAGTGAACAAGGTAAAAAAAAATTTAAATTTGAAAAAATCAAATTTAATAAAACATAAAACAGTTTACAATATTTAGTTGCAGTAAGTGTAGATCAACCATTTCTCTACTTTTTTTAAAAAAAAAATTAATATTAAAAATTTTCGTGATACTAACATTTTTACTCACGTGTGACTTTAAACTACTAAAAAGGCGATTCTGCATGGAATTAGTCTACACTCCGTGCCAACCTAACTTTGGTAAAAACAAGGAGTAAAAAGGCATTGGGAACCGCGCAACTGGTCCGTTAGTTGGAAACTCGTGTAAAGTAATATTTAGGTACATACAAAATTATTCGAATACAATTTAACAAAGATACACTTTTCATTCGGATAAATTGCCTAATTTTCTCAAATAATATTCAAATCTGTTTGACCTTAAACGAAATTAATGTTTTAAACATGTTTTCTGGATGGATTCGCAAATAATTTATGGGACTCTTTACTTCCGCGGAAGGATCTTCTCCATAGCATATTTCTATTTATCCATTTTAGGTTGGCAAGGAGTGTAGTCTAAGAGCCTTGCTTTTGCAAGTTGTACCTCTAGGGTTCTATAGTTTCTGAAGAGATTTTCTCTAGTATCACCGAGCTGGGGAGCCCAGTCGGTTAGGCACTCGTCTAGCATGCGAAAGGTCCCAGGTTCGGGTCCGGGCATCGCCAAAATAACTGCCGACATATAAACGGCCCGTGCAGCCAAAAAATTTTCCGACGAATAATACCCCTTGTAAGGGAGTGCACGTTAATTATCCTTCAAAGTCCTAACGCTGCGTACGATGTCGCCCTTAAAGGTTGCATTGGGTGCCTATTCAATTTCCGGCTCGTCACTTGACTGTGGTTCTAAAATACGACGCCCGTCGCCAATAGCCCTCGTGTAGCTCTAGTGCGACGATAATTCAAACCTAACTTAACCTTTAGTATCACCGTCTGCTCTGACCATCCCCGATATACTGATTCTGCCGCCGCCGTCAAAGGTAGTCATTAACCTGCGCAAACAGGAGAGTGAATTAAATGGAGGCTTTGTGTCTTATGTGACGCAACTTCAGGACACAAAAGGGATCGGCAACAAAGTGTGGGCCGAACCCTCAATTAACTTCAATAGGTGAGGTGCGCTATGGGTATACCTTTTCTTAATGCATTTTTATTCATTGGAAACATGACATTAGGTCAAGACATTGTCCTCTAGTCTAATTCTGACCTTGATAATCTGGATTTTTTTTATTGAAGTGAGAGGAGTATACGATTATATTTAAGTCGGAGTTGCGAATGGATTTAAATTTCCTTTCACATCGCTCCAGTGTGTTCCAAATCGCTAGTCTACAGATGGATTTAATCCAAGTAATGAAATTTAATTTTTGAAGTAATTTGGTAAAAAATGTTTTATAAATGTTTGAAATATTATCTCCAGATGCTCTGGGCGGTTTTCCCATATTAACTCTGTAGAAGATCCATCACTTTTTGTTTACGTCTCGATAGATTATCTATTCCTCTTCATTTACCAAACATCTCCTGAGGGCTGGGGAGCCACAGTCGGTGAAAAGTTTTTATATTTAGGACAGATAATATAATGACAGATATCAAACTGGAAATTAGGACAGATTAATTAGAACAGATATTAAACTGTCTTTTAACGGACATATTGACAGGCGAACAAAAAAAGTGAACAGACAAAAGAGCAAAAAGTGAAAAAATAACTCTCTGATGTTAGCTTTCCATTAAAACATTAAAAAAAATAGAATGGTTAAAGTGGACTCTCTAAATAATGTCGATACCTACTTATCATTTTTTAAAATTTTCAATTAAACAAAAGAAAGTAGGCAAAAAAAAAGAATAACATTTTAAATTACGGCGGGATGTTTTGCAACGTCACTTTTCATATGTTGCATTTACGACATACAAGCTTAATAAAATTTTTATAAAAAGGGCAGATCCTGAGAAAAGTTTTTGTATATATTGGACAACTCAAGAAATCGCCCATAACTTTTCTCAAATACCCGTTACTTCATTGTTTCTCTTTAATCTCAATGTGTCAAAAAAAGGGAAATCACCATTTATAAAAGAGCATTTATGGAGTGTTTCGTAACTTTGGCGTTAACATAAAAGTAATGAGTGCATAATTCGTACTTCTCAGCTCTTATCAAGACAGTCATACAGTTTTTTTCTAAATATTATGCTCACAGAAAATAAATAGTTAGAATTTTAAGAATCAAATTTGTGAGAGTGGATCAAGGGTGCGCGATCTTATTCATGTTTTTTTTTAATGGAAAAGATCTTTTGGTAACGTTTTGTGTTAATGTTTGATTACAAGAAGGTTACATTTCTACTGTAAATACCAGGCCGTAATCTGATAAAATATAAAATCTCTCCAATATAAATAATAAATATTGCTCCTCGCAATAGCAAAAAATTAATAACCTTATATATGGTGTGCATTTTCCATAGTTAAATCATCTTTTTGTGAAATCAGTCAAAAATATATTTGGTTGTGGGTGTCTTTTTTAGTAGCTTGAAATCTTACAAACGAATTGTATTTTAATGTTCAAACAAGAATATTTGTTAACCAAATGAAACAAATTATAACTATGTTTATATGAAAGGTGTAATTTCAAAACTCCCATTCTTCAAAAATAGACCTAAGATATAAGGGCCGGTCAGTTCATTGACTACTTTTGATAGTGGTAAATTCAATTGGACGAATTTATCAATAAACTGTCCGGTCTCTATATCTTACTTGTGCTATAAAAAATATGAGTTTTGCAACTACCCCCTTCGCATATATTTTTACATAATAAGATTGGCAACTAAAAACTTAAAAGCTACATATATTAATTTTATTACTATATTACAAAGTTGTTATCTCATAAATGCATATGTTTGAAACGCTGATGTACTCCAGTTTTCACTAATCTCTGCTAAATCCTCTTGATCGCTAGATTTAGAACACGTCGAAAAAGAATTCGTGATCGAATTGTACCTTGAAAAATCGTGATTCAAGCGCCCCTGATTATTATCGTAGGGGTAGGGGGGTCTTTTATTCACGATCACTCTTTTGTACAGGGAATAAAGGAAAGAAACTGTGTATTTGCTATGATCTAAATAGGAGATTTCGGTTGACAATTAGATTTACCGCTTAATATACTTTTTAATTCAAAAGTACTGGGTACAAGGAGAATTGTGTCCGTGCAACGCATTTTGCTATACCATAGGTGAGGGATTAACAAACTATGTTTCTCAAAATAACTATAATTCACAGCAAAAAGCCTCAAATTCAAAATTTCATTTACATTATTATCAGCGGTCAGGACAACTGTAGCCTTTAAGGTTAACTTTGTTTCAGGCTTCGCCCTAAAGCACATATTTTAGGTTTATTTGTTTTGCTTTTTTGTTAATCATAGACCAATATCCCGTGGACTTATAACAGTAAATTATTTAAAAAAATATTTAAAAAAAAATATTTTAAAAAAATAGTTTTTTAAAATTAGGGCTTTAAATTTGGGTCAAAGTTATGTCTATGGGACGTGGTTTCTAGTTTTTTTCTGAGTTTTTCTGTGTCTGAGCACGACCTACTCAGCTACTGAGGCCGAAGAAGCTCTCGCAAACACGCCCAGGGACGGAAATTTTGGCGTCATAGTTCCGAGTGACATTGTTCCGAAGATTAAGAAAAACTGTCTCGAAACCTGTTCGGAACTACTCGTTCACGGCCGACCACATTTTTAGGGTTCCGAATACGTCCGAACAAGTTTCTCGATCCTCGGCACTCGGAACAGTGACGTCAAAAATTCCGTCTACGCTCGTGTTTGGGAGAGCTTCTCTGGCCTTGTTATTGAAGTTGGCCGTGGTCTGAGTCGATTGAGCTTTTACCTTAGGAATTTTACGAAGAACTAAACATTGAACCACAAAAATTACATTATAAATTTTAATTCAACAAAAAAAAGCACATGCAAGAAACATTTTCCATTTTGTATCTTTATAGTAAAACTCAAAAGCTTCCATTTCTTATAAATAATATTACCGCACAAAACTACACCAAAAAAAAATTCAAGAAACAAAGATAACACCCATAAATTCTAAAAGAGGATGTCTTAATTCCGCAGCGTTACTTTTCTAGTAAGGGATATTCGGATCTTTATTTATATCGAGTATTGTAGAAAAACAGATCGAGTGATTTAGCGACAACCAGGCGATCCGTCATACGGTCCCTAAATCCCCAAAAGCCGAACGTTGAAGCAGTAAAAACAAAAATTGGAAAAATACAGTAGACAAATTACCTCTGCTTTCGGATGGACAACTCAGACAATAGCGTAAGTGGTCTGTGTGTGTCAAATTGCTGATTTATACCCGACGGGGTCATGTCGGTATATGAGATACCTTGAGGAAATGGTCGATTGGTTTTGCAAGAATGTGTGGAGGGTATTTCTTTTACTCAATTATCAGTTCTGGAGTTGTGTACTGAAGAATGGCTGTAGAATCAAAGATTTGTTGCTCTGATGATACATTTGGGATATTAATTTGCAGGCAATGAATTGAAACAGTTTCAGTGTTTTCAGGTGGACTTTCAGTTTGAAAAACAAGTTTTGGAAATTGAGTGAACGTTCTGAAAAACTTTTAATCTAACAGCAAAAAAGAGAAAGTATTTTGCAAATATTTCACTATTATATTATTGTGTTGTTTCATTACAAGAATTGTGTTGATCATAATATACGAACACAAATTTGTGTGGTTCCAACACGACTGATGATCGCGAGAGGAGATGATTATTATATCCATGCGTGATTGCCCTACTAAAAATGATCCATGGAGATCAATGCAAAATCTATTGACATTAGTACAGCTTTATTGATGTGTACTTATTTCTATGGATGTCTCTATTATTATTAGAAGAAGCTATTGATATCAGTAACCAACTGATAATATTTCTTATTGATATCAATAGAGCTCTACCCCCCCCCCCCCCCCCAACACCAGTAAAACAATTATCAGTAAGCTACTGATCTCAATTGACATCAATAGCCCTGTACTTATAGCTATAAAGATCAGTAGATATTTGTACGGATATCAATAGAGATCAGTAGAGATTTGTATAGATATCAATAGAGAATTCTATTGGTACCAGTTGGCCATTTCCACATACAAATTTTCTATTGATCTCTACTGACCATTTTTAGTAGGGTGATGAAAATAGTAAACCATATTGTTTTCTAAAATATGCATAGCAACATTATAACATTCATTCTAAAGTACCGTAATATATATATTTTTTAAGCTTAAGTATAGCTATTAATCAGAAACATTAAAAAGCAGATGCTGAACTACATTTCGGAAGAAAACGGAACCAAACGGCCTTCAACACAATGTTTGGGTTAACCCTTTTCAGTCCCAATGATAATTTGGCATCTTCTTTTCAGAAATTTTTTTCTGATAGTCTATAGCCATTCATGATATCAAAAAGCACATCATTTAATATTTCAAACTATTTTTTATTAGAATTTATTTTTTATTAATCCCAATCGATGTCAGCCATATTTTTTTTTTTTTAAGCATGATCAGAAACACGATGATGCCAAATGGCATCACTGGGACTGAAAGGGTTAACCATGCATTATTTTGTGTTGTGTATTGTTTCAACACAACTTGAAATAATTAGAAAAACAAAATAAAATTTGCATTGAAAGTCAACACAAGGTAACTTTTAAGTGTACATCATATCCCACTCGTTGCTTAAAAATAGGCTAAAAATTACCTGCTGAATTCTTTACAATTTCCTTACACTAGTGTAATTTTTAAAAATATGAAATAATTTCTTTTCAAGTAATAGAATATCTGGAGTATTATTCAGCTTGGATTTTTTAGATGCATTTAGGTAGAAGGAAAATAGGAAGGAAATAAGATATGAGGACTAGTTTGGTGCTGCCATCTATTGCATTTGATAATAAATTATATCTTGCTCTATATCTTTACTCTAAAAAACATTAAAATTACAATATTAGTTGGGTTGAGTTTCAATTAATTTAAATAACAAAACGTAAGTAGTACTTGTAGCATTAAGTTCATTTAAAAAATCTTTTTCCATAATACCTTATAAAATGCAAACATTGAATTAAATAATTAATTAAAAATATTTTGAGCTAAAACTTTCCGAATATTGTATGTCTCATTCCTGAAGACTAACTGTTTGCATTCTTGTATGGTTGTTAGTTTATGATTTGTGTCATGTTTTCAATGTAAGAATCCTACATTTTTTGTTGACGAAATAACAACCTACTCTAAAAGGACTACAAAAACATGTACAAATATTATATATTTTCACTTTGCTATCTTACTTTTTGGTAATTTCATATAAAAACTTTTTATCCCAAAAAAACATAATTTTCTGATATTAACAATTTGTCAAAAAAAGGGAAAAATCATAGATTGGAAATAAACTTTTTTATCTGCGACTTTTTCTTCTCTTTTCAATGGGGTTGTTTTACTGAGGATCTGGCAATAGCTCCACGGTCTTGTTTTCCTTTCTCTCGAATTACTTTTGTTTTGGTTAAGTTGTTTGGTTGGTAGATCTACATTCAGATTAGTGTGCTTAATCAACACACAAACCTGATTATCCTTACCAACCAACTAACCAAAACAAATGTAATTCGAGAAAAAGGAAAACAAGACCGCAGAGCTGTTGCCAGATCCTCCATGAAACAACCCCATTCAACAGATATTTAACTAATTCGTAAAAAATCAAAGGGATATTTCACTAGTAAAAAAATAAATATTGTCAATTATTAGAAAAAAATTACCGAGCTTTAAAATTTGGTAGCATTTTGAGAATAATTAATGCGAATCAAATTTCAAGCTACAGTTGCACTACTATTCTGAGTTAAGATCCACAAAGCTTCAAGCAAATCCTAGCAATGTATAGTATTATTCAAAAAAAAAAAAAAAAATACAGGGGCTGGGGAGCCCAGTCGGTTAAGCACTCGCTTAGCATGCGGAAGGTCCCAGGTTCGGGTCCGGGCATCGCCAAAATAGCTGCCGACCTATAAACGGCCCGTGCAGCCAAAAATGTCCGACGAATAATACCCCGTGTAAGGGAGTGCACGTTAAATATCCTTCAAAGTCCTAACGCTGCGTACGATGTCGCCCTTAACGGTTGCGTTGGGTGCCTATTCAGGTGTGGCTCGTCACCTGACTGTGGTTCTAAAATACGACGCCCGTCGCCAATAGCCCTCGTGTAGCTCTAGTGCGACGATAATTCAAACCAAACCAAACCAAAAAAATACAGCACCTTGATTCCAACATATCTACGTTTCAATCTCAGTTATTAAAACAGTTGCTTGAATTGAAGATTCCCTTTACCAGAGCCCCACACCCACTACCCCTCCCACTCTCCCCCACACGAACCATTTTATGATTTGACAAAACTGTAAAGATACATTTTTTAAAAAATTCAACGTATCAATACATTAAATTTTAATCATAAATGATTTTATAAACAAGAACATTTTTTATGGTGTAACGAAACACAAGCATTTGCATGATCTAAAACTACAAGTAATGTGATTATAATTACGATTTTATATGGCTGAAAAATCCTATCAGCTTGTCAGAACTACTTCAATTGTCACAACATTGTTTTAAAATGTTTTGATTCATAAAATAATATGGAGCAATAGAGTAATGGTCAAAGACCAAGAAATCTACAAAGAGATAAGCCATAGAGCTCTATAGTAAGGTAGAGAGAGGCTGACCCTGGAAACAGCATCATGGACCAACTCAAAGACAATATAGGGTGGCATGCGGGACCCGATGGCCGAGTGATTTGGATCGCCGGCCATCATGATTTGCATAGCAGTCCGCACGCTGTAACGAGTGCGGGTCCGATTCCCGCCTTTGCCCTGGGTGTACCTCCTTTCTCAGTATCAAAATTATAAATTAACTGGAATTGTTCCACTCTATTCGGGCTCCGTAGTGAGCCATGGCTGCCAATGGCAGCTCAGTACGAGTCGTTCCTCTACCCTGCTATAGAACTCTTTGAGATAAGCTTCTCAGGAGAATGTTTCATGTGGATCTATGTTAGACATTTCCAGGTAAGATTTGAATAGCCCTATCTTTTAGTTGTATTTATGGTTTTGCTTCATGTGACCAAAGAACATAATATTCCAGTGCTTCATCAATTTTTACCAAAGAAAATTTCTTCTCTTTAAGAGTTCCTATAATATTCCTAATTTTCTTGACAAGTATTTTGCTTTTTAAAACAGAACTTTCAGTTAGAATAATCTTATATGTTGAACTTTATAACTTTTAACTTCAAAACTACATGCACTCAGTCAATTATTAGTTCGAATTTTGTCAAAACAACTCCGCGTAATATCTTCACACATACAACGCTTTGTCTTGACTTCACTTCATCATCGTGACGACGCAAGCGAGAAAAGATGTGTTAAAAGGGGGCGGTCCGGGACATAATGGAAATAACCTCTGTCACCCTCCTCAAAGAAGTGTTAGAAGACAACACAGAGTAATAACATTAAGATGTTATCTCACGAGGCATCATAATTGTTCCTCAGAGCCAGAGGAGGCTAACTCCATTTTCCAAACTTTGCAGGAGAACATAAAATCTGCCGACCCTCTCATAACTGGCCCACGTAACTCAGATATTTTTATAACCCCTCAAAGATTTGCTTTTGACAATACAAAATCGTAATTCTGCGAACAGATGCAAAAGTTGATTCTGTATTGTAAACCTCAAAATTCTTAAATTCGTCATTTTTAGAGTTAGGCCAATATGATGATGGGTGTTGGATAATGGGATATCTGCCTTCTTGATGACGGCGTTGAAAGGCTTCCAGGCCAAACATTTGCCATCCTCACCAGGATGCGAGATTTAATTTGGTCGTTAGATTGTTTTAATCTTTGCCGTCTGGTCATCCTTCATTGCTATCCGCGCTTTAAATTTATATTGCAATTTAATGGAATATAAGGAAGGGATAGTTTTGAGAAAACGATTGTATCGTACAAGCTGTACCGCGCGTCCGGTATTGTGCTAGATGGAATTGGTGATTGATATTAGAGAGGTCTTTGTTGAAGGGTCCGTTTTCAATCATCGTCTTGTCTTCTGCGGTAATGCGATACATGAGAATTCATCTGTTGTGTTTGAGGTGAGGATTACTTTTAATTAAGGTTGCTTCATATGGACGATTTATGGGGGCCATGCGTGGGAGTGACGGGGTGTGGGTTTCAAGAAAAGAGAGCGATCGATCAATGACGCCATGTTTACTTGCCCGAGCTAAATTAGCAATATCCCGAATTAACTCATTCTTTTGTATGAGGAATTAGAAAGGTGTTTACTTTTTTTTACTTGAAAGACTAAGGAACATGACTTCATTACCTTACCATCGAAGGGTAATGGTTTCATCTAGATAAATTTATAACATTGGAGAGCATGGTTAATTTCTATGCTTTTGTTCTTTTTAATGGATACTTTTTAATTTTAATTGCTTTAAAAAAAAACAGGATAGCATTTCTTGCTTCACACTTTTACATACAAAACTGCGTTGCTACTTTTTCAAAAACAATATCATAGCTGCATAATGTGCCAGACTGTCAAAAATAGATGGGGCACGTTTTTATATATAGGCTTAAAGACAATACGACAACACTAACTGAACAAGGAATCTTGTGGATTACATACGACGTATTGCTTCATAAGCTATAAGTTACCAGTAGCCTTTCCCAACTCCTCATTTAAAATATAAAGCTAGGTGGAATACATGCTCCTTGAAAAACTCAATGGCTATCTACAGTTACATAAAGCTTAATAGACAGAACTTATTCGATTTTAAAGTTCTTTTACTAAGATTTGATACCAATAAATACATTTTTAAATTTTTCTTTATTTTATATGGGCAATTTTAAATTGTTCATTTAAAGATCAACTTTAAATTTTCCAGTATATTAAGTCAATCTATCAATAAGTTTTTATTTTATATTTATATAATAACTTTTCATTTTCTTTATACAAGGGTCTTTCTAAGTGAACAGATTGGTCTCATTCACATGATTTCTTTTGAATTTGGCAATCCCTTGTCCCTTAAGCAAAATATAACTGCCTCAAACTGGAATGCTCAAACTTCGAGTCATTTGAAATAATCTTTCCAGGATTTCCATAGTTCAAAGTTCGTAGGTTTCTTGTTAGTTGGACCGCATTAGAAACACTTCCTTAATAAAAACAGGCCCGAAACAATGAGTTATTTCACTTAAACCGTAACCGTGCGTCCATTTTTCTCCATTCGTTCCGTACCTTGTTGCAACCATCCGTCTCAAGTGCCACTATTAGCTCGTTGTAGAATGGCAACGGTCGTAATGATATCACGTGACTTTTCCTTACCATTGCGCTCAGGTGGTTTGACAAAAAATACTGGTAACATTTGAAAAAACATCGATATTGTAAGAGCGTTAATAATCATGGGATTTTTAATAAACAATCTTGCACAATGATTAGTCAGAAAAAACGTGAGCTAAAATGAAAGATAATTTTATACTTTCATACACACCTATACATAAATATTGTGGGTGGCTATTACAAAAGGGGAAGGTTAAAATTGATACAAAGTGAGAACTAATACCGCTTAAAATGATTGAAATATTTGACTTAAGATGAAGCCTAACAAAGCTATTTTGTTTATCAACAAATGAAGCAATAAAGTAGGGGTATAAAAAATCGTAAGAACTGTCCCTTGACCTAACTATAATTTAACTTAGCCAAATGAACTTTATGGAACATTTCTCTCTTATTTGACTGAAGCAACGATATTTATAGCACTCAGTTGTATCTTCATTTGGCCATAGTTATGTTTTTTTTTACTATTTCGTTATGTATTGATCTTGGTCAAAAGGAGATTAATACCGTTAATTTAGCGAGTACTTCGATTGAGTGCCACGTCATTCTAACTAATTTTTTTTTCATTTTGCAACTATTTAAAATCGAAATTCTAATCAAAACTTTTTGCTGTGGTTATTTTCAAATACCATAGGTGAGTTTCATTATTTCGTTCTTTATTGATCTTCGCCAAAAATAAATAAATGTCGTTAGTTTACAATGTACTGATACTATTACCACGTTAATCAAACAGGTTGACAATTATTTGACAACGATTTAAAATCGAAACTAAATTTTTTAACCTGCCCTCGTGTTGCTCTAGTGCGACGATAATTCAAACCTAACCTAACCTATAATTTTACCTAAAGTGAAGAGTACACGGAAAAAACCCGATTGATTTTGTAGAGAAGTTTCCTTAGCAGGCCACTTTGGCGATGATAGCGAGTGCTCACCTAAACTGGCGTAAGGAAACCAATTCCTACCACAAAGATCATAGTTAAAGTAATCGAGTGGTAGATCACGTGACCTCCAATGCTACGACGGGAAGCGCAACTAGCTCCAAGAAGAGCTCCAATGAAGCCAGTGTTTTAGGTCACGTGAACTGACACTCTATTACTTTAACTACTATCCCTGTGGTTCCTAGCCACCAAGATTCAGGCGATGGACGCTCCGGATGCTTGGACAAAGCGAAGAAGAAAGAGAGAAACCGGTTTTCTTCCGCCAATGTCCGCCAAGCAAACAATTGCGGGCGTCCGCCTAATAAATCAATCGGTTCTTCCCCTGTACTCTTCAAGTGTGAATATTTTAAAATAAGTTAACTTACAGTTAAATCCTTATCAAACCAAAGCAGTGATGAGTGTGATTTATTGAGGGAATTTCTCGTATTCGGTTAATAACTTGGTCATTATCTGCCGTCGTTTAGTCACACGCTTCAAAAGGTGAGACTTTCGCATCCATTTTTAATACTCAGGGCCTACGTGGGTGGGCCACGCGATCCATTTATGAGGTGACCCGCGGTGTTATTTGTCAGGAAATCTAATGCATATGATGGAGTCTTTTTTCCTATTTAGCGCGAATGCTTAATGTAATAAATGATTTTTCGGCTTACCAAAGAAAGGTAAGGTTACGCTGTTAAGTCTCACTAGTTAGGACTGATTACAGCTTTAAAAAAATTAAATGATTAAATTTTTTTTATTGCAATAACTCCTACGTTTATAGATACAATGATAGTATTCCGAATATTTTTCAATTTTTGGATATCAAGAATTTTAAAACTATTTGAA
Organism: Hylyphantes graminicola; assembly: GCA_023701765.1. NCBI lineage: Eukaryota > Metazoa > Arthropoda > Arachnida > Araneae > Linyphiidae > Hylyphantes > Hylyphantes graminicola. The sequence goes on along the minus strand of CM043113.1, from coordinate 41,739,688 downwards.
AAAATCATTTTCGTAACAATATCAAGGTTTCAAGTTTGAAAGACTGCATTTTTACCATCTTCAAACAATGGGGCAAATGTGTTTTTCTCTTTTTGAAGACCATCAAACACGAATTTTGAACCAATAACTTGCTCGTTTTCACTCAAGGTCTTTTATAGCCAATTGAACTTGAATCATATTGCCCATTGAATAACTAAACAGTGAATATTCAACTTTAAAGGCACAGGAGTTCTTCGGTACTTAATGCTATCCGTTCCAATCGGATTGTGAGTTTTTCCGAAGAAGTAGTACGTACGTATTCGTTCGAGGCCGACTACGCTTTTAAGGATCAGCAGTCAAGTTTTCGTTCCTCCCTTTCGGAACAGCCAGCAACCCGAACCGGAAGTATAGTGTGACATCACGAAGCGCTTCTCTGGCCTTATTACTCGTATTAGTTGAGTTGACTTTGGTTAAATAGTGTCCGTACTTGTTAAAAGTCAATTTTTTCGTTAGGCTTTATCTAAAGACAACTAATTTTGCTACATTATTTTGCCATGTCGAGGTCATATATATTCTCATGTCAGGATATCAAGGTTCAATAATCATATACTGTATCAAATAATTTATTCAAGAAAAACGTCTTATGATTTGTACTAGCTAGTACCACGACTTCCAATTTATCTTGAGCTTTTTGCAAAATTTATTTTTACAAAACTTAAAATTATTTTTCCTGGATCAGAGTCACTTTTCAAAATGCATTGTGACGAAGTAAAATACAAAATGAAAATAATAATGTGCAGATAAAAAATCCAACAAACGTAATCTTTTTTTTTAATCTGTGTACCTTATAAACTTTAGAGCAAACAAATACGTGAATGCGAAAGCAAATCTTTTTCTTCTATGTATTGTCAAAATAGATAATAAAAAAAACGGTATAACTTTCTTTGTAAGGAATAAATAATCTACTGGTGATTTTAAAGAGTTTGGCTTTTTTCCCATACAGTAGCTTATTCAAATAATTGTTTTTTTACATATTAAGGGCCATAACGCTCACTACCTCCTAGCCATATAGTCTTGTAACCGGTAGGGACCTGCTTCTTACAATTTTTTATGGATTTTGAATTAATTTTCGTAAATTTTTTTAACAGATAAATTGTTCTATGAAACGTTGCCTCTAGTATTGCATATTAGTTTTTCGGAATTAAATTTATGTAAATAATAAATAAATTAAAATAATTCTCTGTATTTTTGACATTCAAAATTATTATCTTTCTTAATTTTGTCATTAGTTTTTTTTTTTTAAATTTGGAATTGATACGACACAAAATAGCTCATATGTTGCTCTATCAAGAAGTTAAGTTCGAACCTAACAAACAGGTAAAGCTTTTGTTGAGGATGATCAAGCAAGATATCTCGCACCACCATTGTTGGTTCTAAGGGCCGTCACTTGATTATTCCAATATTTGATTGGCGGAACCGAAACAAAGCTCCTCAAACCTTACAAAACACCGCTGATGGCAGATCAGGTAAGGTGCTGACCTCACGGAGAAGACTGCAGAACACATCAAAACGAAAGCCTATTAAAATCAACTCACTAAACGCGCCTCGGGTAATGTCGATAATCGGTCTTACACAGGTGTAACTAACGTTGGAAAGGTCTGGTTGCAGAACTGATATTTTGCAAAGCATAACTAAGATATAAGGTTTGGGCCGACGACATTTGACTATTGCTGATGCGATTGTACAATGTCGCCAATGAACTAACCGGGGCCCTTTATCTTAGTTATACTTTAGAGAACGTGAGTTTCGAAACTGGAACTTATATTTGATTGTTTTAGATGGGCAAAATAAGTGTAAGGAGTAGAAGAGTAGCACCTTCGATAAGTAAATGAGAAAAGAGTTTTAATGGATGCTTATGGTGGTAGAAAAATTGTATTTAAATCCTTAGAAACAAGGATTTTCGGGAAGATTTTTTGTTCAATACGATCAAAAGAACACACAGTGAACATTAGAACCAGAAAAAATTTTCTTTTTAAGATTGAAGGGCTGCCTTTATCTTGAATTTCCATACTAAAGATAGCTGCATGGTTAGGAAATCAGTATGACAAGATGATTTTTTTTATATTTTTCTTACGATCTATCGTGCCAATGCTGTACGGATATTGTTCTTAAAAAAAATTCATCTACTATTGAATGTACCTGTCAAATGGCAAATCATTTTTTAGACGGTTTTCCTTTTACAACAATTAAAGGTAAAAAAAAATTATATATAGTCACCCACTAATGTACAACCAAAAAGAAAAATTATGAATTACAACGATATCCTACCAAGCAATAGAAGTGTCTTAAACGAGCCCATTACGGCAGCTACCCACCACCCCCGTTCTGCCAGCAACATGGCCGCACCCCGTCATCACATTGAGGGACATTTTGGCGGGAGTGGTCCATTAATGGGAAACCGGGGGCGGACATTTCACTTGCAGGATGCGCTGATGCCAGATCTAGCCCCAACTTCAATTGATGTGTGGTCGAACTGACGTTTTTTAAGAATGTATCCGCTTGCGATGAAGAGACTGATTTGATTTGGGAATTTTAATGAAATTGCTTTTGTTTTAATTGGGTTTGTTCCTTTGAACAATATCAAGAGCTTGAGACATTTGCTGATTGACAATGAACAGCAGTTTAATATGTAGTTTAAAAAATTGATAGTTAATTAAATTTTTAATTTTTAAGATTTACCTTCTAAAGAGGGTGATTTTTTTCTATTATTCTTTTGGAAAGAATACATGTTTATTCTTTTGATATTTTTTCCGGAAAGTTCAGTGAGTCCAGTTTCCAGTTTTTCCAGTATTTTTTCCAAAGTATTGCAATGGTGCCCTCTTCTGATATCCATATTAAGTATGAATAAATGGCAATGCTGCCATATTGCTGAAATTCTGCCAACTAAAAAAATACTACCTTGTAAGATTTTCAATGCAGAATGGCATATGGAGCAGGAGTATAAGTTTATCCTCTCCTATTTATATTGTGATGTATACAAAGCACTGTAAAGCGGTTTGGTTGGACCAATGTCGCATTAGGGCAACACATAGGCTATCACCGAATTATCATGTCAAAGAGCGATATCATCAACATCTAAATGAGCACCCAACCCAACTTCATAGATTCGACAGGATATTCTGATACAGATGATTTAACGTCCCCCCCCCCCCCCACATGAAGTATTTTTTAGTTTGAGGGCAGTTGTCGAGCAGAAAGAGAGTTACTTCAAATTTTCTAAAGAGCGTCATAAGGCATTCCGGGACTTCAAGGTTTTCCCTCATTGAAATATTTTACAATAATTTCTTCAAAAATTGAAGCCAAACAATATACATTGAACTAAACATTCGCAGATAATCCATAACAATATGGTCGTATTAAATTATTTTAAATTTATATGAATATGAATGAGTTAGTTTTACTTGTTTGAGATTTCCGTATTCATTTTTAATAAATTATTTGAAATTTTATTCTTTTATACAAAAATTCGTTCACAAAAAGACTGAATAAATATTAAGAGTTTTAAATAATCTTAATAAAAATCTACTAATATTGCAGTTTTCATAATTAACATTTACATAAGTAGTTTTTAATTCTTTAACATTCATTAACATTTTGCATTTGGTCCACTAGTGGATTTGCCAATTCCACGACCGCAAACCAGGATACCAGGCTAGTCCCACCTCTGATATGGGTAGCAGTAAAATCAATGGCATTGCTGGAATCGAGATTGATGTGTCGTTCGGAATTCTCTTATGTTGGCTTTGAATTTGCATAAAGGCTCCATATTTGAATTAATTTACTAGTATATAGATAAAAGGAGATAAAAAACGACTACTATAATAAACTCAAAGTTTATAAAAGAATTTATTTCAAAAATTCTAAATTACAAATCATGCCTCTAATACATATTCAATGATAAATACAATGCTACTTCATGAAACTGCATAATTGAAAGTATGATATTACGAATTTTCGCTTATTGTTTCTTCAATCCAGTCCATGTAGTAAGGTACTAGAGTATAAATCCCTGGCTGTTCCTTGTCTGCACATATTGAGCCTCCTGTGGATACAATACCAGCTAAATACCACGTTTCCTTGTCGTGCGAATATACTAATGGTCCGCCGCTATCCCCCTGTAATAAAAATATAGATATTGCATTACTATAGCATGTGCATATATGACCGTTTATTGTGAGGAAGGTGTAGGAGTACCACAGAAAGACCACCACCAGATGGCTGGAATAATCTAGTTAACAACCATCTTTTGATCTCTCAGTGTTCCCCTGGGGATCTTTTTTTTCGACAATGTGTTGCAAAAGGCTAGTAACAAATGTATGCAGACTTAAAATGTCTCACGCATACATTTAAAAAAATCATATTTAGCTATCATTTAAAATATATATTGTTTTATTGTTTTAGATTACGTTCCTATTTTTATTCAAAAGAATTTTTTGTAATTAGTCAGTCGCAGCAGTAGTCTTTTCCATTTTTTGGGCTTAGGTCGGGTTCTAAATTTTCTTTCATAAATTTCTAGACATCAAATTGGACTAGCAGAGTAGCCCCAAGCAGTATAAAAATAAACTTACCATGACCAATTTCAAAAGCATTAATTCAACTTTTACTTCCAGTTAATTGAGAAATCGGAACTGAAGTAGGGCGAAACATACACCCTTAAAACAAACGAGCGAATTTAACTCTGTCTGAGTTAATTTTCACTCCTTCAAAGTGTCGAAAATGCACTTGTCTTATCGGAGTGGATTTCACTCTTTTGTTTTAAGAGTGTATATATATGATTTCCATTAGAAATTGATATACGAGGCGAGTTTTATGACCTTAAACTATCCTTACCTGGCACGAGTCTGTTTTACCCTCAGCGTACCCTGCGCATACCATAGAGGGTGCAACGTCGAAGAACCTGTGCCATTTCCTGCACTGCTCCAGCGAAATTATGGGCACAACAGCCTGCTTCAGCTCCAGTTCGTAACCAGTACCTACAAATTATATACACACAGGTTTTAATTGGATTTGCTGTTTTGTGTCGATAATATGTTTAAGTTAGCCTTCCCGTTCATAACTAGGTACAAATAGGTTCCGTTTATAACTGGGTTCAGGCCTCGTGGGCAGAATATACATGGGCAGAATCCTCACATGGTATATCAAATCTCCTTGGGGAGGGGTTTGCCGGGTGGTAGGGCCCATGGTGTGCTATTGTTAAGTTCCAAACAACTGTGTTCTACGGAAGGCGATTCGGATCACGGGGAAGACACCAGTAAGGTTCAACTACCTATGTACAATGTATGTTTTAACATACTACTTAATATTTTGTGCCGATATTAACAATAAGCTGATTTTTTAACATAGTCTCTTAAAATTCAGCCTCCCCTAAAAAGCATATACTTCTCAAAATGCATTGAACTTCATATGAAAATAAATAGGAAAATAGTTATTAATTTTTTAAGCTTAAAATTCGTTTAGGAATAGCATATTAATAGAGTTTATCTATCTTATCAAATAGCTCTCCATTTAATTTATAATGTCTACATTAATTATTGATTAATCAGAATGTGCCAGGCAACGTATAAAACATTCAAATGATGTTGTATTAAGTAAGTGGCACAAACTAATTTCGAGGTAATTATATATGTACAGTGTGAAGTGTCTGTTTTTTAAACGTTTCAAGTCTGGAAATGTTCGATGGAAAAGCACATAAAAAGAATAATAGACTAAGATGCCAGATTCCTGTTAAAAAAATAAACAATATTTATTAAAATATCTTACCATACGTATCTCCCCATCCTGTAATATAGCAAGATGTTCCGACCGGTATTGAGTAATTCAAAGAAGGTAAGCAAACAGGAGAAATGTAATCGGTGAGTGTCACAGGGGCATTAAGCTTCACAAGGGCCAAGTCATGCTGTTTCCTGACAAGCCATGGTATTGAAAACTAATTGAAATAATAATAATTTACCGTCACATACCACCTATGTTCAACTGATTATATGTCTATCTTAAAGACATACTTTTAATGCAACACAATGTTTAACAAGCACTCGGTTCTTCGCCTTGATTATATGTCTATCTGGTAAAAGAAAGAAACTAATAAAATATTTATGAAAAAAAAACATCTCTTTCACTAATTCAATTCGTAATTTTCGATTTCATTTTTTTTGTGAAATTTGTGTAAGACATACATTTTTTAATGCAACACAATGTTAATAGGTTATATACACCTTGTTTATGACTCAAATATTTTAATCTGACTTTAAACATTTTTATTGTCATAATTTTAGTAAATCTGAATGTTTTCCTAAAATTTTACTTTGTTATCTGTTCAGTTATGTAAAAAAATGACATAAATTGACTTACTCTAGTTTCGTTGATACCTCTGTAACCAGGATGGATAAATATGGTATCCATGTATCGAACTTGTTCCGTATCTTCGGGAATTAAACGCAAGTGTTTCCCAAAAAGAACGTTCCAAAGCCTACTATCCAAATTGCTGGAAAAAAAAGTACTTGGTATAAAATACACGTTATATTGTTTTTCTTCAGGAAAAATCAAACGCAGTTTTAAAAGACATGTCACTGTAAAAAAAAAGGTTTACTAAAATATTGAAAAGTGAACATAAATAATTTGTAGTTAAGCTATAGTATTTTTTAGAACCGGTAACTATAAACCAGACTGAGAAAATAATTCTGAAATAAAGCTAAACACTAGGTACTAACATTCTTTTTTGCTCGATATAAAGAATATTAACCTAAAACTTACTCGACTGTCGTAGGCACTGCTACAACCACAACGTTAAATTGGATTGTTTTGGCTCAAAAATAATCAATATTTTATAATGCTCTATTTTGGGTTAGTGAATTATTCAGTGTTAACAACAATTTTCCAAGTAATTATTCCAGATACTGCAGTTTACCTATCCACGGTAGTTTACTGAAATAATCTTACTTCTTGAAGCAGTGTCCAGCAGTAAGCACCCATTGTGGATGTATCAGCACACCACCGCAGTAATGGCTGAATGGTTCATTTTTGATTAAACGCAACGAGGCCTGCCACGGCCAACTACCGGGAATGGCATCTCTGCCGCCGACGATGCGGAAGATAGGTATGCTGTCCAGTACTGGCTTGACCTTTGGCATGCCACATACACTGCTTACGTTTACGGGTGGGTCTGGAATAGCAAAGAAATTCGAAAATAAGTTGTTAATTTTCAGCACAAGATACGAAACCAAACACGCATGAAAGTAAGAAAGAAGCTTGAAAATTTTATATTCATGTAATAGTGCATCAGTAAAATTAAAATAGCGCCAAAAAAAGAATAGAATGATGCTTCATTAAACTAGTTAAAAAAAACATGCCCAAAATAAATTACGGGTCATTAATAAACTAAAAAAAATAATAAGTAATTTTTTTTCAATTTCCATAATCTACCAATAAACTTTTGTCGCATAGGCAAAGCTTGATAATAATGTATTATTAAACTTTTTGCTAAGGTTAGCTTTTATTTACAAACTATTCCAACAGATGGCAGCATCAGCACTTTGAAATAATTTATTGTTAATCTTTGTTATTGAATCTTCACCGGTAGATGCCACTACTATAGCTGATAAAATCTATGCGAATTTTAAATCTTACTATGAATAATTTAAATATGATGTCTGTTGGTAAGTGGTAAATGCACTGTATTGCAAAGAATCATTCAATAAGTAATAAGGAATTTACGTGAAAGGGTATTGTGTTTCTTAAATGTGTTTAAAGTTTTTCAAAAGAAAAAAATAAAAGGGTTTCATTATAAATAAAATCAATATGCATCCACCCAAGAAAGATATCACCTAAATATAATAATTTATAATTACATATCACAACCAGCCCAAACTTACCACAGTTTTCTTCATCCGTACCATCTTCACAGTTGTTCACCCCATCGCATTTATTATGTCCTGGAACACATTTAGTTTTAGTGCGGCACAATATCTCGTCGTCTTTGCATGTCACTAAAAAGAGACAATCGAAGCGTTTCCTTAATAAATTCTTTAAAACAAAATATAAACGCATTTTTGTTTAAAAATTTTTAATTATCTATACACGTTATTAGCATATCATATAGAAACTAAAACCGAGCGCTACTTTTTAGAGAAGACACTCATTGATGACCTATAAGGGGAATGAAACAGTTCTAAAATTGCTTTTATATTGGAGTCTACGTCTAGTAAATTTTTTTAGAGTTGATAGTACTTTAAACTTTTCTTACTAAACACTTATAAATGGTTTATACACTCTCAGAAATAACACTTTCATTTTTGACGATTCATGAATCCTCAAGCCTCAAGCCTCATTTCCTTAATTTTGAGGATTGTTTCGTCAAACTATCACGTGATTTTTGAGTAAACGCAAATCCTCACTTTTACGATCGTGATTTGACGATTCTGTATCTTGATTTTAAGGAAACAGAATCTCATTGTTGTATTCACATGCTCAAAAATGGCGAAATATTTCTTTAGATTAGACGACATTCAAATCCTCATAAAAATGACGATTCAAATTTCTTCACTTTGAGGAAACGAAAACTCGGAGCATTTGCCAGTAAACGAATCGTCAAAATTAAGGAAAATTTCGTCATTTTTGAGCATTCATTTTTAAGAGTGTTCTAAAGAAAAAATGCGTACGTTAAACTTAATTTTTCTTACTAAACACTTATAAATGGTTTATAACTAAGCATTAATATTTAAAATAATAAAAAATATAAATAAAAGATGCTTTAATGACATTTCATACCTGTAGGATACACATGTTGAAAATAGAATTGAAACCCAACGTCTCTTGGCGTCCTTCCGCTGATGAAATTTAAATGCAGAACATTGCTTTTGGACTTGAACCGAGATGGTATCCAGTAGCCACAATATTGTCCCGTTTTCTTTTGGTTAGGGGGTTCACCGTCATACACATTCAAAGCGTCGTCACCACAGTCTAGGTTTAGACCAAAAAACAGTTTTTGAAGAAGTATAACCTTTAGAAAAAATGTAAAAATGTACTTTATTATCTATATTAATAAAAGAAAGGGTCTCTCTGTCTGTGCGTATGTCTGTGGATCGCAAAAGACCTACTTAGACTACTCTAAAAAATTCGAAATTTTTAATATAGATTCCTTTTAATACCTACGTGTGCACCTGAGGCTTAATTTTTCATATTTGATTGTGATTTTTAATTAATATAATAAGTTTCAAAAAACGTCATCCACGTGGGAGCGCGGAACCATAACAGGGCTTGAAAATACATGGACCGGGTCGAAACGGGGGCTTGACGCCATCCTCTACAAGTGTTTGCTTTTTAAGTGCGCATGCGCCAACACGAATTGAATTTGGTTTAGATATTGAGTGTATGGGACACATTCATGTGATGTCACGCGGTTTGTTATCCTACACCTCTCGAAACACGTGCTAATATGTTTTACTGCTTCTTTAACCTGTCTAATCGCTTTTTTTACCTCAGCTATTTGGAATTGAAGCTCAGGTTGATATGGGGGGCCGTGAATGTCCCTCATTTTCACAAGTAAGCATGCCTCTAAGGCGGGACCATACTGCTAGTATTAAATATTTCTTTGAATATTAAAAACTGCAAAATAAAATTTTCGAAATTAAATATGTAATTTTCTTAAAATAAAATTCAATCATGTGGGTTTCTGAAATAAAGAGCTAAGTGCTAAGTGACAAAAAGTTGAAAACGAAAAAAAGAGCTTTAAAGATTATAGTTTGCACTTAAATACATTATGAACGGCATTTGCGAACGCTAAAAAATCTACTTAACTTATTTAAGTTTATGAAAAAGGGAACACTTGTTATCGTTAAATAATGGAATAATATGTTCATTGAAACAGAAATACCAGTGTCTCCCAAAATGTCACTTAGCACGTTCTTCCACTAAGCTCTTCAAATGTCTTTTAAACAAAAATTAAAGCAACAGTAAAATAGAAATGACTTTAATCAATATTAGATTGGTTTGAACTTTTGTTTTTAATGTTGGGATAATTTATTTTCGTTAAGTATTTTTGTTGGCATTTAGGACCTGATACATGCATATTAATATAAAGATTGGGTAATAAAATATGGATTTTCGGAAAACTACACTCCTTGCCAACCTAAATTGGGTAAATGGAAATATGGCTATGGAGAAGATCATTCCGCGGATGTAAAGAGTTCCATAAATAATTTGTGAAACACTGATTTAGGTTAAGGTCTAACATATTTAAATATTAATTGAGAAAATTTGGCAATTTTATCGGAATGAAAAGTGTATTTTTATTAAATTGTATTAAGATAATTTTGTATGTAAATATTACCTTACAAAAGTTTCCAACTAACTGACCAATTGCGCTTTTCCCTCTTCCTTTTTACTCTTTGTTTTTATCTAAGTTAGGTTGGCATGGAGTGTATATTTAAAAGATAATGTTTTGCGTTATTACCTGTCCCTCTGGTGCTTTCAACGTCCATGAACAGTTTTTGTTAGCTGGATAGTAGTTAAAATTATCGAAACGCGGAGAATTCAATATACCATATTTTTGCGTTACTATCAGGGGTTGAGACGATCCACAAGCAGTCTCATCGTCTACGACTTCGAAATCTGAAAATGAAATATGATTAATCTAAAATGAAGCCGGTCCACTGGCGCAATGGTTAGTGTACTAGCCTTTGGAGCTGCTGGGCTCGGGTTCAAATCCCGGTAAAGGCATGGATGTTTGTGTTTGTCAATAAATGTTGTTATTTGTCTATGTGTTTGCGGCGTCCTTCTTTGTGTGTCTCTTGTGACTGTCTCTTCTGGCGAGCGGGATAATGGGCTATATAGCCAACGCCCTTCCCTTCTAGAGGGCGCAATCACTGTCATTTGTCAATCTAAAATGAAAAATAAATGCGTTCTTTGCATCGACTGAAAATAAGACATGTTAGTACTAAACTTTCCACCATTATATGCGGAAATATTTAATTTTTGATTGCCAATTTCTATAATTGCACTTTTAAAATTGGATTATCAAATTTGTGACGAATATATTTTTGTTTGGGAACATTATTGGTTTATTACTATTCCAAATACATTGTTCTAAAATTTGCGATCATGTGTTTTTCTAATTTGAGATCATGCATTCGAAATCTTTAGTTTTTACAGTATTTGTTTTGGAGAATTTTGTTATCAATGTAAAATAAAAACATTCTAGTAAGCATTTTAACAGTGCCAAAATTTAAAAAGAATATTTAGCGAAAGTATATTTCTTTGCCATTTTCAATGAAGCTGAAGTTTGAATTGTTCTTACATTAAACATTTAATCGTTTTAATTTTCTCATGTTTATAATGATTTCTTTAAAATACATGTTTTTCAAATTTTAATAAAGAAATGAAAATCATAGTTTTTTCAGAACAAGTGAGCAATTGAGTTAACGTATTTTGTTAGTGGGAAAAGTACCAAAATATCTTCATGGTATTAAGTAAACCAAAATAAATACTCAAAAGAATAGATATAACAATTTTAAAAACTCTTCTAAAATATAACAATTAAAATAACATACAAAAAATTACATTTCAATTAAATTTTATTCTTACCTTTAGATTCAGCAAATAGCAATAGATTAATAAAAATTAGAGTTACAAATATCAACTGCCAAAGTTGTAAAGCCATCATTCTTGTTCAAAGTGTTGTGATATGTATCTTCTTTTGATAGATAATTCTTACACACATTACCTACTCGTCAAAAGCATTGTTCTAATGTTTTTTTTTTATTATTTGACAACTTATCTAACTTATCTCATGTGATTATATGAATGAAAGATATCTTTTAAAACGCCTTTCTCCATAACATTTCTGTAATGTTTAACTTTGTAGGAAATATTCGTTGTTTACAAACGCATTTTTTTATGTGTTTCAAAATATTTTACGTGTATTCAAGTAATGTAAAAATAATAATCAACCACAACCAACCATTGATCAATCTTTCATTTCGGTTAATTAATTAATTATTTAATCCAATTAATTAAGGTAGGCGAATACCCAAAATTCTAAAAATTTTACTATTACTTTAATCTTTTCCAAATTTGGCAACGTGATTTCAAATATAATGAACCGTGCTTTTTAGGCATTTTTTTATTTAAATATAATTGATTTATTTTAAACGGTGTTTTTTACCTAAAAAAAGGGGTTTACGCCAACAGTTCTAGTAGGGTAAGGTGGGGTAAGTGGGCCACCTTTTTGGCATAATTCGACTTTAGAGTTTAGACCCTCATACCACTGGCTGTAATCGGCCTAACAACTTACTTTTTTTGTGGTCCATTCTCTCATATGTTATTAGTGTACCCATGGCAACCTTAACACAAATCGGCAAATAATAAATTTAAAAAATATGTTTTTCTTTTTGGTCATCCGAGTGGCCCACTTGCCCCGCAAGGTGGGGTAAGTGGGCCACCCCCCCCAATATATTTTTACACATAACTGGTAGAGATATGGTGGGGCAAATGGAATAATCTACATGATTTTCTGAGCGTTTGAAAAAAAAAAGTAATGATGTATCTTTAATAGTTCCCCCATAGCAACTTTTTCTGGCATGCAAGCTTACTACAAGAAAAAATACGTTAATTTTCATCTTGTCATTTTTGCATGTAGTGTAAAAAAATGTTAGGGCTACAGATTTTAAACTGGCCTATGTCAATGAATAGGACTATGAATTGTGAATATGACTAGCCTTATGAATCAGTGAATCTGACTTTTTTTTAAGTATATTAAAGAGTTGGGGCAAGTGGGCCACCCCTGGCCCACTTACCCCGCCATTGTGGTGGCCCACTTACCCCAAACGCGGGGCAACTGGGCCACCCCAATTTTCTTTTAACCTTATCAACATCACAAGTTCATGACACTAAAAAAAGATACTATGTTTTATACACTTTCAAAATATATAACATTTTGTTTTGTATCATGAACCGTTTGGAAATAAATAAAAATATAGTATGATGGCGTGAATTACGAAAAAATGCAATTTTGAAAAATGTCACAAAAAGGATTGTACCTTGTTACATACTTGAATGAAAATGTTGCCATAATGTTTTCTGCATCTATTGGGGTAAATACGTAAAAATATTGTAACAGATTTTTTTTTGCGTCCATAATTCGGGAAATGCCAGGGGGGTGGCCCACTTGCCCCAATGGCCCACTTACCCCACCTTACCCTATAAACTAGTATAAAAAGTTTTACATTAATTTACCTGAAATTTTTTACAGATGCAATTTCAATATATATCTGTGCCATGAACCTCTAACATCTGGAGTAAATATATAAGTTTTCTTTAAAAAAAAATGTCCAAGTGTAAGTTAATCGAAAAAATCCTTTTTTTTTGTGGCTAATTTATGACATTTTTCTTAATAACTTCTTTTCTTGTAATTTGTATGTAACTCTAAAGGACTAGAGGGTCATTGCATGCATCAGTTCAAAACGAAGAATTTAACACATAATTAATGTTTATAGGATGAAAATTCAATGTGGTAGACTTGTTGGCGAAACCTCTTTTTTTTAGTAGAAAAACACCGTTTAAAATAAATAAATCACATTTAAATTTTTAAAAAATGCCTAAATAGTATTATTCTAAGTAATAGTAAAAATTTTAGAATTTGGGAGAATTTTGGGTATTCGCCTACCTTAATTGACAAATTTTCATGAAAAATGTTTCATATATTTAATCAACATTTAAAAAAATAATAATATGCGTTTTTAAAACATTAAGCCTCAGATAAGTGCGATAGTTCAACCTTCTGACCCTCTGAGATACTTGGAGAGAGTTAAAAATGTATAGTTCTTTTCTCGGCATACCATAAAATTTAACTTTGTAAATACAAATTAGTTTAAAAAAAAAACAGAAATAGGTTTATTTTTTAAAACATAATCTAAAATATCCTTCTCAGATGAAAAATTAGAATATAACAATAAAAAAAATTCGGGGAGAGAGTCAGTCAGAACTTTATCTATGTCGATTTGTTAGTAGAAAATAAAGTTTTTTGTAATCTCTAATGCCCATTTGGGTTGCTAAGCAACACGTTTATTAATTATTTGTTGTTGACATATATCTCCATATATTATCTCAACAAAGTGCAACTACGATAACATTTTGTATCTTGTACCAGAACGGAGAATCTACTTTGACCCGGAGGCCTCTAAGAATTCATCTAAGATAGCCCCAGTGGGGGACAGAGGGTCTCTTGTCGATAGTCAGCCTTGGGAACTGTTTTTGAAGAAAGGCATAAAAATGCATTGAAGATAAGCATAGAAAGATATAGCCATTAAGGCTAATTCAATTGAGATGATGGGGAATGTTTGCGTTATGGTGGATTGGCCTTGGCCCTTTTGATGGCTGTTCGGGTGAATAACAAAAAGTAGCTGTGAAAGTTCACGTCACTTTTTTTTGTCGCAATCGTTTTATTAATATATTTTTTTTATCTATTAATATGCATCGGAAAATTGAGGTTTGAGATTATAAAGGTACATTTTTTTTTTCAAATTTAGGCAGCTTCGACCCAAGAACCTTATTATATTATAATGACACTCTAACTAAATTTAATATGGCGAAATAGTGTGTAGCCATAAGAAAAAAAAAACTAATTTCATAATACGTAAAATCAATGGATTTCTAAAGTGAATGTTTCAAAATAAATATAAATAACCACTTCCTGCATATCGATTACTTTTTTCTTTTATTTTAAGCTGAAGTGTTCCAGATTGAAATAAAACCGAAATCAATATATCCGCAAATGTTTTAAGAGAAATTCCGTCGCTATTTCTTCGTCCTTGCTTTCCCAGCTCAAGAACGCTTCAGGGTACGTCACACGAAAAAGTCTATCTGGAGTTTTTGTTTCTGAATGGTGACAGGTATATCTTCACTGTTAACCGTTCAAAGTAGAAATGGGTGTTTTTTATCAACGCACTGACTTATCACCCGCCAGGAAGTGGAAGTTATCCTCTTCGACGCATGCGCATCAGCCTTCAATACTCGGCACCGAAGTTGGCGACTTCAAAGTAGTTGGCGATGGCGATTTATTTTTCGCAACAACCCAACCCATGTAGGCCGCCTTGAAGCTCGTTACGTTATATTTTTTTTGTTGAGTTTTTCGAACGTATTATGCCGATTTAGTGCCACAACTAATAAAAATATTAATAATTATTATGTGTTTATATTTTAAGGAGTCTAAGGTATGTACTTACTTTTATTAGTTTGAAAAATTGAATCTTCTACCTGTATGCACGTGGTGAGTAATGAATGAAATTTGTGTAACTTCTTTTGCTTAACTATGTTTTACGATCAAATTAATTGCCGTAGAAATTAATGCTGTTCACCATTAATCTTGAACATGTGTTTTTCTAGTCAAAAGAAATGTCTAAAATTCCTCAGCTACAACTAACGCTGGTCTGAAGTATTGTGTGAAAATATGTAAATAACAATTTCAAAATATCCCGATGTAATATAGATTTCGCTAACTGTATATTGTAAAATGCTTGTAAATTGAAATTGTTTTAAATTATTCCATAGCGTGCGTTGCAAGTTTAATAATTGACTAAAGTGCAAGTTAAATAACATTCTCTTTTTGTAGGATGCTGCTCAAAATTTGATAAAAATAACTTTCTTGAAGAAAAACCCATGCCTAGAGTTAGAGAACTGCATGAAGGATTTGCAAAAACTTTTCAATTCTTAATGATTTTTTCCCCCATTCTTTGTATGATGAATTTTGGGATGTTAGTTCTTGTATTTATTGATATAAAATGACCCTAACAATGACGTAAGTAAAAAAAGCCGCACTGTCTTAACAGACGAAAGAATGTAACTAAATTGGAAGTGTCGTCATCGATGCATGTGCAATCAGCCTACCATGAAGAGCACAAGGTCAGTATATTCTTCTTTTAGATTTCTAATTATTAAGTGTTCTGAAAACTGCGAATAAATCTTCTGATAGTATGCACATGGTGAGTAAAACATGCATTTTGATGGTTTAAAGAATAATAGCATAATTTCCACAGGTTACCACTAAGCTGGATTATTACGTCAAATTGAAAGTGTAAGTAAAAGAGTTACAAAATACAATTATATTAAAGCTCTAGATTAACGGTCGCCAGTAGCCAACTGGAGACTATTACACCAAAAGTGGCTACCTAAAAATCGAACCCCAGTCGCCAAAAGTGGCTATCATATTTTTTAATTTTTGTTCAACAAATAATTAATACTGAAGCTGCATTTCTAAAATAATAATAATAAAACGCTCAGATTCGATTCTGTCGGAAAGAAAGACTTGATGACAGTTGTTACTTGTCAGTGAAATTTTCCCTTCATCATTGGCCGGTGTTTTGTGTGGATGTCACTGAGTCGCCCTCCGTGTGACGTAAATGGAGCTGGGCGACGAAAATCTTAAATGCAAATTTGATTTTCAAATCTTGCTTTACGATCGCTGCAATTTACAAGTGATTGATTTACAGCTGATTAAGATCTCAACTATTCCTTTAAACAATTCTGATATGAGAAAATTTCATGAACTATTGTGGCGATTCGAATTCTCCGAAACTAATAGTATATAGTAAGTACATAAATTAATTTTCTTCTTTTAACAATGGCCAATCACATAATACTTACATATTTGGTATGATCCTTTTTTTACTGTCAATCTTTTTTACCAAAAATGTCTTTAATAAAATTGTGTTTTGTGGAAAATCGCAGTTTATTTTTGCCTTATATACTTAAATTTGAAACTGGCTACTATAAATCCAAATGTGGCTATCATTTTTTGTCATTCTGGTAGCCACTGGCTACTATTAAAAATTCCCAGTCTAGAGCATTATATTATATGTTCATCTGGGTTTTCTATGATTAATAATGGATATATCCTAATGACCATCCTCTTTGATTTGTCCCAAATTAAAAGATAGTGGCATCTCATTGCAGTTTGGTTTTTCGGAATCCATTGGGGTGAGTAAGTAACACACTAAGCATGCATTATTGATAATGGAAAAATCAAGATAATAAAATATTTGTGTATAAATTTGAGAGGTAGATTCGAGCAAATTTCCTTGACACTAAAGTTGCTGTTTTTTGCATTGCAAATTATAAGTTGTGAGTAGAAAAGATGTCATTTATAGATTTAATAGTTGTGTCCCAATTTTTTTTTATCGCACTCTCTTATCCACCAGGAAGCGGAAATTGGCCTTCCAGGATGCGGTTGTTAATTTAAATAGTTCCATTTATTAGTATCCATATATTAATATAATCCATTTATTAGTATTCATGGTTTTTAAGAGAATAAATTTGAAATATTCTTCATTTTAAGCTTATATTATTTTTTAAGTG
The DNA here is from genome assembly GCA_023701765.1 of Hylyphantes graminicola. Taxonomy (NCBI): domain Eukaryota; kingdom Metazoa; phylum Arthropoda; class Arachnida; order Araneae; family Linyphiidae; genus Hylyphantes; species Hylyphantes graminicola. The sequence goes on along the minus strand of CM043113.1, from coordinate 41,722,306 downwards.
ACAAGTAAAAAAGTCGGTAATCAAATTCCCAAGAATATGCAAGATAGTATGCAATTATTGCCTTAACAAATTTTAAACTTTTGTACATTAATGCAATGCGTCTACATTTTCGAGATATTTGATGGCAGTATTATTACTTGTACTTGTTCTCTTTAAATTAACAGGAATTTTTCCTCGGTTTTAAAAGTTTTGACAGTAGAATATTATTTAAACAATGTATTTACATCATTATTATTTGTATTAAATCACAACTGCTACTTCATTAATATTGAGTTCAATATTGTTAAGTCTAGGAATTATTCAGTTGAAAGTTTTTAAATGTATAATTCTGCTTAGCTAGTTTCTATAAAATTGCAGCTGTTTTGTTCATATTATGTGTAATATATACAATAAATATTTGTTTGCATAATAAAGTGAAATTTTTAAAATGTTGTTTCTTATCTGTGTGAACAAAATAAAAAATGTTTTATTGTAAACTTTGATGAAAAATAAAGTCAAGCTAATATAAAATTTTATATTTGTCAGTTCATTACCATTAGGAAGAATGTATTTTATCCATTCAAATTTATTAATGGATTTTTTTTTAATCTTAACTTGATTTTAATAATATCTTACAAATGATTTAACTTAACTGTCAAATGGTAATAAATTGAAACAAAATTTCTCGATAATTTGAAAGAAATTGATTTCCATTGTAATTTTTGTACTTTTTAATTAGCCAGGTTCAGTGGTGCCTATAAGTACTGGTTGAGGGGGTTAAAAAAATAAAACATTTTTTCGTGCTAATTGATAGTAGATAGTCATCTTTTTAATCAGTGGATTAAGAAGCTGCTATCATACCCTGTTTTCTTAATACTTCATATGTTTCATTCCTGAATTATCGCAGAAAGGTATAAAGAAATTATTACAAAACACAATATGAGCTTGGAATAAAGAGTAAAATTAGTGTTTTCCCAAGTAGAACATTGTCCTTTTTTAAAACTCTTATCATCACTAGCTGTATTTCTGCTTATCTTCAATTGATGAATTAAGGAGATTTTGAAAAATTATGGCAATTCAATAATTTTTTGTCAACAAAATGCATGAATGAAATACGAAAATGATATTTTAAGTTTTTATTGATTGTTGGAGTATGTCAGCTTATGCTGTGCTGGATATGAAACCTTAAATATTAGTTCAGTATTGCTAATGAATGAATTATAACAAAAGAGATCTTTCAATAAAGCAGTTGCTTTCCCTTATATTCTAAGATTTTAACTTATCAGAATATAAATTGTTAATGTTTATAATTTTCTTTAAAATCTTGTGCCTAAAGCTAATGTGACCAAATTTCTAAACCAAAACATTATGTTTCCTATAACTCTCATAATAAACAACGAATAATTGAGAAATAATCGTAATTATTATCTTTATAGTAATAAAGGTATAAAAACTATTTAGTATTTTAGTGTCATATTAATATTTTTAAAAAAATTATATAGCAAAAAGTTTGTCAAATCAACCTGTATAATTTTTAAATCGGATTTATAAAAACAAAATCTTCATATACATGGTGAAGATGCATTTTGTGAACCTCATTTATTCAAAAACAAAAAAGTTCACTTTGCAACAGATAGTTTACGTTAGAACGTCGCAACATGATGAAGCAATAAATGATAAGGAATGCATTACATAATTTACTTAGAGGGGGCAAAGAATTATACAGGGGGGATGATCATGTTTGTGAATTTTTCTTTTTCGGCAAAGGTATTGGGTTTGAAATACACTGCAATAAATAAAATTAACCAAAGGTAAAATTAACTCTAAGACAGTTTTAGAAAATAAATTGACCCTAAATTTTTTTAGGGTCAATTTAGGGTGTTCTTGCATTTTTTAGATGTTTAAAAATAGATTTCAACTTCTTTTTTAACAAATAAAGTTTTGAAAAGATTGCTGTTCTAATTTAGAAGTTTTTTCACCTGTTTTTTACTATTTCTTTCCGGATGTATTATGAACCTAATTTCACAAATTCTAGATTTTTAGAATGAAAATTAAAAAGTTGGGTGAAGTAAAAGTTGGAAGTAAAACGTGCTCGCTAATTGCATTGATCAGTGTATATTAATTAATGCTAAGGAGGGGTTTTTCACGTTCGAGATTTACCACACAAAAGGTAACCTAGTTTGTAACAGACTTTTTATACTTTAGTACCTGTACCACCAGATAATTTTACTACACCCAGATGTAAGGAATATATAATTTAATTTAAGTAGTGAGACTAAGCGAATCCGTTACATAAAAAAAAAAGCATAGAAAATATGTTAAGTTTTTTTTTATAGGAAGTTCTTTGGTTTGTACAGCGATACCTTGATCCTAACCTATAGCAAGCAAAATGATTCTACTAAATTTATTAAATAAATTAATTAAATCAAATGTTATTTGTTGAAGGGAACATCAGTTTTCAAGAAACACCAAAAACGTATTAAAAAAACTAATTATTCATGATTTTTTTTAATTTGCATAAAAAACTAATTATAATTTTGCATAAAAAAACTAATTATTTATCAACAAATGTTTAAATTTGCATAAAACTTATTTATAATTCGTATAAAAATTAAAAAAACATATTTATGTATTCAGAAAATAACAGTACAACACTGCAACCGCTTAGAAATTTCCAATTTCGTAAACATTGTAGAAATTAATACATTAATACAAGTGGCGATATAATGCCAAATCTGGTTTCCATCTGGACACCAGTTTCTAAAGCTACGACAGTCGGACGAGGTTCCGACTGTCGTATACGGCAGGCGGAACCGATATGATTGGTTGCTATTTGACTTCCTGGCGGCCGTGTAGCAACGGCCTTTTATCAATTCGCGTGCAATTTAAAATTCTGTAAACATTGCGAAATGCTCGTGTCTTTTAATATTTAAGAGGGAGAAATAAGTTAAAAATTTATGCTGGTGAACACGGTTTTAAAAAGAAAATTAAAATGTTCTACTTCCGTCTTCTTGGACACGAACTGTGAGCAGACGACGTTTCCTTTTATGCGGGTTGTGACGTGATAATGAAACTAACTTTTCTACAATGACGACTCCCAATATGGAAACTATAGTATTCAACCTTGCCGATTTAACAGTAGAATGTCCAAATACAAAGAATGAAAAAGTCAAAGAGGAGGAAAAATCTTCTGAAACTCAACAAAAAAACTTGGAATTTAACCCCGAAAGTCCAAATACAATTAAAAATGCTGCCTGCAGTCAGAACGAGCCAAAGGCACAATCCCGGCTGTGTGGTTACCTGAACAAATTGGGCAACCGAGCAATTTTGAAAACTTATCGAAAGCGGTGGTTTGTTTTTTCTGAGAGTAACTGTAAATTGTATTATTATCGTTCACCCCAGGATCAAGTTCCTTTGGGGGAAATTGACATTTCACAGGCTACATTTTCATTTGAAGTGGATAATAAGGAACGGACCGGTCTTTTTACAATTAGGTAAGTTTTTAACCAATATCTAATAAATCTTGACTTTTCAGATTGCAGTTTTTAAATTTAACACGAGTTAATTTCTATAAATGATAATGGTTAAAAAATACTTTAAATTTTACCTCTTTGTGTGATACATTAGAAATCTATGAAAAAATAGCTGGCCTCGTTTTTGCAGCTTGCCTTGCATTATAAAGAAACAAAAATAACCAAATGTTGTAAACATTCCACTTCGTATTTCATGCAACTCGATGAATTTTAGCCTCAATCCTCGGCAATGAATGAACCGGCCGGCCCAGTGGGTTAGTGGTAGTGCTGTGCATTGCTATGCCGCAGGTCCATGGCTCAAGCTCTGATAAGTGGGTAGATAAAATGAGGTCCAAGCATTCTTGGGGACTAAACACTGGGAGTTCTGCGTGAGGTTCGTCACCTAACCGGCACATATGCTTTTACCCCAGATCCCTTGGTTAGCTGAAATGTGTATGGCATGCCTTGGCCCACTAACAGCTGTTGTACCAAAGTGTTAGTTCAGGGATCAAACTGGGTCAAAAAATGCTGTAGCAAAAGTGCTAAAATGTAGAAAAAAGCTGTAGCAAAATGCTAAAGAAAAATTAGTTGCATATAAATAAACGTCACACCAATTAAATCACTTGAATCCATACACTTGTAGCAGTTCATTTTGTTCAGCAGTATAGCTTAACAATACATTGATATATTTTTTTATGAATCACAACCAGGCAAATTTAAATAATTATACAAAACTATACTACTAAAAGTACTTAAAACTATTTTTTATAAACATTTTAAAATAGTTCATACATTTGTTAAGGAAAAAAATTACTAGCAACGCCAGAGTTGACCTGAACCGGAGCTATAAAAGTAACGAGATACTCTTCCGGTTAGGTTAGGTTTATCGTCGCACTAGAGCTACACGAGGGCTATTAGATACTCTTCCGATATCAGAGCCAGAGAACTGTCAATCATTCTGACGTATGTGACAACATCGGTAGGTTACATTAAAATTACTAGGCAGTAAAATAAGTAAGTCAGGAAGCATTATTTGACTCCTTTTCTAATGGGAGGTTGCACTGGCTGGCAGAGATTTGAAGACATCTTAGTGTAATCCAATCTGAATTCATCTTCTCATTTTGATTAAAATTTTTATTTTCATTATTAGAATCGGTTATTTGAAATTGTTGTTTATTGAAATTTAAGTTTAGTTTCGCCTAATTACGTCGTCGCATTTTTGCGACGGCCGATATTTTTTTTTCTCGCATTTTCGTGCAACTCGTCGCATTTTGCGACAAATGCGACTGCAGATTGATCCCTGTGTTAGTTAATTTATTAATTAAATTCTGACACTAATTTAACAGATTCTAATCTCATAAACAGATTGTGTCCCAAAAATATCTATGAAAATACTTAGGTTGTCTAAGGATATTTGGTTCTTTTGCTTTAATCTTTAATGATTCCGTGTCCTGACACTGTAAACAAATAACACTATGATGCTGCCTGGGGTGTAAAATATAAATATCTTTTATATTGGTAGATACTGTAAGTTTAGGCCAGTCTTTCTGAGATTAATTGAATAAGTTTTGTTATCGTTTTCTACATTGGCTGATTGTTAACTTAGTAACTGAATAAAATATATTTGTCATGTTGGTTTAAAAACTTAGTCCATTATGTCCTAAAGCTTTTGCCTTTTTGTATACTCTTAATAGTTTATTAGTTTTCAAACTGTATCATTAATTTTTATTGATATGACAGTTTCTGTCACCTAGTAAAATGTTTAATTTTAATGTATATATTTTAAACAAGCTGTAATTAAATTTTTTTTAGCGTTCCAGGGCGAGACTACTGTTTAGAAGCCTCCAACAGACAAACTTCATTATATTGGTTGCAAGAGCTTCAAAAATATCGAAGAGCCAATAGTTTAAAGAGAACTAGGAGTATAAGTGACCAGTCAAGTAATATTAGTGATGTTAGAGGAGTAAGTAAAATAATACTATATGCATATCTACCTAAAACATTATTTGATATTTTTTATATTCCTTGCATTTCCAGCAGAAAGTTTTAGCATAGCAAAATGTTTACTCAAAGTAATATAATTTAAAGTCTCGCTGAGTCCTGGGGCTGGAGAGCCAAGCCGGTTAGGCACTCGCTTAGCATGTGAAAGGTCCCAGGTTTGGGTATCGCCAAAATAGCTGCCGACCTATAAACGGCCTGTGCAGCCAAAAATATCCAACAAATAATACCTCGTGTAAGGGAGTGCAAGTTAAATATCCTTCTAAATCCTAAAGCTGCGTGTAATATCGCCCTTAACGGTTGCATTGGGTGCCTATTCAGGTGTTGACTCATCACTTGAATGTGGTTCTAAAATGCAACGCCCGTCGCCAATAGCCCTCATGGTGCTCTATTGCGACAATAATTCAAACCTAACCTAACCTGCTGAGGAGTCTGATTGTTGTTTAGATCCGGCTTACAACAAACAACATAGGTCTTACATACAACTTGTACCTCAAATTGTTTGTTCCATTTATTTCAGATTGTTCTTTATTTAATGTAGAACACGTTGCAAAAATGTTGTAATCTTGTTTTTAAATCTAAAAAAATCTTAAATTAATCTAAAAAATATTGAATTTTGTTTTTACTGTAGTACTTTAACAAACAATGCTCAAGTGTAAGTTGGAAGACAATATTTTAAAATGCAATATATTTTCTATTGGAATCTTAAACCCATATTTTTTTTAGCAACCCCAAAGCGGCTTATTGGGCCAAGGAATGCCTAGTCTAGGCTCTACTGATGACAATGACGCCGCTCCTATTATGGTTCCGGTGGATTGTCCAACAGATTTTATTGGAGATGATGCTATTGCTTCTACCAGCAATCCCTTTACAGCGGCTCAACAAAAAATAAATTCATTTTACACTCAAGTGAAAAATACAGCTCAAGGGGTCAAGCATGAGAAACTGTCTTCGGATTGTAAGTTGGAATGTTTGTGTAGGTTATTTTATTATAGTTTTTGATGTTTCCCTACTGTTGTGTTTTGTTGAAAGTTATCCCATTGCTAAATGTTAATTGTCCTATAATTTGTAATAGTTGAAATGTTGAGTTTTATCTGTGTTCAGTAGTCCTGCCAAAATAAGACTTCTCATTTTTTTTGGTACATTAGAAACTGTAGATTTTTAACAACAACTTAAAAATTATAAAAATTGATTAATTTTACTAAAAGTATGCAAAGTAAAATTCCATGAAACTCGTATTACCAAAAACAGCGTCTGACCAGCGTGATAATGCTCTTGGCGATTTTTCTTAAAACCACTCTACGATTTGCATACGCTTTATTAAAATATACATGCAACTCTTTTCAAAACGTGTTTGGTAGTATCTACAAATGTATTGCACTCAAGTTGGTAAGAAATTACATGCCAATGGGTAAGAAAGCCAAGTCTTATATTATAAAGCCAATGCAAGAGAATTGTGTTTTTACTGGACGTGTACAATGCAACGTTATTTTGAAAGGACTATTGTTTGCAAATGAATTTGACGTGCATGCAAATTTCTTATGCTTTTCATTTGTTCTATGACGTATCAGTTCATCAATAATATAACTAAAAAAATGTAATGTAACGATGAAACTTCATATGTTCATACTTGTTTCAGATTTCCCATTTCATGCTTGTTTCATATTTTGGATAATTCTTCATGTTAAAAAGTTGATAACTGAATGTTAATTCTGATATTTTGAAATTATATTCACAGTGAAACCTTGTTCGAGTTAACTCAAAGGGCGGAAAGAGCACCAAAATAGTTCACATTAACCAAATTTCATATTAATTAGTTAATGCTTGAAATACTAACAAAATAACACTGATGGTTTTCTAATGCTAATGTAGTCAATGTATACTTAGGGGATTAGTAATGTATTTAAATACAATATAAAAGAGTAAAATCTAATTATTTTTCAAACATTAATCACTAATTTAATACAAAATATTACATTTAAATGAAAAAGTACTGCATTTTTAGTTCACGCTAAGTGGGATTTCATTTAAGGATATTCATGTTAAGAAAATTATGTCAAAACCTAACAAACTTGTAAATGTTTTCAGTTCATCTCAAGCAAAATTTCATGTTAAACGAGTTCACTTTTATTATGTTTGGCTATACAAGTAGATTAAATTATGTAAATATTTTTCGAATTTCCTTTTTCTAGCAAGCATTTGTAGCAACTCTCCCTCTGTGAAAGAATTCTCTCAGCAATCCGAATCTGCAACAAAATCTCCTTTGAGTGCAAGGCCATCTCTTGATGATGTGGACTCGACTGTTGTCCACAGACAAAATAAGCCTGGTCTTTCAGCCCTGCGACATAAGCTGTCGCAATCATTTCGCAAGTCCAAAACGAGTGATGTGGAGCTTGATGATTCAAATGCCTATGGAAATGAGAGTTGCTCGCAGTGTAAAAGTGTATGTTAAACTTATTTAATTAAGATTATGAAAAATTAATAGTTTTTAACCTTTTTTTTATGAATGTGTATTATTTGTTTTTTTTATGGTTGTAGAAAGTATGTGGAAATTGTTATTTTTGTAAAACTTTATTATTTTTCTAAAAAATGATTTATAAATTTAAATTCTCTTTTTTCATTTATTTTGATAGAAGGCTACCTTCAAAAGATATTTTCAGGCTATATTATTAAAAAATTATTTGAATGACATTTAGAAAAAATTACATAAGATATTGTTGCATGTCCTAAATCTAAAGAAAATCCAAGAAATAGTAAATATCAAACTTGAGTACTGTCAAACCAGGTGTATCAAAATAAGTAAAAGTAGATTTGCAGTCACTGGATTTTGCCGTGCTAGCTATAATTTTATTATTTATATAAGTTTAGCGTAACATAGTTTATTGTTGAAAATTCTATTTAAAAAAAATTAACAGGACATTTACTACACAAATGTACACTTTTTATCGTAACCTTATAACCTCCATTTGGTACAATTGTGAATGTCTACGATGTTATTGCTAAAAATTATTTAGCTCAACATTTATGCTAATACACATATTTGTAGTTTTTAATTTTAACTATTAAATTATTTTACTTGTTTTTTTTAAATACATTTGAATTGTATAATTTACTAATTAAATTTCTGTTTGTAATTAGCTCAAACTAAAAGTTGAAACACTTGAAGAAGAAGTCTGTAATCTTCATGATGAATTATCTACTAGTCAAGAAGTTCGAGCTCTTTTGCAAAGGCAGTTGGACATAGCTTCAAAGGAGAAAGAAACCTTGTAAGATAATGCTTTTTTTTAAAAAATCAGAATATTTTTTTAACTACATTTTAAACTTATAAAACCATTAGTTTGTATAGATATAAATTCCATGACATTATTTGTTTATGATTGACATGAATCTTATTCTTTTTGATTTCTCTGCAGTAACCATAATGAATTGGACAGTTTTTTTTTTGCTTTGAAGTAGTCTTGTTCAGTTTAAGAAGAGTAATTGTGTGCCTGCAAGTTTTTCGTCATATTTGGCACTCATTGCAATACTGTCATTTTTCTTTGGTTAACATTTGGGAGCCAACGGAAAAACTTTTTATAATTTGAGTGATTGGCCACAATTTCATAAAGAATTGTTCTATAAATTTGATAAAACTCGATTGAGGGTAACTAATTCATTAAGATTCTGTGCATGTTCAATTTTTTTGTCTACTGTTTGCAACAAATCTTTACTGATGGCTGACGTTCGCTCACTTGGGTGCTTATAATTGACATTCACGCTTTAAGAGCTCTAACTCATATTTTTGCATCATTTCACTGCTTATAATGTTTAATCATACACTTTTGAGAATGTATTGATGGATTTCAGTTGCTTTAACTTCTTTAATACTTAAATCCTCTCCATGATTCCGTTTTTGAAATGGGGTTCGAAATTAAGGGTCGCTAGTCACCAAATTCTACATTTTTGGGACTTTTTTTAGGAATAGCTATTTAAACTACATTTTTAAAAAGTGGTTAAGAATTTTCATTTTAAAATTGCAAATATTCAACATTCTTAAATTTGTCAAAACTCTCTGGTATTGGGGTCTTTGAATCCTCAAATACATATGGCAATACATAAAATGCGGTACTCCTGCGATCGTAAATTCTAGAAAGTCCTACGATTATGATTAATGAAATTTAAGAACTCCGTCTCTCTTTATGTTGACGAGATCCGGTGATTCTGTATGTGCTCAACTATTCCAATCTTAAGTGTTTACATATAAATAAACTAAAACTAGCACTTTTCTCAAAGTATTTTTTTTTTGAAAAATGCTCCCAAATAGTGTGCATTTGCTCCTAGTTTTTCTTTTTGTAGCAAAAATTGCTCCTAATCCTTTTTAATCAGCAAGAAGACTCTGATTTTGCAGTTATTTTAAATGCTCACATTGGAAAAAATTTTCTAAAAACACTCAAACAGTGCATGAAATAATCCTGATGACTGTCAAATAACATTGAAAATTCTAAAATTTTGGCATCTACTCTGAACAATAGAGATAGTATTTAGAAACCTAACCTACATTAAAAACAGCCTACGTATTTGTAGTCTGCAGATTTGCATGTGTGTTTTAGTTTTTTTGTGATATACTCTTAATAATTCCTGTTCAATTTTGGTAGAATTCAAATCTATGAATTGAAAGAAAAAGGCTCCTCAATTGACCTGTTGAATGATAAAGACCGTCAGATAGTCAACCTCAATCATGATGTACAGGAACAGATGCAAGAAGTTGAACGACTCCAAAGGCAAATTAAGTATGTTTTATAAACATATTTTAATGTTGCAATATTATATAAAATTATATTATAATTTGTGTTTGGTATGTTTTTATACAGATATTTTTACGATTTATTTGTAGGCCTACTAAATGTACTTTTATTTAACCCTCAAAGAGCTAAGCAAATTGACTAAAGTGTAGAGTTGTTTTTACTGCAGTTACTAAAATTTTGAATAAAAAAGTTTAATTGCTAAAACTTTTCAAAATAATGGTTCTGTAGCAAATGATTACAAGTGTCTTATTCTTCGTTGACTTTACTGCTTGTTACAGAATAAATGTCTACTTCAAATTTTAAAATTTTGTAAAGTTATGAAAGTTATAATTAAAATTGATTTGTTGTTGGGAAAACCTGACAGGTTACAGGTTTCTATGTCTGCATGCCTCGAGTTAATGGGTTTAGGAATATTACTTTGTTTAATGTCAGTTGTTTACTAACATTTTGACAATCAACATTAAACATTAACGTTAAACATTTTGCAGTTCCCATGCTAACATTTTAGCATGGGCACTGCAACAATCTTAAAGTAAAATGAAATTAAAACCTTATATTTAGAACTCAATATAGTAACTTACTTAGTGATTTGATGCTTAATTCATTATATTAATGTCCGATATTTAAGCACTTTTGAAAATAAAAGATTTACCGCTAAACCCAATTCCTTTACGTTATTTTGAAGTTTAATATTATTTGAAGTTAGTATCCAGTTTATGTTAAAGTAACCATGTTTTGACTTTGTTTTCCCTTTAAATAGGCGAAAGGTTAAAAAAAATTATAATTTCTCTTAGAGTCAGTGTAGACAAAAATTAAAAGATACATTTGCATAGCTATTATTTTGATTTCCTTCTAATTGTTATTTAACTAATAAACTTTGGATTTTTCTTTGCTTGTTATGTAACATTCAAAATTTATTTTAATTTTATGTTTTCTTAAAATTGAATTGATTTGCAGAATTTTGACTACTGAAGCGGCAGATTTACAAGAAAATAATGAATTATTTCAAGAAATGCTCAAGCAAAAAGATGATACAATAGTGAATTTGACTAATGAAATTTTTGAACTTGAAACAGAAAAACGTGATGGTAAATTTGACAGTATCAACAGTAATCCAAGGTCTTCTGAAATGGTTGTTGAACCAAAAGAAACCATGAGTGTTGATGACCTAAAAGTATGTTTAGTACTACAATTTCTATTTTTAATTCCTCAGTGTATTGTACTATTTGTTTGTAGCTTGTAGGATAGAAAAATGGAACATTAAATCTCCATTTTGTAAATGATTTTTCAAAGAGGATTTTATTATCAATATAATACTCCAGTAAAAAGGAATTTTGTGTTTTCCAGCTGCACTTTCATTAAAAAAAAACAGGGTTAAACCAACAATGTGTATACCTTAAACTTCAGTCAAATTTTATTTAATCATGTTAAATTTCTACCATTACACTTGTATGTGCTAGTTCAGGCATTATATTTGTGTTTTATAGGTCTATTTTTCTTTATTCATCATCTAGTATTAAAATTTAAAAATATGAAGTTTTGTTCATTCTTAGTTTGTTTAATTAATCACCAGATTTGAATCTGGTTTCATTAATTAAAAAATTTTTCATATGTGTGCTTTTTGTTTCATGCTATGAATAATTTTCCTTTCATGATTGGTATAAACCTATTTCTTATACTTGTCATCATCAAAAACCACTGTAATATCAGCATTTCCTCTATGGTCTTTTAAATTTATTGCATTTGGGGATTTTATTGTTTTGAATTGGTTACTGCTTGCCTAAATGTATAGAGTACGTAGTATGTTTTTGTAAGTTCTGTTTTTAGCATTGTTTTCAACTGAATGTATTTTGAAGATGACATACTATTTGTGACCAATTATGTATTATCATGACTAAAGTCATATAATATGAAAGGCTTGCATTTTCAGATTTATGTTGCCTATTTTTGTGCATTTGCGGTTAATGCATTTTTCCTTTCAATAATTTCGACCATAGATGTTTGCTTACAAGCACTTATTATTACAAAAAACATTATACTGGACATCAGGGTCCTTTTTAGCTGAAGCCGTAATTATAAATAAGCATTGATGTGAAATAGGCTTGCCTATCACCTTACAAACTCTTTGATTTTCAGTTCACAATATTCAAATGTCCTAATGACGCCACTTGTTTCTAATATCCTAATTTATTGTGGTTTATGCAATGAAACTTTAACACCATTCAACTACTTAACAAACTACTTTCCCAAAAATATTTTAAAATCAAGACTTTTGTTTAATGTGCTAAAATGTAAATTGGTATTTGGCAGTGTTGGACATAATTTGCATCAAAATTTTATTGAAACTAAATTTGTTTGAAGGAAAGGCTTTGCAAAGTAGCTTTCTACTAGCTATGTTAAAACTATTTGATAAACTCTTAAATAACGTTACACTTTTTAGGATGCAGTTCAAGCATTTGAGCTTCAAAACAAATTTCTAAATAATGAACTTATTGAGCTTAATCAACTTCGAAGAGATGCAGACAAGAGAACTCAACTACTTTCCATGTAAGTATGACATGTACCAGTGGCGTAGCCAGGATTGTTCCAGGGGGGTTACAAAATTTTGAACTTGCCGATTTAGTTTAAAGGAAACTTCATTATAATGATTATGAATGTAGTTTTTAATTGAAAATGCTAATCAATGAATATTAATAATTATAACTAATTATAATTATCTGTTTAAAACAAAGTTAGTTATAATTAATAACATTCATTAATTTGTATAACTAAGTACAATGCATTTAAATTATTAATTTTAACGTATTAATTAAAATTTTAATTATTTACTACAAATAAAATAAATTTTATCATAAGAAGTCGAATTTCTTCATCAATGATGAACTTAAACCCATGATAACTATTAATAAACACGCTTAAAACTTATTCCGGATTAAAGTTACTGATGTATTATAAAGTTAATGAGGATTAAAGTTACTGATTTTAGGCGCGCAACCACGGGGGGGGGGGGGGGGGGTTTAGGGTCAGAACCCCCCCCCAGAACCCATATTATAGTCAAATTTTATTTTGTTAACAATAAAAACATTCCAAAGTGATAAAAAAATTCCTTAGAGAAACCCCAATTCGCAGTTACTATACTCGCCGCCAACGATATAAGTAACGGTAGGGATAGCGGTTTTTCAGAAAAAAAACCCGCTCTTTCAAAAACCGGTTTTTTGGTTATACTGAACCTTAAGACTGGCTTTATGAAAAGCCGGTTTTTTGGTCAAAACCGAGGACGAAAAAAACCGGTTTCAGTTTTCCATCCCTAAAGTGTTTCAAATAAGGGTGGCGGGAAGTATATATCTGTGAAAAACAAAATATTTCTAACGAAACTCTTCTAATGTGAGGGGGGTTTGAAAAAAAGCTCCAGTTCAGATAAAATGACATGTCTTGACTATTTTATTCATTTTATGTCGTTTTTTACGAGTTGCTTTAATATTGAGCATTCATTAAATCAGTAAAGGTCACGGTATTAAGCAATGATTAAGAGAAGATATAACAGAAACTGCACCCGGGCGCGCAACCATGGGGGACTCCCCCCCCCAGAACCCGAATTATAATCAGAATTATCAGTAGCAGATTTCCAAATGTGCTGCCTATAGGTTGAAACAAAATTTGCCGCCTATAGGGTAGGTGGGGGGGGGGGGTAAAAATCGATTCAAAAGTTGATCACTAATGACTAATGGTTGATTTATCTCATTATAACCCGTTGTTCAATGAAAGTTAGTGCCCCTAAATTACTAAATTAACTTTAAAAAAATGCTGTAAATATGTTTTTCATCAGTTAGATGTAATTTTTCTGACCTCTTACTTTAATCCTACATAAAATAGGGCTTGAAGTGAAATACTGACAAATAATCCAATGTATTAGAGTACTTAAAATTTGCCGCCGTAGGCTTTAGCCTAGCTAGCCTATTTAGAAATCCGCTACTGAGAATTATAGTTTTGAGTTGCTTTTCATTAATAAATACAAATCCCCCCCCCCCCCTCGGAATAGTACGAAACGACCACGTACAGCAATTCAGGAGTACATGGTAGTGAAGCTACTTCCACCTCCGGTATGGCAAGAATGTTCACATGGCATGATAGTACTGAATTTCCGCAGGAAAGCGAGTAGGGGCGGGGAATAGCACAAGGTTAGGTTAGGTTTGAATTATCGTCGCAATAGAGCAACACGAGGGCTATTGGCGGTGGACGTCGTATTTTAGAACCACAGTCAAGTGACGAGCAGACACTTGAATAGGCATCCAACGCAACCGTTAAGGGTGACATTTGGTACACGTACTCCTTGTACCTGTGAGATGCCGTTAGAAGATACTCGAAGAAATTGAACATGCAAGAGGTATCTGCGATAGACCATTTTTGGTTTTAAAGTTATTGAAATTACCTTATAGCATATTATTACCTCTAAATGTGTGCGTTTTTTTTATTTGTAATTGAAAGTCGAAAAGTTTTACACACTCTTAGGTTCCAAAAGATAAACGATTTTTTTTTTTTAAAAATTTTATAGCAAAATGAATTGCTCCATTGAATCGCGTGTTAATAATTATTTGGTATATAATTAATAATATACATGTAATGATAATCTTTTTTTATTTTTAACGGTTTCAAAAAATAATTATATAGTTTTACTTTTTAAAAAAATATTATTTCTTATGTTGATACTAATGAAAAGGTTCGTCTACTTTTTAAAAAAGTTCCATAAAGGCAGACGATTTTTTCCTTCATTTTACAATAAATGTTCGAATGACTAATTTGTTCTATTTGTGAGATCTTCTACTGATGCGTCACTCAAGCTCCAATTCTGCTATAATAATACTTTGGCGGGCGCCACATTTTCGTTTTTTGAGTTGCTTACAAATCAAAAGTCTGTAAAGGTCATGATATTGCACAACTTCCTTACCCCTTCGGAATAGTTTTATATCCAATAGAAATTTAGCGAGGGATTATGGATTTTTTTTTATTATTTATTGGGATTTCTATTTTTATGCAGGCGTAATCGGGTGGTTTTTTTTTCTTTGAGAAAAAAGATTGGCACCAGCGATTATAACAAAACTCTCAACAGGAAATGTCAAGAAAAACTAAAATATGGACCGATTTATTTGAAGGCACTTATAAGGCACGTGCTACCTTAGGATAAGGATCGATTATTATCGAAGTAAAATATGAAACCTGTGTACTCGGGGAGTTTTTTACTGCCTGTTCTCTCGTCAAAAAAGCAAGATTTTAGATCTTAATAGCAAGATGATTAGTTTCTTCATACAAATAAGTAAGTTCAAATTCATAATATTTTCTGCATAGGTTTATGTGTATATGTTTTTAAAAAATAGATACAGTACAGTCCCGATTATCCGAGCCCCGATTATCCGATTTTCCGCTTTAACCGAGCTTTAAAATAATTCTAGGATTTTTCCGACGTTTACCGAAAAAAATTCTGAACAGAACATGATACCACAAACCTTCAGGAAAGAGAAATCCAACAATAATCCCCCTTTACTTTTCTTACATTGCTGCCGAGAAACGCCAAAGAAACATAAAACACAAAAAACAATTAAGGACTTTTTTAAGTGAAAGAACTATTTCAATATCATGCATATGAATTGCACGTGGTCTGTATAACATTTGTATTTGTTAAAATATACATTTAGACATGCAGAATTGTTTTATTTACATTTTTCGCTTTAACCGAGTTTTTCGGTTATCCGAGTTAGTCTCGGTCCTCATTAACTCGGATAATCGGGGTTCTACTGTACTTTTGTTTTCAGTTTCACGACATAAATGCAAACACTTGTCACATTATTTCTCATCAGCAATTCGAGCCTTTACAATGTTGTAAGTTTATTTAAAAGTATTAATCATCTTGGGTGAAGTTTGAAATAGACTAAACTCCTCGGCTCAACAGTCCATTAGTAGGCCAAGGCCTGATGCGCCCATTTCAGTTTACGTGACCAAGGGCTCTGGGGTGCTAGGCTTATGCCCAGGTTAAGTGGTCAATCTCAAGTGTTAAGTTCCCAAGCATGCTTGGTGCTTGGTCCTCATTTTTTCGACTCTCTTAAGGGATGAAAGGTTGAGTCAACCTCTCCCAATCCGGTATATTGGTATGCGAAGCACTACCACTAAGCCACTGGACCTGGGAATTTTGAAAAAATAATAAAATTAATTGTTTTATTGTTGAGCTTTAACTTGTTTTGGCATCGTCGAAAATTTGTGTGAATCAACAATTTTTGTAATCATCGTTTTTTTACTTTAATTAAAAATTTGCGTATATTCGTTTCGAAATTTATTATATAAAAACTATTTTTTTTTTAATTTAAAAAAATGAAATTTAATATAAGAGCTTACTCTCGTTAAAGGACGAAATAATTACATGATGTCGTCATCAAATATTATCATAATGTTACGTATTTCATTATTTAGAAAACTTTTTAAATGACATTGAGGTATACCCATACCAACATTTTGATCCTAGGTAAAAATAAGTTGCATTGTAAAAAACTCAGAAACAGACGAAAAGTACGCTCATTTTGAAAATAAAATTGAAACAGCCAATGAAATGGCAGTACGTAGAAAACTAAAGACAAGAGCGTTACATCAGCTTAAACATTCCCATTATCAATAATAAAGTAGTAAAAGTTGATTAACTATGGGAAATTAAATTGAAAAATTATTAATTAAAAATAGTTTTAATATGAATATTTCTTATGTTGTCATGCTCTCTAACCTGCGATTTCACTGGTTGTTTTGCTTTCATTGAAAAAGTGTTGAAAAGCTCATAGGTTTTAAAAAAAAAGTCGCGCGATCCGAACTGCGATGTCATTGGTTGTTTTGTTTTTTGTGGCTAAGTGTTGAAACCAGCCAATTAAATGTTTTTAATTAAAAATAATTTTAATTACAAATAACTTTAATTATAATAATTAGAATTTTAATTTGGAAAAAAAAATATGTGTATGAAAAATTTTGAAACCCCCCCTAGAAATTTTTTCTAGTTGCGCCCCAGAGTGATTTATATAAGTTTCCAAAAAAATTGACGTTTTGGGTAAATAAATCTAAACCTTTCTCTTTAATTTTTTTTATACTAACAAACAAGATTCGCGTCATATAGCTTCTACAAATGACATGAGTGAAGGCTTATCAAAATACGCGATTTATTTTGCAAGAATTGAGTAATATTTTGATTGCATAAATTTTTGAACCAAAATATCATTTATTTAAATAGAGATGAACTATAGTTAAAACTATTGGAGTTTTCTAGGGATTTTAAGTTTGACAATGAATGACAAGTACAGAACGAGCTGCCTTGTGTATCTAAGTGTTTATTTTCCAAAAGAAGACACGCCACCCCCCGTTAAGTCACAGAGGGACTAGTCTATTGGCTAAGCTAAGAGAAGGGGTAGGGATGAAAAATTAGGGTGAGCATCCTACAAAAAATTCCAAAAAAAACAAGGCGTGTTTTCTACGTGGAATGTGGATCGTGCCCCTTCTGCTACAAGTGTGAATGGAAAGTTGTCAATAGCGAGGGGAATCCAGAAATAGATAAGAGACAAAAAGGATCACCTCTCCGAATGGGGGACCCTTAGGAAATGACCTCACCGGAAATGTCGAATCAAAATCTCCATTCTTAGATAATCGTTCATGCTCTAAAAAAACTGTTTGTCCGCCGTCTGCCTAGAGAACGAAATTTTACGTAGTCTACGGAAGAGTGATTAGCTGGATATTTTTTCTGATGAAATATCAAAGATACAACAATTATTGAAAAAAAACTGTGACAATTCAAAATTACTACATATTATGGAAAAATAGCTTTACAGTATTTCCTTTTTATTCTTATTGCATCCGAAATACAAAAGAAAAAGACAAAATTGGGAAGCAGTGTGATTTTATAACACTCATTTAACACAACATTTTGCATTACATTAAAACTGCAAGTGTCCTACCATTTGATTTGATTTGATCTGATTGCAATGATATATGCTAACAAATTTTACAAAATTAATCAAACTCCAATGCAAATTTCTTGTTGTAATGGAACGCAATTTTAGGTATTTCCGACGAGGGGCCCTAATCCTGGACAATTACATCCCCTAACGCAATTTTTCCTGAGTGTAGAGTAGAAATTGAAGCAACGATAATTATACACAGAGTAATTAAAAAGACAAGGGGTGCGATTATCGATATGGCATTAAAGAGGTTCTATGTAAAAATTGTTACAGCAATTCAGAAAAGTTAACTTTTTAAAGAGGAAAGGTTTTTATTCCCCTTCCCTCCCCCCCCCCCCCGGGGGGGGGAATTTTTGAGGTAATTGGTATTGGAGCTCTGCAAAAAAAACCTTTGTAAGTCCCAATGGGGGAATGGGGGGGGGGGGGGTTCTGACCCCCCGTAGCCCCCCCCTCGCTACGCCACTGACATGTACTGTTAAGAGAACTTGGGTGTTTCACATGCAGTAGTGGTTTTTTAATAGATTTTAAGTGTTTTTTAAAAATTGCACACTATTACCTTATAACTTAACACATTAATCAAACTGTACTTTTTTTTATACTTGTATATATCCTTTTTTGAAGTGTATTAAATTCACTAAATTTAGTTTCTGACAGCTGAAAAATATAAAAATATAATTTGTTTTAAAAACTGTTTCAACAAAAATAAACATTAATGTTGCATAAAAACAAGGAAAGAATTTCTTAGAAACTGTTCAATAAAAATGAATGTTTGGAAACTAAGAATATTGTTTAGTATTTTCTTCGGTCATATTGCATTTTTCTTCATTTAACTTAAACCAAGTTTTACTTGTAATATTAATGCGAGTTTCAAGAAAGGCTTGCATTAAATAAAATTCAGTCTTATTAAAGTAAATGACTGCAAGTGTTTCAACTTTCAACCTTGTGATTTATCTATTCTATAAATGTAGACTGTGTACCTACTTGTTTATCCAAAATCTCTATCCAAACCATGAAACGGTTAGTTAAAATGTGACAAAATGCACAGAATGGAACGGGTAACATATTCTGATACTTTCATGTAACTTAAGTGCAATGATAATTCCCAATAAACTATTCTGATACTTAAGAAGATAAGAAGTTTGTAAATCCTTTTTGTTTGAAAATTATTTTTGACCATGATTTCATAGACTTAACAGAGTATTGTTCTGAACTTTCTGTTCTTACAAAATACTAAGTGAAAAGTAAGCATAAGCTAATAAGTTGAATTGGTAAGATTGCTGATTGAATGTTTTTTAATATTAAGATCTTTATGTGAATTTTGATGCTAAATCAGATTTATTCATATGAATCTTGTTAGATGTTTAAAAATGGGAATAAATGCAGTTTGGCATCCAATAATTAATATATATATATAAAGCTGACATCAGCAACATTGTAGTGTCAGCAGAAACCCAATAATTAAATATATATATAAGGCTGACATTAGCAACAACTAACTCTTTAAAGTTACTTGATGGTTTCTTAAAAAAAGGTCCATTTTACAAAAGTACTAATACTATCAAGATACATTATTACTATCCAATTTTTATTTGGTTGCAAGTTTGATAGTTGGCAGTTTTAACTTTTTGGATATATTTATGATATAAAAGGGCCAGTCCGGCTATCACAAAAAATAAATGTAAGTTTGCTATGCATATCAAGTTTTGTAGAAGCGAAATATTATCTGATTTGTTTCATTACTTGAAAATAGCACAAATCATCCAATTAAAACTAATCGCTAGGTATTATAGCCATTTCGTGCATTACTTTAGGGTACATCCCGGCGACGCCTGATATATAAAGCTAGTTTTTTTTTAAATATATACATGGTCTTGCTCTTCATTTAAAATTGGAATGTGTTTAATTTTATGATTGCAATAAAACTGAAGATTTATGTAAGAATTTGTAATTTAATATTAATTTTTTTAGGAAGTGCAGCGAGTGGGAAGCTCGAAGTTATCAGATACAGAGTAAACTCTTGTTTCTTCTTAATGAGCTTAACAAAAGTGGTGAGTGTCCCTCTCTGGAGTTTTATTCATTTTGAATGTTTTCACATGTCATAAATTATTCTTGATTAAATCACAATAAAACTTTAAAGGAATTTAATTATGCTTTTGTGAAATTTTCTCTGATTTTGTAATGTGTAAAACAATATTCCTATCAAAGAAGGTGCGTGGAAGGTGGAATTTTCTTTTGTATGTTATTTTCTGAAGTTAATTTGTACTGTGTTTGAAATTATCCATGAAGAACTGCAGTTAATGTTAAGAATATATCATCACTTAAGTTCCCACATGTTCTATCTCATTTTGCACAACAGATCAGATTTCCTGTACGGTAACCCTTGGCGAACTTTCCAAAATTATGCCACAAGTCCGTATTCTTGCGACGTTTGACGTCGCACTTTCTATACTGCGCTAATAAATAATGGTCAGATAGGGTTGCCGGAAAAGGTCATCTTTGGGAAGCCAAAGAATTTGAATCATCAGTCAGACAGGTTGCCACAAAAAAAATTATCGCAAAAACTTAAATTTTTTTTTTGCCAAGGGTTACCGTACAGTAAATCTGATCTGTTGTGCAAAGTGAGGTAGCACATGTGAGAACTTGAGTGACGATATATTTTGTAAAAATTTGAATTCTAATCTTTCTGATATAAATATATTGAAAAATAAGTTTTACAAACTGCTTACTTTCTTTTATGAATTATTGCAGGTGAAAATTTCAATCATGACATTGTCAGACAGTTGATGGATGAATCAGTTGGTGAAGGAACAATCCACACAAATATTTTGCCTGCATGGTCTAGGTATTCTTAAAATAATGTTATTAAACTTTTTTAAATAAACATTTTAATATTATTTTTGATAATTTGTTTTATAGAAGATTTAAATAGAAATTTTAAGAATGTAGCATTTCCTTATTTTTTACATAGTATCCATGTTACCTATTGTTTCTTAACAACTTGTGGATGGAATTAAATTGAAACAAAATTACTTTCTTTCCTTGTGTACTTTATCTCTGTTTACATAGTAAAGATACTATTTACAATTTCAGAGGCAAAATGTATGATGAATTAGGTTTTAACTGGAGATGGGGTAAAGATGATGTACTATCCCTAAAAGCATCTAACTTGAAACAGAAATCTGAGGATATAACTAATAAGACAAAAGTATGTGTATGAAACTGAAATGTTTTTATTGAACATACAGCAATTCTGTAATTTCATTGTCTTCAATTATTTAAGTCTTATAAACTTGGTGATGATGAATATTTTTTTCCATATTTTAAAAATATTTCTCTTTTGTTCTAAAACATGCATTTAAAAAACAATTTAATTAATAGATAATTTTAAAGTTTTCTTAACGTATACTATATCAAAGTACTAATTTAAAAAAAAACCTGATGAAAAAAAAAGCTTTTGTGAATTAATGGTCAAATAATGATTATAAAGTATGATACTTTGACATGAAACTTAAAAGCATTAAAGTTGTTGACTTTATTGCATCTTAGATTGTCCACACATATATCAAACTGTGCTCTGAAAAGTGACCTATCAGCAAAAGCTAGTTTTTCAGAAAAATCAGCAGATTTTATTTTTTCATTGTGTTTAATTTTTGAAAATAATTGAATCTTCTAATTGTGCCCCACCTATTATATCAATAAATTTGATATTTAATTGCCATATATTAAAGATAACAGCTTTTTAAAGTATTTTCTGTGCACGGTGTGATTTGTAGTTCCATGTTAATTAAATTGTACCACCATACCTATACTCAAAAGTATAAATCTGTTTTTGTGACAAAGTGAAACCAGCAATAGATTCAGTAGAAAAATATAATTTCGTTTTTTGATATGCAATCACTGGTCATAAGCTTACCTTTAGTAAAGACTTAAATAATAAACTATGATAATAGTTTAACTAAAAAATGAACTATTTACCCTGTTTAAGTGCATAATTATAAATTATTTTGTTGTTGCAACTACTGTTTTGTAAATTGTAAGGGCTATGTGCATTAAGTTTGACGTAATTGTATAATTTTTGCATAATATTTTTATTTATTTGTATCGTTGGGCATTTAACTTGAAACTTGTTACATAAAGGTTACTGATTATCTTTTTTTATATTAATAATCTAATTTTTCTTTTCAGGATCCAGAGTTAATTGCTTGGCGTTCAAAGTGGGATAATTTTATGGTTGCCTTAGGTTCTAAAGAATTGCAGAGATCTCCAGAGTTGAAATTATTGGTTAGAAGTGGAATACCCCGAGAATACAGGGGAAAGATATGGAAAGGGTTTGTTGCTATTGTGATTTTAAAATCGTTTCACTGTTACTGTAAAAAAATTTATTTATAAAGTATAAGTTAATGTATTAAAAATGATAACATATTTGTCAAAAAGTGTTTTATATATGTTCTAATCTTAAGTTAAGTTTCTGCAAATTTTTCTGATCTGTAATCAGTTTTATTAGTAATGAGTGGATACATTTACTAATTTTATAAATAAAAATTGAAAACTCATTTCTAAATTGACTTTTTTTTTATGAAACATCCATTTAAAATTTATACCAAAACTGTATATAAACCTATCTTTTGAAATTTCTTAGCTTACTACTTTTTTCACCTTGTTTTATAATGAGATTGTTCTCTTATAATTGATATTTTCTTAGATGTATTCATCTGTGGATAAAAGACTACAAATCATTGCTGGGTGCAGATTATTATAACAGCCTTCTTAATGCAGAAGAATATGTTTCACGGTTAGACCCTTCATCAAAGCAGGTTAGTTAAGATTTACTTAACGTGTTTTGTTCAATGTTGTATATGGTTTAGTAATGATCTGTTCTTTTCAAAGTTTAAGATTTTGGGATTTAAATTATTGTAATCTGTTTGTTTGTGTTTAAAAATAAATGAAAAGCAAAATTAATAGTAAGTATTGTAATAATTTATTAATTTTGAAAATAGCAGCCACTAAGTTTTTTGGCATTTTTAGTTATTAATAGGTATTTAATAAAAGTTAGTGTCCAACACTTATGTATTTGAAATTTTTGTTGGTTTATAGATTGATTTAAAAAATTTTAAAGATCATTTAATATCTTTAAATACTCAGAAGTTTTAATTCACCTTTACAGATAGAATTAGATTTGCTGAGAACTTTACCAAATAACCAGCATTATGAGAACTTAGATTCTGATGGGGTCCCTAAACTGCGGAGGGTGCTTTTAGCATATAGCAGGCATGATCCAGTTGTGGGATATTGCCAGGTTAGTACAGGTAGTTTTAATTACATTAGTTTTTCTTCATTATTAGTTAAATTATGAAAGTTTTGTAGCTGGTTTTAGTTTTATTGTCATTACTCCAAGATGTATTCATAAGTCAAATCGATCAGAAATGATTTTAAAAAAATTGTGCTGTGCTAAGTCATTTTAAAATTATTTTCTAATTTACTGTAAAAATAAAATTATACTTACTATTGAAAATTTACTTAAACATGCATATTTAATACATTTGGACACGTAATATCTAAAATTAGATAAATTATAAGTTTATTTTTTTATAAAACCAGCTTAAATATCCATTATTGTTCAAAGTATAATTTGAAATTTTTTCAATGTGACGACCATTTCTTATTAGTCACCAATTCATCATGTGACTTGATACTACGTTACGTGACTATGCAGGGCCTTTCTATGTTCACCATTGCAAAGTACATTCTATATGATGGTTGTGGTCTTATCACATTACCCTGTTATGGGATCAGAGAGGTTATATAGAATGTACTGCACAGTGACTATCATAAAAAGGCCCTTGCTTTGTCCCGATTTTGGTACTAAGTCATGAGACATTGTTCTCGATCACTCTATTAAGTTATAAAAAGCTGTTGAAAGGCTACCTTATATTAAAATTTTGTATATTAAACTTAACATATTTTAACTTTTGAAATTTTTTAGCCTACTTTTCTTTTTTTTTAATTCGAAGAATAAAAAAAAAATGAAAAAGTAGTTATTGCATTCGAAAGGCTACCTTATATTAAAATTTTGTATATTAAACTTAACATATTTTAACTTTTGAAATTTTTTAGCCTACTTTTCTTTTTTTTTAATTCGAAGAATTAAAAAAAAAATGAAAAAGTAGTTATTGACATGCGGTCGATGTCCGACGGTCCGTCTGTCCGTCCGTCCGTACCCCCCTTCCAAAATCAGTTCTAGCAATCCGATCTTAAAAATTCTTTTTTTATTAAAAAGGTATAACCTCAGACACACAACTTTCATACTTTTTGTCCGTCTGTCTGTACGATAGGACGGATATAAATCTACTATTTGACGACGAATTTCCCATTGAATTAGCATTGAAATTCAATTTCGAGTCATTTAAATAGCTGAATTTAACTACAAATGCTACGGACAAGTGAGATACGTCAAAAAATTCAGCGAATCGAAATTAGAATACATTGAAAATTTCAGAAAAGAATTCGAATTCGAAGTACTTCAATTACTTAAAAAACATCAAAATTTAATGCTCATTTAAAAAGCATAGGAAGCCATTTTTATTAGAATCAAATCACCATTGCCATCGCAACAATTGCTTGAGAAACTTTAATTCTTTTAGACAATAAATTAAAATAAATTTATTTTTGAGACATCGATCAATTTAAGATGACGTCAAATATATATATATCATTACGAGATCTTTGTATGTTGATATAAATTGTTTTCATTCTATTTTAAAAGCGAGGAATATTACATATTTATTATTTGAAATACAAATTTTTGCAAGCGATTTAAGTTATAATTATTTAATTTTCGAAATAAAATAAATGAAACTAGCTGAATTTAGCAAGTAAATGTTTATTGAGGAGTAGTTTTTTGGTTTTTGTTCTACGAAAAATTAAATATTTATTTATAACTTCAAATAAAGCTGTGTTTAGTGAAAGATGCTGTGTTTAGTTAGATGCTGCGTTTAGTGAAATTTATTTTAAATTTAATGTGGAAAAACGGTTGTGGATGTCACTTACTGTTACGAACCTAGTTTTTTTCAAGATAAGAATTTTAGTAAGTATTTAAGTAACAGGAAAGTAGGCTATTTTAGTTCTTTAAGAACTTCTTGTTTTAAAACCCTTTGATGGATAACTGTTCCTAACTACTAGGTTTTTCAGCAGCACACACAGTTTAAAAAAATGTGTTTTAATTATATTAAATTTTTTAACTTGAAGTTTGGTGAGTCATTTATAATCTTATGCTTCAGAAATGTAACTTTAAGTAAACTTTTCGTTGAAGAATGTATTCTCATGCAGCGAAAACAACTTTACACTCCAGTCAATTTTCTTATCCCTGAGAGAGTAATATACTAAGAATAAGTAATTAATTTTATAATAAACTGTTTCTAATAATTGTAATTAATGATAATTTTTAAATATTCAGGGTTTAAATCGCTTAGCAGCAATAGCATTGCTCTTCATGGACGAGGAAGATGCTTTCTGGTGTATGGTTGCTATAATAAAATTTATCATGCCTGATGGCTACTATACAAGGACTTTGATTACTTCACATGTAGATCAGGTAATTATTTTTTGTTCATAAATTTAGTTTCAAAATAAAATCGGGGTTTGATTAAGCTAAAAATTCAATTGACAATGCTTATTGAATATATTCATGATTTTTCTTATTAATAAATATGTAACTGTAAAATAGGATTAAGTTGTAAGTATAAGGTTCTTAACTTGCTATTATTGCAATTGGGTATAGATAATATTTAATTGATCTTTTTAAGTAATCACAATTTAATTTATAAAAACAGATTTTCCTTTTTTTTTAGAAGCCTTTCATGCATAATGAAATCCTTACTGTTATAACCTATTACAATTCCTTAAAACCATTTAAATGGGAAGTTTATTATCCAGTTTTTTTTCCAATATCTTATTCTCTAGTTAACCGAGTCATTCTTTTATAGCAAAATTTTTTACGAATACCCAAAGTAAAATAGTTTTCACCTTGTACCCTAAACAGCTGATGGCTTTTGATTTATTGATATTTGTTACTTTAGATTTCCCTTTGTATTATTTGAAGTACATTTCTATTAATTTTATAAATATATACTTTTATGTATCTAAAGTTTTCTAATAGAATAATTTTGTATTTAAAATTCTGCATTACAATTTTCAGGCTCTAGTCTTCTGTTAGGGCTCTGCTTCAAGTTTTTCTGTATTTTTTCTTATGTGCAAAGATAATTTCCGAGAATTGTTAAAATGTTGGTCATTTCTTCTAAATCAGCTCACAACAGTATTTGCCTCTTTAAATAACAAAATGCTTCATGAATAGTGAAATTTAATATTTTTCAGATAAAATTACTAAAACCATATTGTTAAATTTAAATATAAATGTCTTCTTTTCAGAAAGTATTGAAAGACTTGATAGTTGACAAGCTTCCAAGGCTTCACAGCCATTTTGAGCAAAACAATGTGGACCTATCTCTATTTACATTTAATTGGTTTCTAACTGTTTATGTGGACAATGTACCTGTTGAAATTTATCTTCGGATATGGGACATATTTCTTTACGAAGGAAGTAAGGTAAAATATTTCATTATGTTTTTGTGAAACAATTTGAGAATATTTATTCAATACAGTTGCTGCATTGAAATGCATTACATACATGAAACAATAATTGGATTCAATAAATATTTTGATTTATTTTACAACATTAGCCTTTAATTTGACAGTAGTTATTGGGTACCATAGTATTTTTAATTGCTTGATTCCAGTTTTTACTGTCTTTGTTAACAGGATTTACTTTTTAAAATTAGGTTCTATTCAGATTTGCCATTGCTTTCTTCAAATCCTGTGAAAATGAAATTCTACAAGTTAAAGATTATCTTGCCTTGAACAAGTATCTTCGAAATATGGCTGAAGACTGTACAGATCTTAAAAAACTGACTCATGTAAGTACATTTAAACAAAAAATACATTAAAAGAGCCTTATTTGTTAATTCAACTTATTTTTTTAAATGCCTCCTAAAAACAGTTTTATTAGGTTTTAAATATTCTGGTACTATTCTAGGATGAATGCA
Source organism: Hylyphantes graminicola (assembly GCA_023701765.1). Lineage (NCBI taxonomy): Eukaryota > Metazoa > Arthropoda > Arachnida > Araneae > Linyphiidae > Hylyphantes > Hylyphantes graminicola. The sequence goes on along the minus strand of CM043113.1, from coordinate 41,694,956 downwards.
ACATACAACCTTATTGTTAAAAATAAATGCACTTGCCGATTGAAATGATTAATAACAAAGTTAACTATTTAATGTGTGTTTAAATCATGGAAATTTAGGTTTTACATCTTGTATTTAGTTATTCCCTGAGCCCATGATTGGGTGTGTTTCTCTTGAGTGTTCTAAATCCCATAGAGGTTTAATTTCCTTTCCTTTCCTCCTTGATACATGAACATATTGGTTCAAGCCAGTTCATTTTTAAAGAAGAAAATACCTACTTTTTGACACTACTAATTTATTTTTTCCTTATTTTATCCCTATTTTTCTTATGTTAAATATTGTACTTTAAACATTAATAATATGTGATATTTAAGTATGAATGTAGGTATTGGCATTTGATTTTTTGTGCACTTTTTATTGTTGCTAATTATTTCCTCCGTTGAATTTTTGACCCCCTTTGTCAAATTTTAATTTATGCTTGATCCCTCCCTGCCAATGCCTTTTCAATTGTTTTGTCTCTTAATTAGTACAGATTTTGAATTTCTTCTATATTAGCAAAAGTATAGAACCTCTATCAGTGAAAACTAATTTTCATGTATGAAATAAAGTTTAAATAGATTAGGGTAATATTCAATTTTATTTTTCAATATTCTATTGTAAAGTAACACAACAGTTAAAAGAACAGTATAATACTGGTTTTGCATGAAGCATAAAAGTGGATGCTTAGATAACAAGAAGCAAGCTGAAAGCAGTACACCTACATTGAATCATCACTTAAAAGCTAATTGTAATGCATATCACTGAAAGTGGCACAAGTTGAATACATTCATTTTGACAATGAATCATAATTAGCTCATTAAATTGGACACAGTTTTTGTTTATATTTACATCACATAAAAACACTTAGTATGGTTTAATACACAGTTTTCTACTTAACTAATGAGCTGCCGCTGAGTTTTAAAAATTAAATTTGTTAATGTTTGGGTGCACACATTGATTGGAGTTTAATTTTGCTTCTTAATTGTTATTCAGATGTATACACATAGTTTAACTTATCTACAATCAATAATGTTTAATTTATTGATATTGATAAGTTATTCATATAAATGACATGCATATAATAAATTAAAACATGTGATATTAAAACACTGGCTAATTTTGTTATGTACATTTTTAATTTTGTTATCACACAATTTAATTTTTGAGGTGGAATTCGTATATGAATATTTAATTGTAACACATGCCAACAGAAAAATTTTCTAAAAGATTTTTAAAAATAATAGGAAACTCGCCCAGGATTTTTTTTTTCACAAAGTGACTGATGAAAAGATTTTTTAACCTTATCTTATGCTTTTAAAATGTCCTTATAGTTACCATAATAAAGTTTTGATTTCTGTTTCAAATTTTTATAAACAAATGCAGCACTTTTTCTTTTATAAAAAATTGCTACAATATAATTTTTTTCAAATTATTTTGTTAAACAGAAATTGTTTGGATATTTTCGCTGTTGACAGTGTAATTGGCAACTTATTATTTTAAAATTAATGTTTCTGTTTAATAAATGATTTTCTCACTTAAACCAATTATTTTCCCATACATATCCCTGCGTAATGAGAAAGTTCAAACTTTCTGAATAGAATCTTAACTACCAGTAGGATGATATTTTCAATGGATAGCCTTCTCTTGTAATTGTTGTTTTCGGCTTCGAGATCTTCGAAGCATGTGAATTTGGGGTCTTGGTGGTGACAGAGTTAACTTTAGGAGTAGTTGTGCTCATCACTAGGTTTCCATCAATTAGGGCCACTGTCTTGTCTGATCTGTTGCGCTTGTACCTTCTACCTCCTCTCTGGCGTCTTCGATTGTTGACTTTTTCATCTGGAAAAATGTATAGGATTTTATAATCTGACCAGAGTGACTTTTAAATGTGTTTTATTGCAACATAGTACTAACAGGAATGTTAAACTAAAAAAATGCATGATGCCCTACTGCCACACAAAACCAATTTCATTTGGACCCTTGTGGATCTCTGTTTCTATGTTACAGAGCATCCTAATTTCTCATGATTTCCTGTCGTGTGGAACTATAATCTAATAGTCAAGAGTTGGCTGATAGAGATGCACTAATTCGATAAGAGTGTTCCACTGCGGCTTGCTGCATTAAAAATATCCCCCCCCCACTGCTGGCTTATTGTATAACTCAGTTTTAAGTATAAAATAGATAGGATTTTCTGATTGAAGGTAAATAAAAGGATATTCTTTCGTGAAAATGTAGTTATGTTATTATTTAAAATAAATGCATTTTATGGAATAATAATATGTATTGCAAATAAATTTAGTATTTGAAATGTTTCATAGAAATTTTATAACTGTTTTAAAGTTTTCAAAGTACCAGATAGAAAATTACTTAGAAGAAACTATACTAAATTTCTGACACACTGAAAGGCAAGGGTACTTTAGAATACAGAAAAAATCTTTACACAATAAAATTACGTTGAAATGATATTGGGTTAAACTTTTGAAATATGTAATGAATAAATTGAAAATTTGGTAGTTTAAATTGTTAAAATGTTTATTGATTTGATATATTCAAATTTTATTAATTGAATTTATATAAAATGCCTACATGAATTGTTATCTGAAACTTCTCAAGACTGAAATCTATTTAAATGGATATTTTGTGTTCCTGTTACTACACAATTTGTTTTAAACTTTAACCCTTTGGCTACTAATAAAACTTATTAGAAGTCATTTGTTGGAACAAATATGTCCCAACCGCGATTCATAGCACTTAAAATAGCTTGAATTTTGTGAAATTTATGTGCCCCTATAGCATATATTATTTTTTTAAAATTACTAGCAAAATATACTTTTCAATGTTTACTTGCTTGAAAAGAAGATGAACTATTACATACATAAGTGATATTCAAAATTTGTGATTTTAAATGGATTAGTTTCTTACTAATAAGTTTTAATTATTTTCTTGAACTGATTATGAATAAGAGAATTAAAATTAAATTGTGTAATCGATCCAAAAGTTACTATGCACTACCTTTCTTTTTTCTGGGCTTACTACAGTGGTGGAAATTGAATTATGAACTGGCAGTTTTTTAACAGTATTTCTTTATTAAATGCGTTTTTATCGATTTAAATTTCATGCACTATACAGGCTTTGTATTACAAATTATACCCGTAAATAAAATTTTGTATAATTTCGTAAACAATTTCTTTTGTTGATATTTTAGTTTTAGCATAGGGAAATTGATTTATGAACTTTTATATTCAATCTCAATTAATAATTACTAAAACTTTTTTTTTTCGTTATTGCTTCCTTGATTTTGTTTTTCATAGACAACACGAAACTTTGGGTCAAGTTTTGGCCAAGCAATTTCCAGTTTTTAATGATTAAGTCCTTCTATTACATAACTGATGCACACTCCATTGACATTTGAGTAAATTATTCATACCAATTGATCTCAGACGTTATCCTTAGGGTTTAAGTCATGTCTATTGACATTATGATCTAAATGAACAACACTTAGTACATTAAACCAGTCTTCCATTTCGTTTAAAATGTGGATACTTGCATTATCATGCATAAATATATAATCAAAAGCATAGTTTTGCCATGAAAAAATGAATCAAAAATTTTTCTAGAACAAATCTGCAATAAAGTGATGTTTGTCAGCCCTTCAGAAACAAAACCTTGTGTCTTCAATCATAAGATATCGTTGCCCAAACCATCAAACTTCCATCACTAACATTTCTGCTGAAGACATATCTTGGATATTTTCGAAGATCCTTTCAATAAAAGTTTAAACCATCACGTCCATTAAAATTGAATTTTTTTCATCAGCAAATTTCACATTTTCCCCATTTCTCTCAATCCATACCCACCCAATCCATTTTTATGTAGTTATGATCGTATTTTAATAGCCTGTTCTTATGGTGAAAAGTCAGCTTTGGACCAGCCTTCATTTTGGAACATTTCAAGTTTAACGACGATATCAATATTTGTCCTACTCTCCTGGGTGTTACAGGAAGTGATAGTTCATAACAAATTCGTCCTGTAATGCACAAATTCTGCCAAAAAATGATAACTTTTTGGGATGCAAGTCCAATAATCCTGCTTTTCTCCCTCGTCCCACGAAGGTTACACCTTTTTTATTGATGTTTTTTTACCGTAGTCAGAATGATTCTTCAAATATTTATGAATTATATTTATTGATCGTTTAATTAATATGCTGATTTCTCTTACAGATTAGTTACAATATTATATAAGGGTCATTTTTTTCCTTTTTGGCTTCAGGCAGTCCCGCAAGCTTTCCTATTTAGTAAAATGGGAATAAAACAGATAAATTTCAACAAAGTTGGCCTTAAGCTTATTTATAAACAATGATAGTAAGCTCCCCTGAAGTTCAAATGAAGAACTAGTTAAAATATTTGGTACCTGGGTTCAAAATAAATTTGAGTTCATAAATCAATTTCCACCATTTGACATGCTAAAAAACTAAAAATAGATATATTTTTTATTTAATATCATTTTTTGAAAAAAATTATGTGCGAAAATCCTTTATTATACTCTGAATATACATCACACAAAATTCGAATTGTGAGCATTTAATACAAAGCGATATCTGGTGAAAAGAATGTTAGTTCATAAATCAATTTCCACCACTGTATAGACTTTACATACTTATATATATTTTTTTATCATGTATGTTATACAATAGTTATGGTTAAAAAAAACATTTGAGTTTTTTTGCTACAGTAGTTAGGGTAATGGAACCAAACACATAACTTACAATAGAAGTTTATACACATATATAAACTAAAATATGATAAATAATATTTTAGGTTTAAGCATATGTCTCACGTTTAGCTTGCTGTAGAAGGTTCTGCTTACTGATTTGAGAACTAGGTTGATTTGAGCCAGCAGTTTTATCCAGTAACGCTGGATTAGGAAACTTATGGTGGCGTTCATTCAGAGGTCTCAAATGCATTTCTTCTTCAACACTCTTTTTGTGATGCCTCTCGGGATTTTTTCTGTAAGGTTTTGGGTCAGTTGTTTGAATGGGGCTTGCTTTCAGCTGCAAAAGAAAAGGGTTTGTGTACAAAATTGAAACAAAGTTGTGAATGATCAGAGTTGGTAGATAAATGCTACTTAATTTTTTATAGCTCAAAATGTTTTTTCGATTGAACTTTTATAAAAAAATTGTCTTTTTTTTAAAGATTTTTTTTCTTTGATATTAAAAAGTTTTTATTTATTGATTTTACCAAGGTGTAAATGCTATGTACCATAGTTATTCTATATGAATAGAATAAACTTTTGTTAGTTAAATAATATACACCCACTTTTATTTCATATGATGATATTTTTAATTGGAACTTTCCAGTTTAAGCATTATTTTATGGATTTCTTAGAAAATTATGGATTTCAAAGAGCTTATTAATAAATTAAATAGCCAGCAATAATGACCCAAATCACTTGTTCTAGTTTAATTTCTCTTTTATTTTAAAATACTTGAAACAGCCTGAGTGATTCAGTAAAAATAAAAGATGGGCATAGTTGCACTTGATTTTATGGCCAAAGAAGCAATTTAAAAAATAGTTGGACAAAATCATAGAGAAAACGAGTTCAAGTAATAAGATTGAAAAAAACTAGTTTAAATTTAAGTGAGTGTAAAAAAGAGTATTTTATAAATAAAAAACTACGAAATTCATAAATATAAGGGAATTTTAAAGAAAACTGTACACTTAGTCAATAGCTTAGCTAATTTTTTTATGTACAGTCACTTAGTACACAAGTACACATTTTTTCTTATGTTTAGATAGTTATGTCTGCATCACTATGTTTTATGCTAAAATGCATAATACTGATTACAGTAATAGAAAAACATTTTTATGCTAAAAAATATGGTAATCACAAAAATGTCATAATTTAACCTTTTCGTAACCCCTGCTTTTGCATTGGCTAATTAAATTATTTTTTCATCACAGAAGGCATTAAAATAAATTAGTCACTGTTGGTTTATTTTTATAGACACAGTAAACATTGGTGGCATTTTCTTTTCTTTATAAGAATAATGGTTAAAATGTGCGAATTTCTTAATCTAATGTCAGTGTGAGCAGGAATAAATTAAATAACTAATTAACCTAAAATCCTTTATTTTTATAGTTTCACTGGTTGGTCTTAAGTTCTAATATTTTTGTACTTTATCTTAATAAGTATAAAATATATAAAAATGCATATATTTACTTGAATTAAATTTGAAAGTTATTTTTCCTTATGAATTCTAAAATTCCTTTTTTAACCGACATGTTTCTGATTTATCCTTCTATCTGATTTTTTAATTTTGTCAAATTAATATGCAGTTTTTTTTAAAAAGTTTAAATAAGTGTCGATTATTTTTTAAAAATGATTTGGACGACGGATTTTTGACGTTTTTGAAATTTGATTGTTATATTAGTTTTTTATCAAGAATTTTGAGAGCAATTTGTAGCTATCAAAATAACAAATAAAGTCACTGTAAAATGTTAAAGATAAAGGACAAATTTTTTATTGAAAAGAGTATTTTTTTTTAACCAAAGGTTTTGTTTTTTTCTTAGTGCCTGTGATTTGTGATTTCTCAGAAACAATATTTTCACTTAATATCTTTTACTCTTTTTTCCCCTCATTTTTACATTCCAATTTTATTCATTTTTATTACATTTAATATTTTAATAACTAATTTTATCACTAGTTTTAATTATTTCAATTAAAATTGGTTTACTTTTTTGTCCCTGTGGTGGCTATGGAGAAGTCTTTCTTCAACTACCGGACCTCGGTGAGCTCCATGGTTTTCAGCATCTTTTTTTTCAACAGGCATTTTGTGGCTGTAGACTTTGCCATTTTCGAAATTTTTCCACTGAAAATGGACAAATATTTCAGTTTTTGACATATTTTTTAATTTAGTGTGAGGAGAATTAAAAGTGAATGTTCTGAAAAAGTCAACAATAAGCCTATTAAACGATAAGTTTAAGACTTACCTAAATAAATTAATTTTGTACTTTATTCTGGAAAACTTATCTATTCACATTAAAAGATATGTTGTTTATTTTATTTGGAAATAAATAAATCAAAGTTTATAATAATTTAAATGAAATCACATTTAACTAAAATTATCTAGTTAATTATTTTGTTATTGTTACTATGAACTACATACTTTAAAAAATATATTTAAAAAATTAAGAACTGCCATTTAATTTATTCAAAAGTGATTTTATTAATATTGAAAGGATTTATTAGAAAGTCCCTTAAAATGTTAAGTTTGTCTAATGTTTGAGTACAACCCTGGATTGAAAATCAGTGTGCAACTTTATGCAATGGTAAATGTGTATATCATTTCCTTTAAAGCAAATTGTTTTTTTCTTTTAAATATCGGGTGCGTTAAACAAAGCTTTTCTGTTTATTTCAATATAAAGCTCATTTAGATATTCTAAAGCAATCAGTATTTATAATCATATATTCTAATATATTTTAGGATATCTTAAAGTTAGGTTTGTTTATTCCACATTTATTTTTTAGTTGTAAATAAAAACTTACATTTTCAAGTAAGATTAAGTGGATGTTTCGGGAAAAAAAACATCTTTTGAAGCTTAACATTTATATACACTGAAGAAAGTAGCAAGAATATTTCAAAGCAAAAGAAATAACTCCATACTGCCATCAAAAAGCAGGAAGAAGAAACTAAAATGAATACTGAAATTCTATTTTTTTATAAACCAAAATTGAAGTTGAAAAAGGATTTTTTTTCCATAACTGTTCTCTTGGCTTTTTTGATTTTTTTTAAATTTTGCATTACTCTTATTCTTTCAGAATTTATTTTGTTTGAATTTTTTTTCTCTTGTGTAGTAGTAGTACTCTTTAAAAAAATAGTAATGTAGCATATTTTTTTAAAAAATATTTCGATTCATTAAATAATTTATAACCAAATATAGAATTTTTCAAAAAAGATCGCCATGCTTTTGAAATTTAGAAAGTAGTTTTTTTGGCCCTTGGAACTTTTTTTAATGTTTTGTTCAATGTTTGTATCTTGGTACACTAAGCCCAAATCGATACATTCAGCTTTTGTTCTTGCATTATTTTGGAAACTATCCTATTTAAGTAAATTTTCTTAATGACTAACATTTTTAATTATATTGAATGAAAATTAAATTATTGTTTTTAAAAATTATGGTAATAATAATGATCACCAATTTGAAAAAGGTTTGATTAATAAACCAGGCATACCATGAGTGTACTTTTAACTACTAGGATTGGCATTAATTTATATTTACCGGCCTTGGTAAATACTGTATTAAAAACCTTCATGGGATTTTTTTTTGCACAGGAAAAACTTCTGATTATTGATACAACGCTTCTCCAAATTTCTCCCTTGTCATTATCGATATTTTTCTTAAAGAAACGTACACAACAAAAAAAGTCGAAGTAGACCATTACTTAAAAAAAAAATATGATCAAATTATATACTCCTTCCTCGACTTTTTCCCCTTTACGTTTTAAAACTTAATAAGTTAATAAATTTGAGACATTTCATGTTCACTTTTATTTATAACGCAATTTAGGCAAGAATTAACTTTATATCATACACTGTTTCGCCTCGTTACATTAATCTGCCAAAGAATTTATATTATTCGATTTACTGTAACTTTACGGCCTCTATTAATTTTTTTTGGTTACTCGGCCATTACGTATGCTTTCAATGCCCATTTCTAGCCTCTTCCACTTCTAAATGATGGAAAATAAATTGAGGCCTCGTTATGCTGAATATACTTGTTCATTTTTTATTTTTACGGCCTACACCCATAGCGTTTTATTTTTCACGTTTTATGGTGCATTCCATCTGAAATAGTATTAAAGAAATTTTATATTCAGAATTCGCCGTTGCTATCCATTTGGACTTATAACTGTGATAACTATTTTAAATAACACTTGTTCTCGATTGTTGTTATTTTTGTGAGATAATTATCTGCAATTTTCTTTTATTTTCGAAAACTTATGTTTTATAAGGGAAATGTTAATGTTTTTATGTTTAAAAGATTTTGAAAACATTGAAATAGTTATTATAAGATTTTTAAAAAATAACGATTTATAGAGGTAGAGCAAAAGTTATGTTAAAGGGTGTGTTGGATGAAGTCATAAGTTTGGATAATAATAGCAAAAATGAATCAAACGTTTTTAAAAAAGAATTTTAAAGCATTTAAAAGATAACTTCAAAGAAATCAAAATAAACAAACTTAACAAATATAAAAATTTTTAGGGTTTGCTTTTAACCCTCCCACCTTTAAGGTAATGTTCATTTAAGTGTTTTACACATAAACACAAGGTTAAACTTCTATTAAATAAATACATTATATATGGATATCAAAGTAAATATTATGGATGGATATGTTTGAGTTTAATGGCGCAAGGGCATCAAAGGCAAGGTTCTTTGAAAGCAAATGAACATAAAATTTAAAACGTTATTAATCATATGCAATGCATTGAACATTGCATTGACCATTGCATTAACTTGTATTGCTGAGAAGATTACTTATAATTAATTATATGTTTATCTTATAAATAAAGAATGCTATTGGAGTAGCTAGATTTTTTATTGCAGTGTACTCGTATATTAATTTTAAGGACATCAAATGAAAAAGACCAGGTTTATCTTTGTTTTACATTGCTATTTTTAAGTGCTATAAGATATTCATGAGTTGAAATATTAAAACGAACGGTTGAATTGCTGAATTTTTCTTCATTTTCCTTCCTCCCCTCTGACTTCATTTATTTTGCTACACTGAAAGAAAGTCTAGTTATATATGGTTGTGGAGTTTTCAGCAGAAACGAAATTTCTTTTGGAGTCTCGCTACTCTCTTGAAGAACTACAACTTTATTTCGCTTTCTGTTTTATTTACGTATTCTAAATGGAATTTTGATATTTGTTCCAATGCGGTGTGTTGGTTCTTCCATAAGTGAGTCTCATTTTTGCTTATTTGACTTTTTGCTTTCTAATACATCTCTTCTGTAGCGTTTCTTCAAAAAAATCTTTCCCATTTGTTTTTGTGAAATTTATTTAAGAATGCTCCTCCGGTATTTTACCCTCCGCCATATTCAATAACAAATATTTTCTTCTTCCCTTTTATTATATGCTTTCTACAATTACATAATTTTCTATCGAAATTCCTTCGCATTCCAAAAAAGCTGTGTTCTGATTAAGCTTGTTAGACTGTAATATGTGGGCATCTTGTGTTATATTTTATTTCGAAAGATTCGGTTTCTAGAAATATATATAAAATTTGGTTGAAATGTATTTTAATAAACTAATATTAGTCTTTCTAAGTCGGTAGTTGGTACTTGCTGAATACTGTGTAAGCTACACGTATATGCAAAGTAAGAAACGCTTTCTTGGAATATTGCCAGACTTCCAACATCATTGAATTAAATTCCATTAGCATTTTAGGGACTGGTGCATTTCAATTTCAAATATAGGATTGTCGTTGGAACTTCGTTATTGTATTGAAGCTGCCCAATCGCTAACTCTGGAGGGACGGAGTACTAGCTTTTGTTATTAGCGAGTATAATGCTTAGATTTATGTGATTAGTATGCATGGCTTACTTGACAATAGAATGGATTTTGGAATTATTACTAGGAACCGTAAATTCTGTTGACAACAGTTTGAGGATTTCTTTCTTTTGAAAAGTTTTTTTTAAAATATTTAGTTGTTGATAACTGTTTATTTAAAAATTCGAAGAATTAAATACAAAAAAACCCTATGAACTTTTGAATGTTTTGGTTTAACGTGTTCCATAAAGAAATCCGTTTTCGTTTAGTAAAAGAGGATATGTGACTAAGAATCCTATCTTTTATTCTGTTAATACTTATTTCCACTCAGAGGGAATAAAACTTGTTTCCTAAGGGTTTTCATAACTTTTCTTACCCAATTTTTTTGCTATTTGATATCATAAGATTATAAGTCTTATACATTTTAGTTTTGACGGTGATAATTTTGCTAAGAAACTGTATTTGCTTTGAAAGAAGTCTGTACCGAGGTTTTACTTGCAAAAAATGAAATTGCGCCACTATTCGAGTTAGCCCTTCATGTTTACTCAAAGGTGGCGGGATATAAGATAGAGGCACGATGCCCTCAGAAACGGCAAGGCCCTTGCAAGAATCGATAAGTTGAGTAGCAGGTGCCTCATTCCCAACCATCCTGCCACATATACCTTCTCTAGGGATGTTGTCCCTTGCCTCTCTGATCCCGTTTTGCTCTTGCTTATCTTTTTGCTTGAGATGGGATTCTTCTCTTGGCTTTCATCGCATATCACACGCTGAATTACCACGAGTTTGAGACGTGATGTTAGAAGATTCCCTTTTTTACCTGTTGCCGGAATGATTTGTTATGATGGTTTCGTTTCTATGTTTAATAAATACTTTTTATTTGCATATTTGCATACTCTAAGTTGGATTTATCTAAGTTTTATTTGTATTTTGGTAATTTATTGCATTAGACCGTTCAGATTTTTTTTTAATCCTTAGTAAAAACTAAGTTACGTTTTTTTCCTTTTGTTAAATTAACCTGTTTAATATTGTCGTGCCATTTATTTACTCCTGGAAATTAAATTGAGTTTTAATAATGAGTTTTTTTCGTTGCCTTTACAGTTAAGACAAGGTATTACATTATTATTTTGTAAAAGTTCATGTTTGAAAGTTTATTTAAAACAAATTGATAAAAACAAGAACATATCACAACTCCTTTCAGAAAGTAGCAAATTTACTTCCTTGAGTTTCATCCCGAGGTATTCCCCATATTTTCTTTTGTTTTCCAGACCTTTGTTGCGCAGGGAGATGAGGATGTATAATTTGGATAAATATTTGGGTACGGGAAACTGCGGCAGGGGTAAGCAGAACAAGAGTGGCATAATTCAAAGAATTTCTTGAGAACCAATCAACCACCAATACTCATTGTTGCTTATGCAAAGCTAATATTAGAATTGTCTATCAAAACTTAGTTGCTTACAGTTTGATTTGTTCTCTGAATTAATCACTTTGAAACGGTTTGATCGTCAACTGTTAAGTTTATATATTTATATATCGGAAGAAAGAAGACCGATTAAAACTACGAATATTTGTAAACGCGGAAGAGCAGTCGGTGAAAGCCAGCGCAAATTTAAAGGGAGTGAATTTACCGTTTTCGGTACAAAATTGTACGGATTACAAGTATGAAATCTTAAATAATATAAACCCTTGTAGCGTAAGTGAAAAACACAATTCTCCTCCAAAATAGGATTTTTAAAAAAAACTTTTCAATTGATGTGTAGACTTACTCCTTTATAACTCTGATAACTGAAGAGTTGTGCCGTGAATCAGGCTTTGTAATGTCTGCCTTTGTGTGTTTTCTGTGTACATAATCGAGATTGATGTTCATAGTTTTGTTTTATAAAAATTGGCCAACTGTCGTTCTGAAATCTTCTTCGACAATGAATTGTTGATAGGAAATAGTTAAAGGATTTTGTATATGTCTCTTATAATGCATATCGCGTTTTATTTTTAGTTTAAAAGTTTGAATAAAAATTTGTATTCAAAGTTTAATACTTTGAAAATATTATTAAATGTGTTATGGTTACATTTACTGCGATATCGTTATAATTGAAATTGTTATCAAATTTTTTTTTCGGGTTAAATAAAAGTGAAACCTTATACTTATTTCAAAACATTTCCATCACGGATATGAAAATACTTTATCTCTACTCATGCTAATTATTACCCATTAACTCTACCAATAATAATATGAATGATTTGTTTAAAATCTTGTTTATCTCCAACCAAATAAAATACCAAGTAGATTCCAGAAAGAGGAAACAGGCAATATTTTCATAAATGATTCATTTCCGAACTGTATCGGATCCCCAGGTTTGTATATCAAGGAAAACATTTGAATGCATGAACCTGTTTATTCCCTATATATTTTTCATATCCCTCGCTGGGATTGTACTATGCATTGCATAGTCCCCAAGTGGAAATACGTGATCTATCTTCTAAAAGTCAGCGGTTCTGTGTGTTTCTGTTTTTTGCAGTATTTGGTAAAATGATATTCAGTATCGTATTCCCGAATCGAAATTTGTTTTGCTCTCGAAGGTTTCCATCCCTTTTATAAAGCCATGTTTTAAAGAATGTGTGGGTATATTTAGAGTGGTTTGAAAGAGTGTTATTTTGTATTTATTGTTTTTACTGTATCTATTCGAATATTAGTTGATGGTCGATTCAATTTTTTTAAATATATTTTTCTTGCATTCAACTAACAAATTTCTTCAAAACTTGTGTAAAATCTTATTTTATTAACTTTTATGAGATTAAACTAAATTATTCTAGTTTTAGCTTATTTTAGTTTCTGAAGTGAAATTCTTATATGGTATTTTTATTTCCCGTTCATGTATATTTTCAAAAATATTTCCGTAATTGAGTTACGAGCCAGTTACCTTCTTATCGATGAAATGATTTTCCAAATATCCAGGTTTTAAAGATAATTGATATTCCCTATAATATTCTTACTAGAAATATAGCAACCATTTTTTAGATGGTTGTTTACAGTATGCCCAAGGGGAATTTACGTTATCTATATCTTGCGGCAAAACATAGATATTTTTTCCTACCCTGTTTGGTACTTTGTAAAATGATATAAATTTTTTCTTTTGTTGGTATTCTTGAATCGAAATTTGTTTCTATTGACTTAGGTATTTCTTTTGCTCTCAAAAGTTTTCTTCCTTTCCAAATATGTTTATGTGTTAGGTTTTTTTTTATTTGATGTCGAGGTTTACCATAAGTACCTTAGATTTCAGCAGGTTAAGTCTATTTCATTAGTATTTTAATATTATTATATATTTACTCATTTTAGTTAACAAAAATCAATTTTATTTGTGGCAAATTTCAGTCAATTCAATTGTTTTCAAATTTTTGACTCTACATTAAATTGTTTTTATTTAAAGCAAAGTTTGTTTTCAACATTTCTCTGAGTTGTTTCAAGGTAATTTCAATTTAATTAGAGTTAAAAAATTTTACTTAGAGAACACTACCATACATTCATTTAGTCAAATGTTATAAAAAATGAATACGAAGTTCCGGAATTAAATTTCCGCTATTCTTTGTTTTTGTGTGGTAAATTTTTTAAAGCAATTATTCAATTAAATTATGGACCTTGATTTTTTAAAAAAAAATTATTTTGCTTTCTGAAAGTTGGCTGTTCTATATGTAATACTGAGTATTATTACTCAGTTTAGCTTTATGGTAGCAACCTTAAATATGCCCAGCACTTATTTTAATTGCAGTCACTAAAATTAAATTGCTTTGAGATCTTTGCTGTGGACTTCCTCTATGGTCTAGGTTGTAAAATCTTTTGTATACGTTTAATTTAGAGACAATCCACACAATCAAACAGTTAAACTTTTATGAAAAGCATCTTTCGTACCACACAGTGTACAGTATAACTCTAATTCCCCAATGTCTTTTCAAATTAACTTCATAATCCACGAATAGAACCATGAAAATCTTTTAAAACTGTTTTGAAAACTACTTTGGTAATGAAAAGGAATTCGCTGTTTCAGACTGTGAATCTAGCTAAAGTCATCGCATTTGCGAAATTACTTCTTTTTAAAAGCGGACGACAGATTTCATTTTACATTGTCGTGGACACTTGAATAAACTCACTACATTGGTTTGACTTTGTTGTTAAATACAGGCTTGTCCTTTTTCTGCTTATATATTCTGAATTCTGACTGACTTTATATTTCTTGTGCATTAAGTTTAGAAAAATAAATGCCTAAAACTTTGTGAAATTGTGATTTACCGAATGTAACATATTTTTGGCGATATATTTGAATACTGTATTTGGTGTAACGGGGCATTTGACGGAAATGATAATGAGAAACAAATCGGGTCTACGTTCGGGTCTATGGCCTATTCAGTTATTTCATAGATATGTCATTACAGAATGTAAATAAGTTAACTATTTTACACAAACACAATCGCTTGGTAGTTCTTGCATACTGCATGCAGCCATTCCCCATGGACTTTAAAAAGTATGTGCTTTTTCTAATTTGCTTAAGAGAAAATAATATTAATTACAATAAAGAATACCGACCGAGTTACAATACTTTGAAGCCAGCTCAGGATTTGACTAAACAGTTTTACTGCTGACAACGTTGTTACAAAGCCACGAAAGCTCCGAAATGCGCATATAATAGAGGGCTCCATAGCAAACTTTCCTTTAAATGTACACTCTACAGGAATTGTTCTCTGCTTTCTTGGTTAAGTACCTAAGCCCATGTGTTAATAAATTTTAACGATGAGGTTTGTTTAATGTGTATGCAAAATACCTCTTGGCTTCTAATTGAATTAAGGATTACTACTCTATGCAAAGGGCGGCGTTTGGCTTTTTAATTGGATTTGAGATTAAAACTGTTTCTTATTTAGGCATGACCTAAATAACATGGTATGTTGTAATTTAATAAGTTAGGTAAATTACCTAAAACTTAGCCTGTTATTCTTAAATGTAACAAGCAATCTATTTTAATTGTAATTAGATTGGTTGAATTCTTTCTGTGTTGTTTAAGAATATAAATAATAGTTTCATTGCAATTTACGCTAAAAAAAGCACTTCTAAATTTAACTAGATTTTTGTTTAACTGCTCGTATAATTTATTTCTCTAAAAAGTTTATTCAAATATTCATTTTCATCTTGGCTAACTTTCCTCCTGAAAAATCAAATTCAACAATAAGTATACTAAGTTTCAACTGTCGCAAGAATAGTTGTTTTCATCCTACCTAAAAACTAGTTCAATTTTTTGTGATAAGATACCATTGTTTAAAAAAAATCTTATTAGACTATTCAAACAGACTTTTATTCTAATAAAACATTTATTTTCCGTCTCAGGGGATATGGAAAATTTCGTTATTTTACTCATTTTATGTGGTTTAGATTTTTATTTGTGCAATGATACTCCTTACTGAATGCATATTTGTGGTTTATAAAAAAATCTCATTACCCTTTGAAGCATAGGTATTATACTTTTTTTTATTAACGTTTTTTTTTGTGATTAAGTGTTCGTTTCTTTTTGTTATAAAACTGACATTTATGTAAGGAATATTATTTTTTGTCTCGTTGATTTGCTAGCGTCTGGTCTTTTAATTCTTCTTCAGTGAATTGTACTATTTTTACTAATTAGAATTTTTTACAAGGTGCTTGTTTGTGTTAGTTTTATTTGAATACGAAAAAATATCGCGAATATCAAATAGTCTTTTTCCGCACGCTTGCTTGATTATGTTTTTCGTTTAGCTTTTATTTTGGGCTTAATAATAAAAAAATGCACTTGAGCATATTTTTTAAGATTTTGTTTGTAAGTTAACAGTATTTGCAAAAAAAGTTTTGCTTCGAAAAAGTCATTATATTCATTATTTTCTTATTCACTAGCCATAAAGCATTTTTTATTATGGTTTTGTTTTGGAAGGAGAGAAAATACTCTGGTTTGTTTTGAAGTTTAGGAAATATAAATGAAATTAGTAAATGATCTAGCTTTACAAACACTTAATGCTTATTCTCTAATTTCGTATAAAAATATCATTAAACTAAAACTTACATTTTACTTCATCTGATTTGAGTGCATCAATTATCGTGATTATTATTGTAGATTAGCATGTTTAGCTTCGAATATAAAAGCACCACATAGGCCTAAGACGATATCAATTTTAGGTTGCATATCATCACAAAAGAATGTTTAGATTTTTATCTTCTCGATAGCCTTACTATTCCCAATTAACTTTACTGACAGAAAAATTTGTCTTTAACCCGCCTAACGCAATTAGAGCGAGTCTTTACTTACGGCTGATTAAATATTTAGATGCGCGGTCTGAGTTGGGAGGATAGGAACTAATTTACTGGTTTGGGAAGTTGGTAACTGTCATTTTTGTCAAAAAAAGCTTTCTATTTGTATTTTAACGGCTGAATCTTTTCGCAGTTAAATATTTTGAAGTTAAAGTGCATATTTACTATATTAAAAATAATTTTCTTAAAAAAAGAGTAGTTTATCCTATCCAATTTAGGCAATGTTTTCCCCATCAATATAAGACATTGGTGCTGAGGACTAAGGGTTGACACTTCACGAATGCTCATTTAAAATGTTTTGGGAGCCATTTAAAATATTATAACAAAACATTTTATGTCCTCACCGAGATCAACTATAATGATTTATTTCTTACTATAAACACATACAATAGTGATTTTTTTTACTGGGGCAATTATGAATGACAGTTAACAAGCATATTTCCTTTTTCGAAATAACGCAAAGAAAAATACGTCAAGTAATTTTAAATTTAATTGCTATAAAGAACGCTCTTAAAACTGTAAGTGATTCACAGTGTCATTGAGTACATTCTAAATATTATTAGGATTACTTCTGAAGTTATGAGTAATTGAACAGTCAAAAAACCCGAAATGAAAGGTGATTGTAAAGAAACTGCGTATGTATTTTCTTTGGGAAGTATTAAATTTACCGTTTCAGAATAATTTTCTAGGTTTAATAACTATAGTAACGAATTTTCCTATGTCGCAAAATACACAAATCCCTGATAGGGATGTATTTTACTCGCCTTCCTTTGAATATTCGTTAAACTTGTGTCAAATCAATGCATGTTGGGGATGGGACATATCCCAGCTTTGCCTTGTCCCCAAAGGTTCAGACAATGTCGTAGAACTTGAACTGAATTAAATTAGTGCTTATTTACTTATTGAGAAGCGTAGTGGCCTTCTCTCAGTGGTGCTTTATTCGGTGTCTCGTTAAGTTAATTGTGTTAAAGGGATTTTTTGGTCGTGTATTAGTTTACTGTTAATGCTGTTTTCTCGTCCTTTGCTTTTAGCTTCGTGTGAAGTTCATTAAGTAGTGTTAAAAGAAATGGGGCGTGATTTGAACTGTACTAACCTTCCTTATATTGAATCATTTGATTGTTTTAGTGTTCCTGTGGGTTTAAGTAGGGAATTAGGTTGTGCTAGAAGCTGCTGAGAGTTGTGTTATTTTAGATATTGTGGTCAATTATTAAGCTTGATGTCAGAATCACTTTCGTTGTATGTCCTGACATTTTGGTTAATTTTGTTGAGTTCTTTAAAAATATGTAGTTAAAAAGCTTAAGCTCTCTTAAACCGTGACACTTAAAAAATAATTTAGTGATGTTTTGTAGTTTTTATAGCGAAAATCAGTTAAATTTCTTATTTGTTAAAGTTGCAACCGCTGCCAGGACTAAAATATATAATTTAAAAAAAAAATAATTTTCTTTTACGATGCTAAGAAGTGGAAAAAGAGTTCCAGTCAAGATCTGTATGATACTTTTTTCAATTTATTTTTCCTAAAAGTTAAGTAATCGCTTTGTTTTCTTAACGCTAAAGTGATGCGGATACATTCACTTCCTATTTCAAACTTTATACGACCCCTGCCTATTCATTACAGCGAACTTCTTAAAATTATAAGACGTCTTAAATTACTATAAAAGATTTTTTTATTCGAAGAGTATTTTTGGACAGATTTTTGGGTATTAAAAAAAACTTTTTAGCTGAGTATAGGAAGTATTAGAGTTTAACGTGTTTACTTAACTTCAATGTTTCTTAAATCTGCAAAAAAGGAGGATGAATTTATTTTCTTTTTACCGGATTAACCGGATTTCCGTATTAAATTATTATAGAAAACTTTTTTTTACTGTTTACACATTTCTTTTAGAGACAGATTAAAATATTTTTATATTTTCGAAGTTTACTCAACCGATATAAGTTTTTTTTTTGCGAAAGTAATGAAACAAAAAAGCACGATAGTAAAAATGAGTTGAACTTGCAAAAAAAAAAAGAAAAAAAAGATTTTTGAGCTTATGTAACAAAAATATGCATCGTTTTTTGTTATGTATTAGTGTAGCTCTTGAAATGTCAATAAGCATTTTTTTAAAGAATAAAATAAAAACGCAAAGCTCCGAATTATTAAATTCTTGAACATCTTGTATCCCATACGTCACTTTTCTACGAAAGGAATGAAATTGTCAGTTTCATGAAATCATAATTTATCGTTTTTTTATGTTCTCAAAAAACAAGTAAAACAGTATATCGTAAGATTATATCATGACGGATATTTTTAATGAGTTTCTAAAGCTTTGTAACATTTATTTTATGCGAAGTTCATTTAGCTTTGTTATGGAGTTTCCTGACAACTTAAGACTATTTTAAAGTAATCTTTAAGCGTTAGAATAGAATACTTAATGATGCTGTATTTTTTTCCTTAAGCGAGCTATTGTTTCATTCCTAGTGAGCCTTCATTATAATTATGCCCGTTTTAATTAGAATTTTTTTTTAGTTCCTTAGGCTATGTGAACATTATTAGAGTTTGCACGCTTGTTGGGAACCAACAGCTGTTAAATGCATAACTTAAGTGTATTTTTTGGGGGGTTTTGTGCAACATTGCGCTTGCTTGGAAAAATAAATGTCTATAAATAATTTTGATCTTATGCATTATCTAACAATCGTTCGCCGATTTAACTTATTAAATATCTAGGTTATTTACACCAATTAAAATGTTTTTTTAGATGGCTTACAAAGCATTAAATTCTCAATCTATTGATTTTTTTAAAATTGTTATTTCAAATATTTTGGCATCTTTCATAAAAAAAAATATTCTTATTTTATTTTTATAATGTAGCTTACACTTTAATTTTTTTTTTAACCGAATATGAATGTTAAATTGAAACAATTAACTTTTGTATTGAGAAGCAAAAGTTTGAATGAGTTTTCATGTGTTTCATTTTATTTTTTACCATGTTTCTAAAAATGAACTTTTAAAATTGTCTGTCTATAATGAAGTTTTTTTATTCATTTTATATGTAATTTTCTTTTCTTTATTAAACCTTCAAAGTGTTCTAGTCTTTCTAAACTCTACGTGGTATATTTTAATTTACAAAAGCTAGATAGAAAACCCAAAACAGAACATTTAATTTGAAAACATCTGCAAAAATACATTTGTTTCAAATGAATTAAACTTTCTAATCACACAATTCTTTTTGAAGATCGCCCTGATTTAAACGCCACCTGTGTGCTACACGAAAACCAGTGTTCCCTCAAAGTATTAAAAAAAAGATTTTATATTTCCTTTATCCCCTTCTTTCCAGTCATAAAAATTGTAATTCAGTGTTGTCTGAATCTCTTTGGGGTCTGTGGAAGTAATTCCCCCGATGTTTTGTTTGGGTGGGAGGGGGTTGTTTGAATACGAGGATTTAAAAAGTCGTTGAATCCCTTGTTGTTTTAGTCTTAAAATGTTTGTATTGTGGTTGTTGGGAGATGTTTGCGCTTGTAAGAGATAGATTTCGAAATTGAAAGAGGGTGGATTTGCATTAGAATTTCGTCTGGCAAAATTTAATGTTTTATATTTTATGCGTTTTAGAGACATTTTTCTGAAACTGGTTTAGAGGAAATGCATTTATTTAAACGTTCATTTTAACCTTTTCATATAGTTTTATGCGGCTCTATCATGATTAGTTTTTCTTGATATCATGATTATGTAAATTTTACGAAAATAATTAATAGCAATGAATTTTTAGATTAATCATCTATCATTCGTTTTTACTTTCAATTAGCTAAACTGAAACACAAGAAAATGAAGATTTTGAGTTTTCTACTCATTTTGGAGGCTGCTGATTCTAAAAAAGGTGGTTTTTTTTAGACGATTGATCGCTGTGAGTGTCTGTCATATAACTTTTTCTGGCTAATGATATTGCTGATAAAACGAAGAGACAGACATAAAATTTGGTGCTCCATTTCTTAGAGGACGTCAAAATAAGGGGGTTAATAAATCCATGCAAATTGCAATGCCATAGAACCTCCTAGGTATTAAAACGTTTGAAATTACTTTATAGGGTATAAGGGGAAAATACAACTACTTTTAACTGTACCGATTTATTGAGTGGTAATTAAAAGTCGTGCAGTATTATACTAGTTTTGTTTTGTTATCGACAAGTATATTTTTGCATGCTATAGCTATTACATTAAAAAAACCTATAGATTAAAAATAAATGTTTAGTTAAAACATTCATTTTTTTTAAACTCTTTATGTACCTTAAGTTAAATGAACTCTAAGTAATCGCTATTTTACCTTCAACGATAATAAAATCATTTATTATATCAGCGCACTTTTCATACAATCACTAGTTTCATAGATGAAAATATTTTTCCAATACATTAATTCAGACGATACCAAATAGCTTTTAAAGTAAAATAGCCGCCCCCTCCTTCTTTCCCCATTGTCATTAAATTCTTTCGAATAATTTTCTCCATGCTTATATTTATCGTAGTTTCCCAATTGATTCTACTGACTTCGATTTTTTTCTTATGAGATTTTATGGAATTTCCTTTAAAGCGTAGCTGAATAAAGTTGAATGCCATGAAGCAGAAAGTATTTAAATTGAGGTAAAATTCCTAAGTAAAAATGTATAATATGTCTGTTAAAAGTTTGTTTAAATTGCGAAATATTTTAAGACGTTAGTTTACAACAAAGAGCTTAATGTTAGTTTTTGTGTCAAAAATTGTGTTATTTATTTGTAAATAAATTATAAATTTAGCACCTAACTATTAATCGAATTATTTAAAAAAAAATTCCAAAATTTGTGGTTACAAAAGTTGTGTTACAGATCATGTTATTAACTATTCAATTCCACTAATACTTCGTAAGTTCTTAATTAAATCTACACAATTTCGGCTACAGCCATATAAACTTCCAATTATAATTGAATTCGGCTTATTTTGTTCAGTTTCCCCAAATCTTAAATAAATTTTTTCTGGATTTTTAAATGAAATTAATTTGAAGAATCCAGACTTTTTATTTAAAATAGTTTAAAACTGTAAAACAATTCTTTTTGGCAACTGTACCTGCACTTGATGTTCCCGTGTTACTGCGGTTAAGTCAAATTCTATGGCTGCCATTCCAGTCAAGTTTTTAATCTATTTTAAATAAAATAAACCTGGTTTCTGTGATAAAATCGTTACTCAATTTCATGGGTGTAAATGTTAATAATTAGTATAATTTTCACATTTAGTTTGGAGAGAAAAAAAATGGCGTTGTAAAGGTTTTCTATGCTCATATTGCATAACATATCGTTTTTTTAAACATTAATTGTCTAAATATTTACAGAATCGATCATTTTTTAATGGCATTCAATTATTTTTGAAATAAATATAAATGAACAACAATAATAAATGAATTGCGAGTTTTTCAATAATGAATGTGTTTTTATTTTCCTCTTATTTATATTAAACATATTTAAGCACCAAATTTTGAAATTATATTCGAAATGTAACGTAACCGGTGATTAGCTGCAATTTAACGCATCACCATCGTGCCGTAATTGTGGGTCGGACTCTAAAAGTAGGTAACCAATAAATCGAATGAAATTAATTTGAAGAATCCAGACTTTTTATTTAGAATAGAGTTGAAGAATTTTGAAATTGTAAGACATTTCTTTTTGGCAACTCTACCTGCACTTGATGTTCCCGTGTTACTGCGGTTAAGTCAAATGCAATGGCTGCCATTCCAGTCAAGTTTTTACTCTATTTTAAATAAAATAAGTCTGGTTTCTGTGATAAAATCGTTAACTCAATTTAATGGGTGTAAATGTTAATAATTAGTTAGTATAATTTTCACATTCAGTTTGGAAAGAAAAATGGTGCTATAAAGGTTTTCTAATATCCATATTGCCTAAAATGTTAGTTTTTTTTAAAAACAATAATTGTCTTAAAATATTTACAGGATCAAACTTTTTTTTAATGGCATTACAAGTTATTTCAATAATGAATGCGTTTTAAATTTCCTTTTTTTATATTAAACGTATTTATACTCCAAATTTTGAAATTTAATTCGAAATGTAACGTAACCCGTGATTAGCTGCAATTTAACGCATCACCATCGTGCCGTAATTGTGGGTCGGACTCTAAAAGTAGGTAACCAATAAATCGAATGAAATTAATTTGAAGAATCCAGACTTTTTATTTAGAATAGAGTTGAAGAATTTTGAAATTGTAAGACATTTCTTTTTGGCAACTCTACCTGCACTTGATGTTCCCGTGTTACTGCGGTTAAGTCAAATGCAATGGCTGCCATTCCAGTCAAGTTTTTACTCTATTTTAAATAAAATAAGTCTGGTTTCTGTGATAAAATCGTTAACTCAATTTAATGGGTGTAAATGTTAATAATTAGTTAGTATAATTTTCACATTCAGTTTGGAAAGAAAAATGGTGCTATAAAGGTTTTCTAATATCCATATTGCCTAAAATGTTAGTTTTTTTTAAAAAACAATAATTGTCTTAAAATATTTACAGGATCAAACTTTTTTTTTTAATGGCATTACAAGTTATTTCAATAATGAATGCGTTTTAAATTTCCTTTTTTTATATTAAACATATTTATACTCCAAATTTTGAAATTTAATTCGAAATGTAACGTAACCCGTGATTAGCTGCAATTTAACGCATCACCATCGTGCCGTAATTGTGGGTCGGACTCTAAAAGTAGGTAACCAATAAATCGAATGAAATTAATTTGAAGAATCCAGACTTTTTATTTAGAATAGAGTTGAAGAATTTTGAAATTGTAAGACATTTCTTTTTGGCAACTGTACCTGCACTTGATGTACCCGTGCTACTGCGGTTAAGTCTAGCGCTATGGTTGTCAATCCAGTCATGTTATTACTATATTCTATATAAATTAAGTCTGGTTTCTATGATAAAATCGTTAACTTAATTTCATGGGTGTAAATCTTAATAATTTGTTAGTATAATTTTCATATTCAGTTTGGAAAGAAAAATGGTGTTATAAAGGTTTTCTAACGTCTATATTGCCTAAAATGTAAGTTTTTTTAAAAACAATAATTGTCTTAAAATATTTACATAATCAAACGGTTTTTTTAAATGGCATTACACGTTATTTCAATTATGAATGCGTTTTAAATTTCCTCTTTTTTATATCGATATGTAATATAAAATTGTAATTGTCGGACGCTTGTAATTCACGTGACTTACGCGGCTTCAGCCAATCAGAAACGTCTGAAGCGCTGAAAGTAAGCTTAAGAGTTTGACGTCATCGCATCGACCAATGAAATCGTTTTTCCCTGATAAATAATTTCTGTTTACTAGTGTGGCAACGGGACACTTGAAATTTTTAAATGTTTTAGTTTTGAGACGTAATTCCATTTATTACATTCCAAGAGCGATATAACGAAGTATTTACTGTACTTAATAAAAATTGGTATTTTTAGCAAATAATGGTACAGCTATAACGTAATGGAATGCTTAGTGATTGCAGACATTTAGTGAAATTGGAAATGTTATGAAGGTTTGCTATACTTATCGAGTTGTATGAAATATGAAGTGGAAAGTTTAGCATATTTGTGTATTTTCGCTGTTTGGCAACGAAATTTAAAATTCCAAATTGAGACCGGCCATTATATCTTAGATATTCCTAACTAAGAAATAATAAAGTAAATTTAAATTTCACAAGTAACTGTTATTTTGCTTAGCATAATGTTGCATCTGCTGCTTAAAATGGATACTTCTAATGATGGAGAATAGAAATTCTTCGGCTTAACAGAATCTGCGAGGTCGTAGCGGTATCCAAAGAAGTCGCCAACGTGAAAGAAATCGTAGAAGCTTCACTAATAATCGGGAGATCATTAGTAATCGTCGACGTGAAGCCAGTAGTACTGCTTCTGATAGGCGAAGAGACATTATGTCAGTATTTAGGGGAATATCTTAGTGACGACTGCCCAACACTTTCAGATTGTATAGATGAGCATTCCTGCATTGGCAGTATCCTCATATTAGTCCTGCATGTTTGTTTGCGGAGCAAACAAAGAGGAATTGCGTAGCAATTTCCGGGAGTTGGCGAGCGGTAGCGAGCAGTGGGCCTTTGTCCCCTAGTTAAACATATTTATACTCCAAATTTTGAAATTTAATTCGAAATATAACGTAAACCAGTGATAAGCTGCAATTTTACACATTACCATCATGCCGTAATTGTGGGTCGGATTATAAAAGTACATAACTGAAAAATCGAATGAAATAAATTTGAAGAATCCAGACTTTTTATTTAAAATAGAGTTGAAGAATTTTGAAACTGTAATACATTACTTTTTGGCAACTGTACCTGCGCTCGATGTTTCCGTGCTACTGCGGTTAAGTCTAGTGCTATGGTTGTCAATCTAGTCATGTTTTTCCTCTATTCCAAATAAATAAAGTCTGGTTTCTATGATGACAATCGCTAACTGGATTTCATGGGTATAAATCTTAATATTTAGTTAGAATATTTTTCACATTTACTTTGGAGAGGGAAAAAATGGTGTTCTAAAGGTTTTCTATCTTCATATTGCTTAATTTTTTAAAAAAAAATTTGAAATTTAATTCTAAATGTAACAAGCCGATGATTAGCTGCAATTTTACTCGCCACTTGTATGTCGTAATTGTGGGCCAGATTCTAAGAGTAGGTAACTGAAAAATCAAATGAAATTAATTTGAAGAATCCAGACTTTTTACTTAGAATAGAGTTGAAGAATTTAGAAACTGTAACGCATTTCTTTTTGGCAACTCTGCACTTGATGTTCCCGTGCTACTGCGGTTAAGTCTAGTGCTATGGTTGTCAATCTAGTCATGTTTTTCCTCTATTCCAAATAAATTAAGTCTGGTTTCTATGATGAAAATCGTTAGCTGGATTTTCATGGGTATAAATCTTAATTTAGGTAGTATATTTTTCACATTTATGTTAGAGAGAAATTGTTTTGGTGTTCTAAAGGTTTTTTATTTTCATTTTGCGGAAAAAAATAAGTAGATTTATAACAATAATTGTCTGAAAATATTTACGGAGTTTTTCTAAATGGCATTTAATTGTGTTTGCAACAAATATAAATGAATTACAAGTTATTTCGACGAGAATGTGTTTTTAATTTCCCTTTTTTGTATTAAACTGAGGCAAAGCCCCCTGCTCGCTACCGCTCGCCAACTCCCGGAAATTGCTACGCAATTCCTCTTTGTTTGCTCCCCAAACATACATGCAAGACTAATATGAGAATACTGCCAATGCAGGAATGCTCATCTATACAATCTGCAAGTGCTGGACAGTCGTCACTAAAACATTCCTCTAAATACTGACATAATGTCTCTTCGCCTATCAGAAGCAGCACTACTGGCTTCACGTTGACGATTCTAATGATCTCTCGATTATTAGAGTAGCTTTTACGATTTCTTTCATGTTGGCGACTTCTTTGAATATCGCTACGACCTCGTAGGTTCTGTTGAGCCGAAGAATTGCAATTCTCCACCATTAGAAGTATCAATTTTAAGCAGCCGATGCAACATTATGCAAAGCAAAATAACAGTTACTTGTGAAATTTAAATTTACTTTATTATTTCTTAGTTAGGAATATCTAAGATATAATGGCCGGTCTCTATTTGGAGTTTTAAATTTCGTTGCAAACAGCGAAAATACACAAATATGCTAAACTTTCCACTTCATATTTCATACAACTCGATAAGTATACCAAAAATTCATTACATTTTCAATTTCACTAAAAGTCTGCAATCACTAAGCATTCCATTACATTATAGCTGTACCATTATTTACTCAAAATACCAATTTTTATTAAGTGCAGTAAATACTTCGTTCTATCGCTCTTGGAATGTAATAAATGGAATTACGTCTCAAAACTTACACATTTAAAAATTTCAAGTGCCCTGTTGCCACACCAGTAAACAGAAATTATCCATCACCAGTGAAAAACGATTTGATTGGTCGATGCGATGACGTCAAACTCTTAAGCTTACAAATCAGCGCTTCTGACGTTTCTGATTGGCTGAAGCCGCGTAAGTCACGTGGCTTTTAAGCGTCCGACAATTAAAATTTTATATTATATCATATTTACACCCCAAATTTTGAAAATCAATTCGAAATGTAACGCAAGCTGGTGATAAGCTGCAATTAAGCGCATTACCATCCTGTCGTAATTGTGGGTTGGACTCTTAAAGGTACCGGGAAATAGGTAACGGTCAAATTGACTGCATGCATCTTTCCCCCCCCCCCCCCCCCACCATAATTGGCACAGCATAGCCACTTCTGGCCATTTTGAGCCGTAACCACCAACCTACCAACAAGTTTTTTTATACCCTCCTTTCTGAACCCTTTTAAGCTCAGACAAATTTATTTTAATTAATACCAGCGGGTGACCGAGCTCTGCTCGGAGAAAATAGGTATCGAAGCTAACTCGAAGATTTAAATTTTCAATTGTGATTTATCAAAACAATCATACCATAAGAAAATTTGTGAAACCATTGGTGAAAAGATAACCGGTTAAAGTTAATGTGACCAGATTTTCAAAGTCAAAAAGTGGGACACTCCATCACCCCCCCCCCCCCCAGTGTATTTTTAAGTATTTTTTTAAGCACATAATAGTCCCTTCACACAATGACAC
Organism: Hylyphantes graminicola; assembly: GCA_023701765.1. NCBI lineage: Eukaryota > Metazoa > Arthropoda > Arachnida > Araneae > Linyphiidae > Hylyphantes > Hylyphantes graminicola. The sequence goes on along the minus strand of CM043113.1, from coordinate 41,667,433 downwards.
ACTTGGTATAAGAAAGATAAGGAAGGCGCGTTCAACAGCAGCAGTGGCTCCAGGCAAACAGAAACCATACTCCACAAATTTGTTGATGACTTTAGCTTCATTTAACAATTTCTAAAAACGTCATAGCGTTTTACAACGATTGTTCATAAAAAAAAGTCTATTTTATTTACAATTTCCACGTTTTTCGGGACTTTGCGGGACTGTCCAGCCAAAAGCGGGACTGTCCAGCCAAAAGCGGGACTGTCCAGCCAAAAGCGGGACTGTCCAGCCAAAAGCGGGACTGTCCAGCCAAAAGCGGGACTGTCCAGCCAAAAGCGGGACTGTCCAGCCAAAAGCGGGACTGTCCAGCCAAAAGCGGGACTGTCCAGCCAAAAGCGGGACTGTCCAGCCAAAAGCGGGACTGTCCAGCCAAAAGCGGGACTGTCCAGCCAAAAGCGGGACTGTCCAGCCAAAAGCGGGACTGTCCAGCCAAAAGCGGGACTGTCCAGCCAAAAGCGGGACTGTCCAGCCAAAAGCGGGACTGTCCAGCCAAAAGCGGGACGTCTGGTCACATTAGTTAAAGTGCACCATTGTAAACAAAGTTAGAGTTTGGAAAGGGAACTATTCTGTACAAAGGTAGAGTTTTAAAAGTCATAGGAAAGGAAATGTAATTGATAATTGGCGTTTCGTTGAAAAGCAACAAAAATGTCGAAATGTGGTAAACATTCCATTTCATACTTCATTCAACTCGATAGGTATAGCAACCATACGTTAAATTTTCAAGATCGCCAAAAATCGCCAATGAACAGAATCGAACTGAAATCGTCTGCTGATTGGAACTAAAAAAATATTCATGTTACCATTTCTGTAAAACTCAATAAAGTTTAAAGCAAGGTTGAATTTATTTAAATTTGAAAAATTAAAATCTTAACTAAACATTTGTAGCTTAAGCAGAGGTTTATAGCTTTAGCAGATGGCATCAGGAAAGTAGCCATTATGGCGAACTAAGTTTGAAAATATCCTATATGTAACTCCGAACTGCTTGACCATAGCGCTTCAAAACCTGTGCCAATCGATTCGTCGTGGTCAAAACCCCCAGACCCCCCCAAGTTTACCGGAGTTTACCGGCGATTTTCGACTTGGTACCAATTCCTCGTATTATAGTATAAGATATAGTTAGAGTTTGGAAAGGGAACTATTCTATACAAAGGTAAAGTTTTAAAAGTCATAGGAAATGAAATCATGAAATGTAATTGATAATTGGCGTTTAGATGAAAAGCAACGAAAATGTCGAAATGTGGTAAACATTCCATTTCATACTTCATTCAACTCGATAGGTATAGAACCATATGTTAAATTTTCAAGATCGCCAAAAATCGCCAATGAACAGAATAGAACTAAAATCGTCTGCTGATTGGAACTAAAAAAATATTCATGTTACCATTTCTGTAAAACTCAATAAAGTTTAAAGCAAGGTTGAATTTATTTAAATTTGAAAAATTAAAATCTTAACTAAACATTTATAGCTTAAGCAGAGGCTTATAGCTTTAGCAGATGGCATCACGAAAGTAGCCATTATGGCGAACTAATGAAGTTTGAAAATATCCTATCTGTAACTCCGAACTGCTTGACCATAGCGCTTCAAAACCTGTGCCAATCGATTCGTTGTGGCCAAAAACCCCAGACCCCTAAGTTTACCGGAGTTTATTAATTCTGGGGCGATTTTCGACTTGGGTCCAATTCCTCGTATTATAGTATAAGACGTGTATCCATTCTTAGTGAAAGTACTTTTAAAAAAATCTTTAAGTAAAAGAAGATAAAAGTTATTATTGGTCGAATATAGGAATAATAAATCGTCATTAAAGTAAACAAGAAAAGTTTTAAAATATAATCGGTTCCCCAAAAATGTATTGGTGACCTTAAGTTGCATATGATATTTCTGTGTAACTGCGGTTAACAAATGCTTTGGTTGCTAATCCTTAATACCACTGTTTGCTGCGTTTAAAACATAACTAAATAATAAAATAAAGCATATTTTTTTTCACCTAGCATTTAAAAAAAAACCATACCATCTATGAAAGAAAACTGAGTTTGTAGAATCAACGTGAGTTATAAATATATAAATATGGAGAATATGATTCGAAATAATTTAATGAAAATGAGAGAAATCGTTTTACCTTAAGCTGTTACTCATCAGAGTAATGTATTGGAAGTTTTTTTTTTCCTCATCCGTGAAACAATTGATTCTATTAACTGCATTTAATAAAAATTTTTATTTTAATTTTAGTTGGAAATTGACTAGTTGACAAAAAAAAAAAAATATTTTGGTAAGTTTTTGTGTAATTGACGACATACAAAAATGATTGTCTATGCCAAAAAAAAATATAGTAATTAAATTGTGGAGTATATCTTTAAAAAAAAAACACATTATTTAGGATTCCATTCTAATTCAATTTATGTACAAAAGTGATGAGAATTGTAAATAATTTATTTGATAAGTTTATAATAAAAAAATTGAATTTAAATGCTTTTCTAAACCCAGTTTCGAAAAAATATCGTGAAATGCATAAAATATAAAACCAGCATTAAAATTTTACCCCACAAAAACCTAATGCAATTCCATCCTCTTCCGATTTCGAAATCTATCTCTTGCAAGCACAAACACTTCCAAAAACCACGATACAAACATTTCTACACGATACAAAGTCTAAAATATAAAAGATCCGACGACTTTTTAAGTCCCCATGTTCAAAGACGGTTTCCTTTTCCCATAAAAAAAAAAATCTTTTAGGAAATTACTTTTACGCATCGAAAAGGTATTCATACAAAACGAATTACAGTTTTTATGACTGAAAAAAAGGATATATTTTTTTTATGCTTCTCCGAACTCTGGCTAGAGAGTAGTAGCATATGTATCGTTTAAATTAGGGCGATCTTCAAAAAAGATTGTGTGACTAGAAAGTTTAATTCATTTTAAACAAATGTAGAATTATTGCAGTTGTATAGAATTTATTTAAAAAAACATGTTCACATTAGGTATCATTTGAAAGGTTAAGAAGTCCTATTTTTTTCGAATTTTTGCAAGGTTGATGCTACCTTGTGAAAATTAATGCCAAGTGTAATTATTAAATTAAAAAATTAAGCATTGCGTACTTAATTGCTGAATTAAAATTAATTTTAGCTTCAAAGTGTTGAAAAACTAATGCAATACGTGGGGTACTTCGAGAGAAGGGCAATGTTCAATAAAGTAAAATGATTTATTGTTGAGTGTGCAAGATTAGCTCCTTTTTCCGTAAAATACAAGCCTAGCCAATATAAAATTCAGAATGACTTGCTATTACCATTATTCGATACAAGTCACTTGTGCATTTGTAGTGAGGATTATGAAAGTTAGAAGGCTGGTTGACAAGTGTTGTTTGTTTTTTACAAAAGAGAAAAATTTACACTGTTTAAAATAAGGTCAAATTTGAGAATCTCATTTGGGAGAACATCATTGGTTCATAATGCGCTCTGAATACATTGTTCTCAAATTTGGGACAATGCATGTTCTCATTTTTGAGAATGATTGAGATAAAAATAATCAAACGGTAGAGGGGGCTATGTCTCGACGTGGGTTTGATCTTAAGAACATCCTAGTATTCATGCTTGATATTTTTTCCCCAAATATTCGTACATAATATATCGTATATGTTATATATGGTTCATAAACGTAATATATTATATATGGTTCATAAAACGAGGTTAAAAAGTTCGTAAGGTTACAAAAAAAAAGAAAAAAAAATCTTTTATTGGCGTGTCTAAAAAGTTGGGACTTGGTGGCTAAATAGAAATTATTTTTAACTTTTTTTTTCTTCTTCTTATAGCTATTAGTATGATTTTAGTGCACATTTCATTTTTGTAAACTCAAATAAGAAAAGTTTATTTTATTCACTACTACCTTCATTTTTTATTAAGTGAGAATTCAACTTTTGACATTTTGAGTTGTTTTGTTTGCTCGAGTATTAATCCTAAATCTTCCTTGAAAGTTAGAACTATATATTAAAAGGGAAATATGACACGTTTTGCTACCTTTTTCAAACGAGAAATTCGATATTTTTCTTCTTTAAACTGCAAATAAATTAAACAAACCATGAGAAATATTACTTGAATATCTGATAGAAAATGATTTTTTTTAGATTGAACAGAGTAATTAAAATTTTTAGTTTAAAAGAACATAAGATGTTTTTGATGTAGTGTAAAAATATATTTTGTAAAACTATTCTTAATGACATTTCCTATTATAAATCTATTTGTTTTAATCAGAAATTTAGTAATTTTATATTTCCCACTGATGCAAACTTGAGTTTCTAATTAAATAGCAATACATTTTGACAACGGTTACTTAAAAAAATTCTTGTAATTAGACAATTAAATTACCCCATTTTTTTAAGATTTTTTTTTTCAAATGCTTAAAATAACTTTAATTTTAGTATAGCTTTAGTGTTTTTTTTAAAATTTTGGATAGAGTTGAAGCATTTTGAAATTTTAAAGCATTTTTTTTATTGGCGACTTGCGTTGGATGTTCCCGTGCTACTGCGGTTAAGTCCAATGCTATGGTGGCCATTCGTTTTATGCTTTTACTCTATTCTAAATAGATTAGTAGGTTTTTTTTTTGTTGAAAACAATCATTCAGTCAATTTCATAGCTGTAAATTTTATTATTTTGTTATTATTTTTTTTTTTGTATTGTTCTTAAGGTTTTTCTCTCCTATTTTCGTATTGCGGAGAAAACAAGTAGGTTTGTAACAGTAATTGTCAATTAGAATCTTTTATATTACATAGAAGGATTTAAACTTTTTTTTTGCGTCATTTAATATTTTTTTGGTTAAAGTCTAACAGCGGAAGACATACAGACGAACGCATCGTTTTTATTTCCCCATCACTACAAGTTATAAAGAACTATCCATTCCAATTATTTTACACCCTGCCGAATTCGTCACAATTAAATCGTGTCGATATCAGAAGATCCGCTCCCTTCCCAGCAAAAAGAAAATATTATTTGCAGAATCTCGAAAACTAACTCGTTTAATTAAAGTAGATATGAACCATATTAATTTTAGTGTCTCTAAGGAATTGTCGACCGTATATTGCATTCGATGTTTCCACGCTACTGTGGTCAAGTCTAATGCTATGGTTTATATTCCTAAAGAACTTAGGTGGCATGTATGACCTTCAAACCAGCTTTAGTTAATCTAAACCTTAACTTCAACCCTGTAAAATTCTTCATTTTTCTAAAGAAGCGGCCATCAACACAATTTTATGCGGATAGGGATATTCTTCTGGTAGATATTCAGTTTTTTTCCCAATTTAAATGGTTAAATTTAAAAAAAGAACCGGATCATTTTGTTTAGAAGTTTTTTTATTGCATAAATATTCTCTTCCTTAAAAATTTCGTGTACTTAAAATGAAAACAAAATTTTTAGGCTATAGCTAATTGGTTGTTTAAAAAAAAATTACCTTCTATTTTTCAATGTTACATGAGAATCTAAACAGAAGATAGATTTACGATTAATACTTGAGCAAACAAAACAACTCAAAATTTCAAAAGTTCCAATTCTCATTAAAAAAAAATGGAGGCAGTAAAATAGAATTCAATATTTCTTCTTTGATTTTGCATAGAAGGGACAATATTGTGCATTAAAATATTACAATAAATATCCAAAAAGAAAAAAAAAACTTGTAACGAAATGGAAATTATTCTTTAACAAGTTTTGAAACATCAAGTAACTAAAATTACGTTCTTTGTTGTAAATTTACCAACTGTTTCGTAGCCCCATAATATGAACTATAAGTAGACATATATTATTCAGTAATTGGACGGAGGAAAAAAAAACAGTTGCCTTAATAATAAGTTTAAAAGTCCTTTAACCTTTTTAATTTCCCCAACTTCAAATGCCATAATGTGGTGCATCTAATTAAGATAACGGCGAATCTTTCCAAATTTCAATCCAAAAGTCGGAATTTAGGTTTTTAATACATTTGGAAAAATATTAAATATTTTGCCCACTTAATTAACACATTTTTGTTTAGATAATTTTAAGCAGTTGCTTGTGTGATTTTCTTCCTCAAATTTTCCGTAGAAAAATAAAACCTAGACTGGTACTCCGTTTTATCCAACTCTCCCCTATATGTATTAACATAAAATTATTTTTTATGAAAAGGACTTAAAAAATAAAACAGGAAATTAATAATTAAACTTTCTCCTCTCCTTAAACATAACTTTAGTAAAACTTGTTGTAAATTCGTCGTTTAATTTTCTTGAAGAAGGTAAAAAATAGTTACTCCCTTAAACCCATTTGCTTATGCATCAGCGGATAAATATCGGTATTTTATATGGTCTTAATATATCACATTAGTAGAAGCTAATCTTACACACTCGACCAAAACTCCCCTATTATTTAAATTAAAGCTTCCCTTTGCTCCGTACCCCATGTATTACATTAGTTTAAATACTCAGTAAAGTTTAAATGGATTTTAGTTTTAAATTCAACAATCATCAATATGCTATGCAGATACAATATATTTTTGTTTTCAATCTGTTTTCTATACGCTATGTCGATGCAGTTCTGCGAAAATTCGAAGAACTGGACTACTACACGGCCTTTTTACTCAATTTAATCCAGATTGTTTTAAATCTCTAAAATACTGTAAAAAAAAAGATTCTATGGCTATTACCCAAAATTATTAAATCTTATCAGATTCTTTTATAGCCGAAAGAAGACTTTTCAAATTTTATAAAATGTTATATCTACTTCAGATACTAAACTTTTCCTTATCGATTCAAAAATACATTTTTGCATCTTTTTACAGAACGCCTCCCAGCATTGTACAGGAATGGCTTATTTGTCCCGAAATAAATAGATCTCTCCGTAATGTTTCCCTCTTTTTTTGCGAAAATACTTTTATACATCATACGCGCTTATCTTCGCTTTGTCAGGTTTGTTTACTTGTGTTTTTCAGTCAGACCGATGTGTTACTTTGTCAAAATTGTACGGAGTCTGCTATTTTGCTTGCAATTAGTTTTAAACTGAAATTTTAAAGTCCATCGATATCGAAAATGGTTTTATAGATCACGATTTTTTTTCTACAAGTAATTAGAGGGCTTGAGGGCCTATGCCAAGAACAAGTAAAAAATTAATTTGTGTTGTTGAACAAGTTTTTGAACTTATTATAAGTCGGCTTTCCAACGGCATGCGCAATTGCATGTCCGTTTCAGTATTGGCCCTCTACTTAATTGTGGTTCGAAATCACGAGATTTGTCCTCTACAGCTAGTGGAACAATTGTTCGACAAAACCTACAAATTATTATGCCTGATGAGCTAAACGTTCAAATCTTTAAATGTGCTCCAAAATAGGAAATTATTGTGGGCATGCCTTTACTATGCAATTTGTTAAAATGGATATCTGTATACCAAAAATAACATTAAAAAATGTTTTGGTTTAGAATTATTTCGTCAACAAACTTTTGCGTACATTTTGAGCAGACAATATTGTTACTTAGGCAGGCATCCATACCTGAATAGCTTGTATATAAACATTGTTCACAAAATACACATTTTTAAAAGATATTTCGCCACTTTGTAGTGAAATGTTTTTTTTTGTTGGGGATAGTTTTTTCACTTTCTTAGGTTATTTAAAAATAATATAACTAGATGTCGCTGAAAAAAAAAATAATTCGAAAAAAAAAATGTTAAATTTTTTACAAACCATTCCAGAGTGAAATGTTTTCAACTAATCTCCTCTTTATATTTCCGGAAACTGTCAAGAAAAGTTAGGAGAATGCGCTTTGGGCGTGAAAATTCTTGTGCCCAAAAAGTCTCGTTAAATAAGAGCTTGTATTAAAGATTTTTTTGAGAGCATATTTTTTGAGAAATTGATGTCGAACGTAGGTGTGTTTGCCACTCTTGTTAGTCTTCAATTTCCTCTCTGCTTTTTATAGGGTTGGAAAATGGCGAAATTTTTCAAAAGGGGTGGTGGAAAAAAACACATTTCCTTCCATTTTAAGTAAAAAAAATACATCATTGTTTTTGTAGTTTTTGGAAAGTATTTTTTATATGAAATAAAAAAGCAATGAGTTTTACTGGTTTTTTTTCGTAAGGGAAAACTTTTTTCAGTATAGTTCGGTGAGAAATTAAATTTTGCGAAATCTAAGCTCTAATTTTAAAATGGGATTTTTAAAAGCAAAACTTATTATGTTATCTATTATAGTTTTTCTCGGTTTAAGATACCAAAAATTGTTGTTATTAAAAAAAAATATATAGTTAAGCATTTAGTTTTATACTTCAGTAGAAACTTAGCTCTATTCTCAAATTATATTTATTTTTTAGCATGTGCGGGTGTTATTTTATTCAGAACTTATGTTATACACTTTTACTTAAGAATTTTTTTTGTTGAAAAGCACTTTATCTGAGTGCAGTTTGTGTAAATAGACCACCATTACTTTTTTCTAAAGGATAAAAATACTCATTTCATAAGGTTTGAAAAGAGATATTTCCAATTTCTAAATAATGCAGCCATTGCGATATAGAACTTATCGATTTGAAATACCCCAGAAGAAATCCAAATTTTGCCATTTAGAGTATAAACCCGCAACCTCAGCAAATTATTGTGGTGCATAGATTTTCATTTCTTATTTTTAAGGAGTCTTTATTTACAATTTAGGATATTTTGTGAATAATTTTTTTTATCAGTTAGTACATCAAAATTGAATTTTTGGGAATTGAATGGATGTCTTAAGACCATACTTACAAAAAATGAAAAGCAACTACCATATTTTTCATACTTAAAAAAAAAAAAAAAAAGGTTTCCTACTTTTTAAAGACAACTTCAAGGGATTTTTGTTAAAAGAAGTTTGGATTAACAATTTTATTTCGTGATATTTCGATATTCAGTCTAAAATATACGAAATTGATTCAGTCTTTATTTATTTCAATGATTTTAAGAAAATTCCCATAGATACATCTTTTTTTCACCTACCTTTAATGTGGCTTTTGTTTGGATCAAAGTAGATATCATTTTTTTTGGCTTTATTGATAATCTGCTCATTTTTTATTAAAATATTGAAATAACTCTCTGAATAATACGTAACGTACGAATTACTTTTTACTAAAATATTTAGATCATCTAATGAAATAAATTGTCTTTTTATTATTTTTATTAATGGAGGATGGTTTTGTAAAGGAAGTTTTTTTTGTAGATGCTAGTAAAATTTTATTTTATCCAAACTTATCAAGTAATTTAAATATTTTTTAAAAAATTCACTGGAATAATTCAATTCAATTAATAATAATTCTGCGTATTTCCAAGCAGAAAGGAAATATATCCCATTTTATAATTTGTTCAAAAATAATTATTCACTTGGTAAAAATTGTTACAAAAACTTCAAAGTCGAACAGTATGTTCTTTTCTTTCGTATCCTCTGTGAAGATAGTATCGATGCACCAAAAAGTACTCAAAACTCCCGCATTCAGCCATTACGATAGAAATATGCACATTTCTTTCCCCCTTTTCTGTATATATCTCACAAAAGCAATATAGTCCTTTTGTGTTTTGAAATGGAAGTTTTAAAGCTTCTATCGGGGATTTGCATCTTCGACTCCATCGATTCATTTGAGGCGTCTCCTTCATACACAAAAGGGGGACCTTCCGTTTTCTTTGAACTGCTGGATTTTGTCACGATTCGTAAAAATATTAGCCTTTCAAATGACTCATTTGTGACATGGATTGAAAAAACTGTATGTAAATAGCATTTGCTTGTTGGTTTATTAAGGTTGGTATGTTTAGTAAATTTTTTAAACGATTCTGGCCGTTTGCTTGTATAACCTAATTTCAGGGTATGAGATTTTTCCGGTTTTTAGCTGATTTTGCGCTTTTTTTGTTTAAATTATATTTATATTTGTATTTTTTTAAATAAAATCCTGTCGTTAGGTCAGTTTCACGATTTAAAATTTTTTGATAAATAACTATCTCCAAGCTACGGTTCTGCCTGCATTTACTTTTTTTTTTTATTTTTCAACAGCCAGTCGTGCGCAGTTTTCTATCTTAGGATAAGGTAAAGAGGTTGTATCCGCGAATCTCTTGCTGGCACCCAACGAAACCCGAATAATCATTTGACTAAGTCTAGTCTTTTAAAATCATGAACTGTAAACATGCTGTATGATTAACTCTACATTATTTCAATAAGTAAATGTTTCGCTATCTATTTTTTTTTTTAATTTAGTCGAAGATGCTTCCAATACTCAGCTGAAAAGTAGTTTAACGTAGTTAGGCAAAGCGTGAACCCTAAAAAAACTTAGGACTTTGGAAAATCGTAAGTTTTAAGATAACATAAATCCCGAATTTTCACAAATTAGAAATAGTATCGCAAAAATTCTATAATTTCCGTTTAAATAAAAAAATATGAAATATCACATTTTTAACGTATGCAATTCGCAGCATTGTGTTTTCAAATCTAGATTGTCGACCGTTGAAAATCGGCTAAGCACGAAACTTCACGAAGCTAAACATGAAAAATGATCCAAAACGGAAAGCAGTTTAAAATCGTTATTTTTTTTAATTTTCCAATTTAATAGTATTCCACTTCTTTAAAAAGATATTTTTTAAAAGCCTTAATTCTAAATGTTCTGCCGAGGTGCTGATTGTTCTGCAACATATCTTGCGGTTTCGACCACTCTCTGCTATTGGGGTTAAAAGTTTACCCTATACTTATATACGAGTCTTATAAATTTGTATTTGTGAAGTTAGCACTAGATATGGAAATCTCGGATGTTACGTTACCTTTTATGATTTTTCTTGTGCTACAAAATGCTTTGAATTTTTAACTGTTGACACACACATCTGTTAAATCTTTGTCAAATTCGTGCAGGATTTTGTTTTTGTAAAGGTTTTCTCATTGTTCGTGTCTATGCATATATGTTGGATTTAATGCAAGTCTTATTTCGAAAATTACTTTAAGCCTTATTATTTTGAGAGATGGTATTTTCACTTGAAGAAATTATTCATAAACTAAGATTATTTTTTTTCTCCAAGGAAGCTAATAAAAAATGACGATAAATTAAACTAGATGATTCAGTTACTTTTTTTACCAAATATCTTTTTACATTTTTGGTAACAAAATTCTAAGTCTTTTTTGACTTGGACTTTGTTTCTTTTAAAATTTTAGTTCTACCGTGGTAACTATGTATGTACACAAGTTTAGTTTTCCGAAATAAAATGTGTGCAACGGCTTTTTATAAAGAACTTTTCACTAGGGAAGCTTTCACAAGAATTAAAAAAACCTTTTACATTTTGGGGATGCAATCGATTTATGCGCATTTTGTACTTTAATTCCGTTTGCATTAAACGCTTGCTTTGTTCAATTACTATTCAATTTGAAGCACAGTTTTTATTTTTGTAATTAGTTCTGATTCAAATGTCAGTCTTGTTTAAACTTATTGTATACAATAAACCAAGTGTTGAAATCATTCTATTAAGGCAAATTTAATCTAAACCATTTTACAATTTGGACAAATATACAGAGATTCTTGTGCCTAAGCATTCATTTTTTGAAACAAATACTTTACGCGTAGATTTTTACTTTTGTTAAGACTACAACCCCTATAAAATACAACAAAAATCAATAGAAAAAAACCACCAAGACTATCACAATTTTCGACTCGCTCTTCAAAATGTGGATTATATCTCATGGACTGAAAAATAACTCATTTCTTATTTCCCAGAAAAGAAAGACAGAGGAAAGAAAGATTAAGGTTTCAAACGCCAGATGAGAAATAGCATTTGCCTTCAAACGCTTGATCTACGTTCGTAGCATGTAGTCTGCTCCCTTTAGCCCACTGATCTCTAGCCCCATCAAATTGTACTTTCTTTCTCCAAGTAAAGCATTCTCAGAAGCGGTTTATCCACCCGGTACTGTTCTTTCGAAAAATAATACTGCGTTCTTTATTATTTGTTCTTCAATCAGTCGCCTAGTGTGAATGGTTGAGTTTTCAGCTTCCTTTGGATCTCTTTTTCGTTTACTCGAATCGTATTGGTTATTATTTTGTTATATTACTTACCCACGCACAGTGCTCTTATTTTTTTTTATAGGGGAAGGAGGGTGAGGTCGCACTGAAATAAACTTGCATCTTATGACTGAATGAGATGGTGATATCTTTAATTTTATTTTTTCAGATTAAAAAAAAAAAGGTTTTACAATTACCTAGTTTCACAATGTTTTTCACATATTGCGCTGAAATGGTTTAAATCATTTGTTCACTATATATACTTTTGCACATTATAAACTTGCTAACAGAGTCGTATAAAAATATATTTATCCATTAAATTATTTTCAAAACTTAGCATTTTACTTTACAAAATGTAAATTATTAAATTTTTATGCAACGAATTAAATTTCATGTAACGAAGAATATTTTCTCGATTAAAAATATAAGGTTTAAGAGCTGCTAAACACTGGATTTAAGGGGGTCTGGCACCCCAAAATCATTGAAAAAATAAAAAAAAAATAGTGGCTTAAAATACTATATCAACCTTTATTAATAATGTCACAAAGTTTTAAGACGATTGGAAAAATATATTTGACATTAAAGGCAATTTTATTTTACCCTTTCTTTAGTGAAACGGCCCAGAACGGCCGAACGACTAAGGATTCGATAATTTTATTCCAATCAAATATTACGAGGAAGCAAAAATCCTTCGTAAGGAAATGGGTTAACAATAAAAACTTTAAATTGGTTTTTCTCGGTTTTACAATTTTTGAATCATGTGAATGTTTGGGGGCACATAACTAAAAATGTTATTCATTTAAATACTTGAATTTTTTTTATGTGTAATTCACAAGTATATTTAAACATTTTAACGCAGGGAATAGTCTGTAAAGTTTTTACTTTTTTAAAAAAAAATCTTTTAGGTTAAAAATATTGACATTCTTCAACGATATTTAAAAAAAATCATATTTAATCTAGTTTTTAGTTTTTCAAAATAATCTTGTGTTAAAATACTTAAAAATGTCTATAGATGAAACTGTGAAAATTTGAAATGGATATATTAATTAGTTAATTCTTGAGATGCCCCCAAAGTTAGATAATTTAACATGGGCTTCTATGGAGGTGCCAGACCCCCTTAAGAGGAAGCAAAACCATTACGTAGAGTAAATGTTCTTCAAAAAGGTCACCATCTTTTAAATCTCGCTTAAGCCCTGACCCTTCTCCCTCTAAAATCTTTTCTAGGCTTGAACGGCTTTTAGAGGCCACTTGCTGCTCCGTAGAAGAATCGAATGAGAAGCGATCTTGCAAAAAGTTTCCTAAGTTTTGATTTTAAGCTTCCGTGCTTTTCATGGCCCCCCCCCCCTTTTTTTTATCCGTGTTGTTTTCAGAGATTTATTTTTGTCCTCTGTTTTTTTTTGTGTGTGCTAAATTCTCCGATTTTTAGTTATATAGCTTTTTAAGAACTGATTTTAGATTACAACACTTTTTGGCTGGATTTGAAGAGATTGTGGAGTAATAGCTGTTTTTATGTGTTATATATTGGAAGTTTTTTTGATCCTTTTATATATATGATTGATGATTTTTTGTTGGTTTTTTAAATGATCTGAATTGTGGCTGTTGGATGGATCAAAGTAATATGTGCAATAGGAATTTTAAAATTTGCCACTTCACAGTCAAACACAATTTGAAGTTGCAATAAATCTTATTTAAAAATTAATCTTTTTTTTCTTTTTCCACCGTGTATTAATATGTAATTTACAAAGACTAACATTATTAAAAATTTGTTTAACTAATTCTTTTGCTTAATTACATTTGAGCTTCTGTTCTAACTGGTTTTAAGTGCAAGAAAAACCTTCTTCATAGTAGTATTTAAGTTATATTTTAGTCTAACTTCAGACTTTTCCCGCATTCCCTGCAGCAATGAATCAAAATATATTTAGCTTTTTTCTCTTTTTAAAGTTTCAGCATTGTTTTCCATTGTCTCCCTGTTTATTATTCAAGTGTTATTCTGTGTTCAACAAAATAAACTTTCTCTTTTATTGTGAAATTAAGTATTAAATCGGATTTCATAGAGTTGTTTAAAAATAAACTTATAAGAGAAACTATTATCCACTGCTACGTTCTGAAGAATCGTCTTCTTAAACTACAATGATACTTATGAAATGCTTAAAATATGGATTCCGCATTTATTCAGGAAGCAATTGTCATTTTTTAAAAATAAGCGCTTTCAGATATCTTTAGTTATTTGTTTAGTATTGATTTCTCATAAAAGAGTAACATTCTAAGGAGTTTATTTATATTTCTGTGTTTAGGTTGCAATGTATGAATATTTGCTGGGCTTTAAACTCAATTTCAAGTTTCTTTTTGTTTTGGCTTTTGAACTTAAATGCTAACTGAAGTGGATTATGGATTCGCTATATATTAGTTTTTATTTTGATTCCCCTAAGCAACTCGAAAGTATCCTAGTAAAAACTATCTATGAAGGTAGTTTAAAATGTGCTTTATGCATATTTTAGCAAGGATATTTATTGCTGATTTTGCATGCAAATTCTTTATTTCTAAAATTTTTAAAGAAATATATATTTGAAACAACCTTATATTTCTAGAATGTGCTCTACGATTTCTTAAAGATATTCTTGAAGTTCTATAATTTGTGGAAATTTTATTGCCCTTGCTTGATGTCGGAATGATTTCCATTTATCTTTAATCGCATAACTATATTTCTTTAAAAGTAAATGTAAATTAAACTTTCTTACTTGCATCTCTTTCAAAAGATATTTTGTGCGCACTTTAAGTATAAATTGTTTCACATTGAAATAAATTTCCATTATCTCTAATCGGATAAACTTAATATAGTTATTATTCATTTATCAGTGTAAGTAAATTGAATTTTTTTTCTCACATCTTCATCAAACTTTAGCACCCTCCAAAATTGATTTTTCAGATATTGAATAATAAATCTTTTCTATAAAAAAACCTCCCTTCAAAGTTGGCCTAGTTGAGTTAGCCCCCATCAAATTTCATAAGTCCTCTCCTCCCTTTCCCCAACGATAGAAGTCCATAATCCTATTACGTTATCTTGACAGCACCGTATGCACACAAGCTTGTACGTCTGCTTGACACAATTTTAACTGTGACATTTGTACTATTCTGAGCAATCAGATTTTGAATCTAAGAAATATTAGCTTTACAAACTCGGCGTTGCACGGGTGTATCCTTAAAAGACGATTACTTGTAATTATGCTAACTTTTATTTTATGTGTTTTATTCAATCAGGGGGATTCAGTGGCCAGCTCCACATCAAGATGTTATTTTCCGATTGGTCAAAATTTCTTTTGGCCGTTTGATTTCGTCACATAATAATTCGATACGTGATTTTTTGAAGACGTACGACAAGTTGTGACTTCTTTTTTACTAGTTGTCAAAGTGACATTATCGAAACAGACCACAAGTTGCTGATCTTTATTTACCAGGAGGAACTTTTGGGGACGTGAGATTAATGAGTCATTAAATTACCTATATATTCTAATTTAAAAAAAAAAAATCTGTAACTATTAAATATTGAACATTATTTTAAGGATTTTTTAGAAAATGTCGATCTTACTCGTTTATAAAATTGATTTAAAAAAAAAATCGTAATACCAATCGCAACTTTATCAAATCAGAAGAGACGGGGAATGGGAGACGGAGAATTTAAGGAGCATGATTTAATCGAAGTTCCTAATCCTGCTTTTTCGATGTTATATCTGAAGCTTCCTATTCCAGTTTTTTTTAAATTTATTTTTTTAATAAAAGGAACGAATACGAAGTCTGGAAGGTTTTTCCTCACTTCGTAGCGTAATTATAAAGGGAATTTTCCCATCTTAAAGTGTTCGAAGGAATGGCTTGGAAGGGTAAAAAGACGTCTGAAGTTGAATAGTTGAATCTTTAAATGTAAGAAGGGTTTAAGTCAACTGGAAAATCTCCCTCCATTCTTCTTCCTACAAACTTTCTAGTGAAAGAAAGCCTACATGGAAACCTTTCTGTGGACTTAACTTCCTTTTTGCATTGAGCTATTTAGTGTGTTTAGGTAATTGAGTGCGATGGTACGGGTAAAAGCTTTGGAACTCTTCTTTCGTGAGTTTATTTGTGTTTTTGGATTTTATTTATTCCTCCGAAATTTATTTTTCTAGCTATTTGATGTGAGTTGATGCGGAACGTCAGCCCAATGAGGCGTTTTCCATTTTGTTTCTCGCGTTCGATTTTGTTTTTCTTTGTTGTTTTGAAAGTTTTCTGTTTGGTATAAGATCGAAGTTTCGATTTTGCGTACGAATTTAAATTGATGATAAATCTAAAAATTGTACACCTGCTGCGTAGAATTGTATTTGATAGTATCAGAATAGATTATTTTACTCTTTTGGAAGATGTACTTGCCAAAACTTTTGAGGTGCTTTTAGTTTGATATAGTACTGGGACAATATTTAGATGCAGTTTCACTTCTTAAAAATATCTAAGTTGATTTTTAATAAAATGTTTATTACAAGATTTTCTACGTATTTCATTAAATATGTATCCTTGCGTTATTTTACATTTTACTTTGCAATTAATATGTTCGTTTGTAATAATAAACTTTCGGGAAAATATGGTTATTATTAAAAATGATAAGTGTTTGCTTTTGTCTTATCTCCATTTAATTGAAAACTTATACTTTTACCTCTTATTACTTTTCCTGCATACACCTATAAAAAATACTTAATACAAAAAAAATCAATCGACAATTTTAATTACTTGGGACAAGTTATGGGAAAAATTCCTTCGTAGTTTTAATTGTTTTCTTTTACAAGATTTAATAACGTCAGTATCTTTGTTCCAGATACTCGTTGATCGTTAATTAAACTTTTCTGTCTAGTCCCTTCCTTCAAACTTTAATTACAACCCTTTTCTTTGTAGTCGTCGGGGAAAAAAATGACTAAAAAATATCGCCAATTTATCGGTTCTGCCCAGTGAAGGGTACACATGAACAGAAAAAAAAATGAAAACGACTCAACTCAAAATTAATCTTTTTCGATCATTAGGGACCGACCCAACATGAGATACGACATGTTATTGTCATTTTAAATAAATTCGCTTTGTCAAAATGGTCCATTAAAATCCTGGGCCGAAGGTATAAGAAAAAATATTACACTGTATTATTATGACAAAAGTGTAATTAGCTTTCAACAGATGAATTTGAAAGTTTTGGAGTTAAATGGGTTTGAAACCGGTAATTGCAATTGAGTCTATGGATTTTTTTAATGCTTTTTTTGTTCCCGTTATGAGCTATAAATTCTAACCAATTTTTTTTTTCATAAAACATGTTTGATAGCGTCAATATTAATATAACAAGGTGAATTATACCGAAAAATTATGAAATAAAATTTCGAATTGCACTTATTATTTTTTACTTTTAACAACTTATACTTTTAAAAGGGAATAACAAATAAACTTCTATGTTTTAATATTGTTATCTGATAAATCAGAAGTAATGAACTACGTGAATCCATTTATTTTAATCACTTGAACTTTTACGATTTTAAAGCCGAATTAGCTTTAATTTGCGTAGACTTAAGATTGCTTTTTTTTACATATAATTGCCATACAGAAAATATAAAAAAATTAAGCAGTTAAGGAATTAAAAAAAACTGTACGCAGAATGATAGTTAAATCGAATTCGGTTCTGAAAAAAATAAAATCTACAATTGTGTCAAACGAATGTTAAGGTTTGATTAATGAAGCTCTAGATTCCAATCGCAGAATCGCGAAATTGTTTCTAAAAGCGGAAAGCTGAATCGAAAGAAAAAGAACCTTATTATAAATCGTATCGTTAAGGGAATAGGTTGATTTGTCATAGGGTCGCATTTAATTACTGGGGATTTCAACTTTTTTTC
This sequence comes from Hylyphantes graminicola, assembly GCA_023701765.1. Taxonomy (NCBI): domain Eukaryota; kingdom Metazoa; phylum Arthropoda; class Arachnida; order Araneae; family Linyphiidae; genus Hylyphantes; species Hylyphantes graminicola. The sequence continues at coordinate 41,649,529 of CM043113.1, read as the reverse complement.
TTATTTCTGAAGCTTTCTAAACTTTCAAACCGACATTAATGTGACAGGAACAAGTGCGTTGGACTTTTATGTCAGAAATTAGTTTAAATTTAAATAATGGTTTGTCTGTTTTCGAAATATATATTTTTTGGATATGGCAGTTTGAAAACTTTATTGAAGTTGAGTTAAGCACTTTATTATTTAGCTTAGAAGAATAGCAGCGATTTTCTATTTTAGACTAGTGTTTTGTCAGATTCGATGTGTTGGGCTTTAGCCTTGAAAGAAAGTTTTGTTTAATTTCTAAGTTGAAATAGCCCTCGTGTAGCTTTAGTGCAACGATAATTAAAACTAAACCTAACTTTCAAAGTTGAAGTCATTAATTGGAAAACTAAGAAACAAAGCAATCGAAGATTCAGAAGATTTCTCCTGTATTTGTGTTTTCTGTTAAACCTTTTGACTATCGTATAAAATTTTCTTGCTACTAATCAATTATTAATTTACATATGACAACTGAACCGATTTTTCTTGTGTTGATGAACACAATATTTTGCAAAGATATTTCGCATAATATACCGCTTTAATTTTTTAAATACATTTTTGTGCTGAATTCGGAAAAGAACCTCCTTGTAATATTGATAAAGCGCAGATTTTATATACTATACTGCATTTGAGGCACCAAAGATACTTTAGTTAAGAACTTTATTTTGTTCTTTTAAAAATCTTTTCTTAAAAAAAAGTATTTTGCATTTTTATTGAATTAGCAATAAGGTTCGTTGGTTTTGTATAAACAGGTTTCAATTATAATATAATTAATTTTTCCTTAGTTTTTTTTTTCGCAACCCAATTAATCGACTTAGTTGTAAGACTAAGATAATTATGCGATCTTAATTAACGAAATAATTGATTTTAAATCCCTGTTCACCCAAGCTCATTTGCTATTGCTTTAAAAATTTTCAAAAAACCCATAAAATCCATTATAAAAATAGTTTTTGTAAAAATCGTAAACTGTTTCGAAAGGTATGTGAAACCAAATTATAATGAATTATTAGATGCATCGTTTTAAAAGGGCTCAGTTTTCATACTATTATTTCTGTGCTTTTATTTAAAAGTTATAATTCGTTTTCGAAAATATCTAATACGTTTATAATTTTTTTTGTTAAAGACGCAATTAAAATTATCTTTTTAAATGAATCAGTTTTCAATTATTACCATTTACATACATTGAGTACTTGAGTAGGTATCAAGTAAAATCACAAAATACGAAAGATAAGTTTTTTAATTTTTTTGTTAACAAATTCTCAAATTTAATTAAGTTTATCTGTTATTTTTAGCTTCAGATTCTTAATTAATTTTGAAGACTTTTTGATGTCGGAAATTAACTCTTATTCTTCTGGAATCTGGATAACGCTTTTTAAAATTGTACCTTTCCACATATTACTTTATAAGATTTTTATCTATTTGAATAAGTTATCCTCAAGAAAACCTCAAAAATAAATTAAGTTGTAGAAAAATTCTAGAAATCTTAATGATTTATATGCATTTTTTAAAAAAGATCTTTATAAAAAAAAATAAGTCAATATTGTCACAATTTGTATTTTGTAACACTTTTAATAGTTGTTTTTAAAATAATAATTAATTTTAAATATAACTTTTACTATGTTTATTTTAATGCATTTATTGATGCAAAATGCATATAGAAGAAAATACGAACAAAACTTGCAACTCATCCAATTGGATAGTCGATGGGTTCTAAAATAACTTACTTTCATAACACACTTTCATAAATCAGCTACACAAGTAAGACTTTATTTCTGCGACTTTGTGCCTGAAGGGACGTATAAAGTACTGAATTTTTTTGAAAAATTATCTCTATATTACCTTCCTGTCTTAATTTATCAGTAAGCCCTTAGGGAATGCGACTGACTTAGAGAAAGGGTTTTCTTTGTTACTTTCGTTTATTTTGTATCCACGTAGGATATATGTTATTTACGCCCACATCTTTAGTCAGATAAAATCTAAACTTTGAAATGATAACTATTTTGGACGTTATCCAACTGAAAATGCTTTGGGCTAGGTTAAAAATTTTATTACTCTTTTTAGAAATTCGTTTCAGCATAGTATGGTTACATGCTTCGCGTTTTACTTAAGTGCATGTTTGCGCGATAAGTTTATTTTAAGATATCTTTACAGTCTGTGTTTTGGACTGTTTTGGATATTTTCAGAATTATTTGACCTATTAACTTAAAATAAAATGAAATTCTTGAATCAGTGGTTAATTGGGAACTAAACGTGACATTTGTGACCGATTTCTAATGCACTTTTTAGCTTTGAAACGATTTGTATGGCTTTAATTTTGGTGTCCTTAATATTATTGTATTTTTTTTTTTAAATTTTAGTAATTCAATCACTTCATTAATTTTTTTGCACGTATATCCCTCATCCAGTTTTTAAACCTTCATTTAAACTTAAAACAGATGTTTTAATTTATTTAAACGTTAACTGATTCCACCATCTCTTTTAATCGACTTTTATAATGAACTAATAACTTATCGACGAATCACTCTAAATGAACCCTCCTTAATGAATCAAAGTGCAGAAGTGACGCTCCCAATTGAATTTCTGTAAGAAATTTATTCCTGGGTTTTCGTTTGTTGGTTTGACAGAACTAAAACTGACCCTGGCCTGGGTTTAAATATGAGAGATACGATTGAAAATGCAAGTATGTATTTCTATTTTTGTTTTTCTACAAAACGTTTTATGTAAATTCACGAAAATTTTAACCATATCGGGTTTTGTATATTATCCAATTGAAATTTTATAGAGTTTTAAAATGTTAAATAATATTGCCCGAACATAAAATATGAAAGCAAAGCAAGATTGAATTTTGTTTGAAAAAAACCTTAAATGTATAATAATTTGTATAGTAATGAATGAACATAATCCATTTATGTATTGTTGATCGGTCAATGTTATGGAAGGATACAATTGTCGCTACTAGGTATTTAATGACTCCCCTAGATTAAAATGGTTGTGTATTGTCTTTAAAATTCTGATGTTTAGATTCAGCATACATTATTAACTATTGCCATCGGAGTAAAAAACGGTTTTAAAGCAATAACTTGTAATTTTAAGTTATAGATTTATTTATAGGATCATATTCATTGTGCTTAGGACATTATTTTTTCAAAAGCATTCAGAAATAATGGCACATATTTATATAATGACAAAGAATAGTTTTTCGCAATCTTATTTTAAGAAATTTAATCAAAGTAGTTAATTTTTTTTTATTTTTAAGTTTCGTCTGTTAACTCTATATTCAATAATAATATCTACACACTAGTAAAACTAATTTCTTACAAAACTTGCGATTAAAACTTAATCAAACTAATGAATTGATCGTCAAACCCCTTAACGATGTCGAAGAAGGTTTCCTAATTGCGAATGGAGTAAGTTCGTCTTTTCTTAATTACCCCTTAATCAAAGGTTGATTTGTCGAACCTTTAGCCGGGGAAACGTAATTTCGTAGCATTGGCGAGATTCAGCAGTCTCCGAGAAGCGATTGCTGATGTTTATTGCTTCAGTTGGAGCATAAGGTTTGGGAATCCTGTCGAGATGCTTTGGTTTAGATTTACAATGGCAGGTTTTTGCAAATAAAGTTTTATGTATGACTCTAGAGATGCGCTTACTTTGTATTTGACTTATTAATAGTTAGATATGCGAAACCCCAGGTGTATTTGTATATCTGAACTTGACATGTCTTCATTCATTTGCTTAAATTGGAGGAAATGATTGCGACACTTAACAATTATTTTTAACCTTTCTTAAGGTACTTCGAAATATGTAAAATGATTTTGAAGACTTGTCACACGCATTCTGGCATAAATGTTTTTGCGCAAAAATAGCTTCTTATAGAATTTATATGGGTCGCAAAATGGATCGAAATACATAAGCGTTTTGGATTATTCCGATCTTTAAATTCCACAAAACAATACTATTACTATGATACTAAAGATTACTAAAGATACTAAGTACTATTAAAGAAATATTTACCCATACAGAAATTTAGCATGAACAGTTTAGCACAAAGATTTAACCTAAAGTCAAAGGTATTTTACTTCTCAAATAAAGCTATCGTACAATAAAAAATACTTGTTTAATAATAAATTTAATCCTTACCATACATATGACAATGTCTTGCAACTAATAAATTTTTAACCTGAGGCTTGATAAGATTTTATGCTTTGGTTAAATTTTACCTTTAAAAAAAGCACAAAGAAACTAGTTTAAGATTAAGTTTCATTGTCTTTTTTATATTTTTGCTTAGAATTAATTTTTCTTAGTAAACTATTTTTTAAGAGTTACAGCGTTGCATTTTGATTGTTTTTTTATATTAAAAAAGGCCAGTGTCGTATTTAATAACATTGCACAACGTCCCTTATCTTATTAAAGTACTACATACTAAGTATTCTCATAAAAGATTAAGATAAACTATTTGGGGACAAAAACGTCAAATCACTTTTTGTTAGTCAGAAATTAATTGTCTGCAGTGGTATTTTTTCTTTCTTTTTTGTTTTTGAAAAAGAATATTTCAATTATTTTGGGGTTTTTTATTTTCAAACTAGCATAATTGTGTATTTTATTAAGCTGTAAATTAATGTTTCTTATATTATATTTGTAATAAAGATGTACTGATAAGATTGTATTTAGTACTCGTTATTATTTCAAATTACTTTCTTAGTTCCACTTAATTGTGTAAGTATATATGCTATACTAGATCAATGTTGTTGTTTTTTCATATTTAATTATAATATATTGATAGTGTGTAATATTTTTCGTTTTGTGATCATGAAGGATCGTTTTCTTCAAAGTACTAAATTTTTCTTAACTTGAAAATAAATAATAAATTCCATAACTATGCAGTTTTTAGTAATTTTTTAATGTATAATTTCCTTTTGCGCAAAATGGTGAATGAAAGTTTTTATTTATAATTTCATCAACTTTATATCGTTCCCTGAAAATAAAACAAAAATCGAAACTTGTATTCATTCAACAAAATTCTATCCTTACGTCTTTACAAAACAAAATCATACATCCCGAAATACACCCAAAAATGTTTGTTAAGGAAAAAGCATAACTCATTCTTAATTCATATTTTCGTATCATATTCATCTATTTTTAGTTTATGCATGATGTAACAACATTAGCATTAATTTAAATAAAACTTTGGCTTTAAAAAGAAATGCCACATTTATTACGCATTTTCCACTTCCATAAATTTTAAACATAACTCCGTTTTCATCTTTGCATTTTCATTTTTTAGAAATTTAAAATACGGCCTTATTTTCTAGTTATTTATTATACACCGTATATTAATAAATAAGTACATTAACTTTGTTTACCTCTTCTTGAATTTAAAACATGTATTTTTTGCAGCAAAATGAAATGCAAAAATAGTTATAGATTTTGTGCCACTAATGTACTCCGTACGCGTGAAAGTGTCATATTGGCATTACTTTTTTTGCTAAATATTACAGAAAAGATCGCATGACATATTGATGATGGTTAAAGGTCTTTTCTAGAGATTTTTTTTTATTTAACACTGTTCTCTCCTTCCAAAATAAGCTTTTGTATTTAAAAAAAAATCAAAATATTAATGCCGAAATTTTAGAAGCGCATCGAAGTCTTTTATACCGCTGTAGTGAAGCACCATAAATTAGCATCCCACTTTATATATCGGAAGATTTCACGCGCGCAAATATTCATTTATTGTCTGTGTGAAACATAATTTGTAACTTTTGGCAACAGTGTAAAATGTAAGTGTTCTTTTTTCTTTAAAATAAATTTTGTTGGTTTTTCTTCTGTCGTTAAAACGTTTTTTAGCTACTGTTCCTTTTACTTAAGTTTTGCATATTTGCGACATTTGGCATCCCTGCCGGGACTCGATCGTGTAAGGTCTCGGACGAACTACAACATTTGTATTTGCTACAAGGTAAAAACTATTATTTATTGCTTCAAGATGGAATCTGTGTTCAAAGTAAAAGGCTTAAAGAAGGAAGATTTAAAAACAGTGGCCGAAGCGTTAGGAGAAAATGTATTACCGGAGATGAATATTGGCGATATTAAAAAGATTTCGGAAAACCAAACAACGACAGATGATCCGGGATTTGTTCAAGAGCTTTTGACGACAGTGGTAGCTGAAAGAAAGGAAGAATTGGCATTGAAATTAGAAAAAGAAGAAAAAGAATTGGCATTGAAATTGGCGAGAGAAAAAGAAGAAAAAGAATTGGCATTGAAATTGGCGAGAGAAAAAGAAGAAAAAGAATTGGCGTTGAAATTGGCGAGAGAAAAAGAAGAAAAAGAACTGGCATTGAATTTGGCGAGAGAAGAAAAAGAATTGAAATTGGCGAGAGAAAAAGAAGACAGGGAGTTTGAATTGCAAAAGGCTAAGCAAGAAAACGATATGAAAATCAAGTTGGCGAGAATACAAGCTACCCAAGGTGCCAATTCTAATCAGTTTAACGCTCTAGCCTTCCCAAATGAAGATAATTGTAAGAGAAAATTTACACTCCCAAAATTGGAATTTAGAAAATTTGGAGTGACATTAAAGAATGGTTGCCGTTCTGGGGGCAGTTTTCTAACATCCACAATGATGAAGATATAGCACCGGAAGACAAGTTCCAGTACCTAGTCCAAGCCACAGTTGTTGGATCAAGGGCAAGGGAAGTCATAGAGAGTTTTCCACCGACTGGGAATAATTACGCCAAAGCAGTTGATTCCTTGAGAACAAGGTTCGGGAAAGAAGACCTTTTAATTGAGGTATATGTAAGAGAATTGTTGAAACTTATTATTTCAGTGCAGACTCAAGAGAAACCATGCATCACTTATTTGTACGACAAACTTGAATCCTATATGAGGGCCCTTGATACGTTAGGCGTAACTACAGATAAATGTGCCTCAATACTCTATCCAATGGTAGAATCCTGTTTTCCCCATGACTTTTTAAAGGCTTGGAATCGAAGTGTCACTTCACATTCGAAGAAAGAAGCTAAAGACAGGCTGGATGACCTAATGAATTTTTTGAGAACTGAAGTTGAAGGTGAGGAACGAATAAGTTTGGCGATGTCTGGTTTTGGGATAAATAGAGATAATGAAACGAAAACAAAGAAAAAGAAATTTGAAGAAAATTCCAACCGCATACCAACTGCCTCATCTTTATTGATTACAGCGGATAAAGGGCCAGTTTGTATATTTTGTGAAAAATCACATAAAAGTCACGAATGTAAAGCAACCCTTAACATGTCTTATGATGAGAAAAAGTCTGTTTTACTGAAGAATAATGCATGTTTCAAGTGCTTGCGACCAAATCATCATTCACGATCATGCCCAATGAACATCAAATGCTCAAAGTGTGGGGTTCGAGGACATAATACAGTTATGTGTTATGGAAAAAAGAATCGACAGAATGGTTCTAAGGATGCGTCCAACGAAGTCACAAATAATAGGCACTCTGAAAACAGTGTTTTATCAAACCAAACGGATGAAATTGATGTCCTTCTGCAAACTCTTACTGTTAAAGTGAGTAATGGCGATAAAGAAGCGTTAATAAGAGCAATGATTGATACAGGTTCTCAGAGGTCGTATGCAACCAAGGAAATAATAGACGTGATGGGTTTTGAGCCAATAAAGGAAGTTAAAATTATACACACATTATTTGGTGGAGAACAAACTGAAGAAGAGTCTCATAAAGAATATATTTTGAATTTAAGTGACTTTGAAAGGACCTTTGACTGTCGCATTAAGGTATTGGACCAAAAGAAAATTTGCAATGAAATAGCAAGAGTGCCATTTGGAGAATGGATCACTGAAATGGAATGCATGAACATAAGTATTTCAGATAGAGAAGACAAGTCTAGACGTATGGACACCAAAATTCATTTATTAATTGAAGCGGATGTGGCAGGAAAATTGTTAACAGGGAAATTACATTCCTGCAAAACTGGGCCAGTAGCTGTTCATACGAAATTAGGTTGGACACTGATGGAAAAAATTCCTCAAGCTCAGGCCAGAAATACGAGCGACGTGTTAACTGTTACTTCCCTTCTATGCAACAATATAGATAATTTGTGGAAGTTAGATTTGATAGGCATTTCTGAATCACCAAATGACAAGAGCGAAGAGTTAATACGAGAAGAAACAGTTGCCCACTTCAAACGAACTGTTAACAGAGATTTTGAAGGAAGATACGAAGTTGCGTTGCCATGGGTTCGTGAAAGGAACAATTTAGGCAGTAACAGAGAAGGGGCAGAAAAGAGGCTTTGCACGACGAAGAAAAAACTGGAAAATTCGGGTCATGTAAATGAATACGGAGCAGTTTTCCAGGATTGGTTGTCAAAGGGAATTATAGAGCTGGCACCTGATGCTTCGAACAATAAGGTGCATTATCTTCCACACAGAGCTGTAATAAAAGAAAGCAGTGCTAGTACGAAAATTCGACCCGTATTTGATGCGTCTGCTAAAAGAAAAGGAATGCTCTCACTCAACGACTGTTTGGAAAAGGGTCCAAACATGGTGGCAGATATACCGTCTTTGTTGATCAAATTCAGATTGAAAGCTGTTGCAGTGACATCCGATATTGAGAAAGCATTTTTGCAAATTGGAATTCGTGAAAGTGATCGCGACTTCTCAAGGTTTCTTTGGTATGATGAAGCACAGAATGTAGTAGAATATAGACATAAACGTGTTGTATTTGGTATAACATCGAGTCCATTTCTGCTAAACGTAACTCTGAATCATCATTTAGATGCCTCACCCGAAAAACTGCGAAGTACTGCACAGCACTTAAAAACTTCTTTCTATGTGGACAACTGCATCGCTAGCTTCGATAATGTGGAAGAAATGGAGAAATTTGTTTTGGAGTCCCGCTTTCTTTTGTCTAGCGCTCAATTTAATCTACGAGATTGGATCAGTAATGTCGACTCAAGGGTTCTAGATCACACTGGTGTAGAGAAGACTAATCTGCTAGGCTTGAATTGGAACATTAGTGATGATACTTTGTCTTGCGTTGTCAAGGACTTTGATTGTGAAGAAACTTTGACGAAAAGAAAAGTCCTTTCTGTATCTAGCAGTATATTTGACCCGATTGGTCATACAAGCCCTGTGATGCTTATACCCAAACTGATGTTGCAAAAATCTTGGACTTTAAAACTATCTTGGGATGCAGAGTTACCAGAAGACATGTCAAAGGAGTTTAGAAAATGGTGGAAAGCCTTGACAAAGCTACAAGAGATAAGAATTCCAAGATGGATTTTACAAACTGACAGGAAACTTATACAATTGCATGTCTTTTGTGATGCCTCTCAAAGTGCTTATGCAACATGTATATATTTAAGATACGAAACTGCAAATCATGTTGAATGCTCTTTAGTACAAGCTCGAAGTAGGGTGGCGCCTCTCAAGAAAGTTTCAATTTCTAGGCTCGAGTTGTTAGCATGTCTCATAGGTGCAAGACTTTCACATAAGTTGATTATTGATCTTGGTTTCGAAAATGTACCTATCACCTTTTGGTCGGACTCCACCAATGCTTTGTATTGGATTAAACGCAATGAAAATTGGAGTGTTTTCGTCATGAACAGAGTCAATGAAATTAGAAAGTTTACCGAACCTGACTGCTGGAAACATATTCCTGGCGTCGAAAATCCAGCTGATTTACCGTCTCGAGGATGCTCTGCGGAGAAGTGCTCCAGTTAAAATGGTGGGAGGGACCTCAATGGTTGCGGAATCCGGAAGAAGAATGGCCTACCTCCCATGCCCTTCCAAATATGGACATAGTACAAGCAGAGAAGAAGAAAACCATTGTTGCTGCCACAAACGTCACCACTGTGAAGTTCGAATTTTCCTCAAGAATATCTTCATTTAGAAAGATCACGAGAGTAATGGGCTGGATTCTGCGTTTTCTGAAAAATTGTAAAGAACCAAAGGAAAAGGTTCAAGGAGAACTGTCAGTGGAAGAAATAGAATATGCAGAAACAGTCATTTGGAAACAAGTTCAGAAAGAGAGTTTTTATAAACAAACCTTTAACATCCAGACCTATTTAGATGAAGATGGGCTGATAAAAGTAAAGTCAAGAATATCTATGAGAGAAGATCTCAAGGCTTTTCGATATCCAGTGTTATTACCGTCTGGGCATCAACTGGTAGAGAAACTAATCTTGCAAGAACATGCGGATAATTGCCACGCTGGAATTCAAGTCCTTATGACAAGATTACGAGAACGTTATTGGATATTAAAGAGTAGAAAGACCATTAGGAAGGTTTTGAAAAAGTGCATAAAATGTGCGAGGTTCACGACAGCTCCAATCAAGATTCCAGAAGCCCCCTTGCCAGAAGATCGTGTGCGGGAAGCTAAAATATTTGAAGTTGTCGGAGTCGATTTGTGTGGGCCTTTGTACTTGAAAGATAAAACAAAATGTTGGATTGTCATGTTTACCTGCGCAGTATATCGTGCTGTTCACATTGAATTAGTAGCATTGTTGACAACTGACAGCTTCATTTTAGCTCTGAGAAGGTTCATAGCCCGAAGGGGACGACCGTCAACTATTTACTCAGACAATGGAACTAATCTAGTTGGAACATCTAATGCCTTTCGATATGTAAACTGGGATAAAGTACAAGATATAGCAACGATAAAAAGAATCAAATGGAAGTTCAACCCTCCATCAGCACCATGGTGGGGAGGTTTTTGGGAAAGGCTCATTGGTCTCCTGAAAAGAATTCTTAGAAGAGTAATTGGCAATGCTTGCTTACAGGCTGAAGAGTTAAGTACAGTTTTGTGCGAAGCAGAGAGTTTAATCAACTCTAGATAAATGACTTACGTCTCTGAAGACCTCGATGATTTAAAGGTGCTGTCACCATCAATGTTTTTAAATGAAATCGAAGAGTTTGGAGTGGCAGACTTTGATGAAATAGATGCAAAAAGGTTGAATAGAAGATTGGCTTATAGGCTCCGTGTCCGAGAAGACCTGCGGAAACGTTTCTGGATTGAATATCTTGGACAGCTAAGAGAATATTACAAAGTTAAAGGGGATCAACATGTGAAAGAAGGAGATGTCGTATTAGTAGGCGATACGAACTCCAAAAGGCTAAGCTGGCCTTTAGCGAGGGTTTTAAAGTTGTATCCCGGAAAAGATGGGAATGTTCGACTTGCCCAAGTGAAGACAAGGTCTGGAGCATTTTTACGGCCGCTACAACGTCTGTATCCACTTGAAGTACAAGAAGCTGAAAGGTCACACTTCCAGACAAATGACTTACCGTCCGAAAACATCGATTCTGGACTCAAAGATACGAGTATACGAACCAGATACGGGCGATGCTCCCGAGCTCCAAGTCGTTTGAACTTGCAGTACTACTACACTGTTAAAACTGGAGGTGACGTTTGGCATCTCTAAGGGTGAACGGGCATGTCCCGCCAGCGACACCCCAACAGGTGCCAGAAGGCCACCCATAAGTAGGGTGAAAGGATGGCACCCTAGTTTGGGATGCCACAAGGGTTGAACGGATGGCACCCACCGAAATAAAAGGCACCCCTATTTCAGGGTGCCCGGATGTGAAAAGATGGCACCCCTAATCAAAGGCGCCTCGCACCCCCCCCCCCCCCCCCCCAGGATTTCAATTGCATTTGTAGATTTGAATAATGAAATGAAAATTTTTAAGTTGAATTCTGTATCTAAATATATTTCATAGCTAGAATTGTGAAGTAAATTTTTAGAATTCTTGTAAACTATCACAGGTACTAAACTATCACGGTACAAAGGATATATATTTTTGAAAAACTTCAATTTTGAGTTGCTCATATAATTTTTAATGCCCAAGTAGTAATATATACATATTACAATAAAATTAATATGCACACAAAAATTACTATTGGATATTTTTCAAAAATTATATCATTTGTACAACTTTTTCTATATCTTGCATAGTAAGTTATTTAAAAGTTGTAAAAAGAATATTAGAAAATAATAAAGATAAAACAATTCAATATTGTATAGGCAAGGTGCTGAAAATTATCAAAATCAATTTTTAATTACTAAACATTTAACTTTAAAAGTTTAAGGAAAGATTCTTTACTGAATTTTAAGACAAGTATTCAATACAGTGTTAAATTGTACCAACTTTTGCAGAGGGTGATTTTTTTTAAAGTTACAACAGGTATTTATAAGATATTTGGCAAGATTGAAATTTATTGAAAAAGAAAATACAGGATAAAGCATTTTTTTTTCTTTATTGAATAGACAAAGAATTAAAAAAAAATCATTCAAGATTATAATTGTAAAATATTTTTATGATCACAATAATTTTGTAATATAGGAAACATGTTTGTGAATACCAACACAATTAACAAATACATTACATGCTCAATTATTTAGCATATCAAAAGTGAACTACTGTTATAGTTCTTAAATTCTCAGGAAAATACACAACAGAAACAGACTGTAGTAAATGGGGGAATGAGTATCCAGAATCCTCGGGCATAAATTCTTGCTGGGACTACTATCGGCCAAATTAGTAGGCGGGGGTACAGACACAATGAGCATCTACAATCTAAGCTGTTGTAAAGGGTGGCATTCTACAAGTTGATATTCTGGAGATAAAACAGGTCCAGTAATTCAGTACCTAGAAAAAAAAATAACATTTAGTTGTGTTCGAAAAGTTCTTTGTACAAACATTAGAACCTCAGAACCTCCAAACAGTGCTTTTTTGGATTTGGCGGCAACTCAAGTTTCTGATATTTTGAGGCGTTCCTTTATTATGGCTATCCTGTGTATTTTTGAACATTGTCGATTACAGAATGCATTTTTTATAATAATTCCAAACGGTGCTTTTTTGGATTTAGCCGTACCTCAAGTTTCTGACATTTTGAGGCGTTCCTTTATTATTGCTATTCTGTGTATTTTTGAACATTGTCGGTTACAAAATGCATTTTTTATAATAATTCCAAACGGTGCTTTTTTGGATTTGGCGGTAACTCAAGTTTCTGATATTTTGACGCGTTCCTTTATTATGGCAGCCCTATGTTTTTTTTTTAAGTTTGCTTATTTTAGTACATTTTGGCGAAATCTCTCCTCAAAGTGAATACTAATTTAGCTAACCAATCCTATTTGTGAAGGTAAGAAAGAACTGCAGGACATACACAATTGTGACAAGAATATTGTGTAACTATAATTTCAATGCTATATTGAAATATTATTAGCAAGTTGTTCATTATTAAATTTATTGCAAGAAAGAATATAGTATTGCTTAAACAAGTTGATAAACATTGTGTATGGTGTTTACTATCGTATATCATTGCATTTTGCAATGTATAATCGTAATATTACATTTAATCAAGTGATACAGTAACGTTATCGATCATTAGATATTGACAAACAATAAATAAGAGATTTCAACCATATTTCCGATAACTAAAAATTTAATAATTTCAATTCGAGTTTGATTGTATTCGTTGTATAAAATGGGACTTGTCATTCCAAGTTTCAAAACTAACGTAACTGGAATGACCAAATGCTTTCTAATTCTAAATTTCATTCAAGAATGTATAAACACACATTTACAAAATTTTAAAGAAACACAGAATATATCAGATTTCTAACTTTCATTTTTTTTAAATCAACCGTATACGAAACGACAGCATCATTGAACTTAGGGTAAACAAACCAAAAAAAATCACCTCTGCGCATGCGTAACTCAGATATTTCCGCGTTAACGCTCCGAATTCGGCGAGTGTATTTTTTAACCAAGGGTTGCGATCGTTCGGGAGTTATTGAGCGCGGTGAATACGGATTTCTCCAAACGAGGTGTTAGGACCGGTTTTCGGGAGATAACTCACAGGTGAAAAAGGCGGTGAATACGGGCGTAACTGTTGTTAAAATGTTTGAAAATTTTGCAGTGGCACTTGGGCAATTTATCAGTGGCAATCTGGCATTGTCATGCTAAAAATTGAATGCATATATGTAAATTCAAAAGCTTTTTTTTATCATAATGTCATTATTAAATATTAATTTTAAAAATTGGTTTTAAATTTTTAAAAAAATCATTGATTTAAATCATGATTTTTTTAAAAAATCCATTGATTTAAATCACGATTTAAATCAAGTTGATTTAAATCAACGAACCCTGTGTACCACATTGATAATTAGCATAAATCACAAATAGGGGCTATAATAAATAGTAAGAAATGTCAATAGTGTCCCATTTGTGGGATCTAAAGTATCACATGTGATACTACAAGGTTTACCGTTCCATCAGGGTCTACTATTTATCACAATCTTAATCTTTAAGGTAATACAGCATGGTCAATGGTCATATGTCCTAAAATAAAACCTATTACCTTAAATGTACTGTATTTGTCCAATAAACAATTATAAAACATATAATAATTAACAAAAGTGTTTTAAACATGCTTTTTATTACTATGTTTTGAACATGTTTAAAACAATTGTTTTAAGCATAACAACCCTGTGTAAACTAAAGCAGCATTCACCTTCCTTGTTGTATTGTAAATATATGTATAAAATTAAAATAGATAACAAAATGAAGTACATAGATTTAAATTGAATACTATATACTTGACATCAAAAGTTGGAGTATACATTGAGAAAATAAGTAGGTAAATATTTAATCTTAAGGAGGGGAGAATCTATCATTAGTATCGAAAAATTATATGGTGTTTAATAAGTGGATTAAACAGAACCAGTGGCATTGATTTTTTAAAATACAACTTTCTATGCTGAGAACTTAATAATCAAGTTGCGCCTAACTTATACTAAATTCCACTATTTAGGCCAAGACCAGCCCCATACTTACGGGAAAAGGCTCCTTAGGTGTACGATTGCAGGACTTCTTAGTAGACAAAACAACACTAAAGGAGTTCCATGGCATTAGATAGATTACTCAGTACCTGGAAAGACATATATTTAGTTTAACTTCATTTGTATTGTGTTTTCCGAAGCATAATTTCATATAATTTCCAGAATCTATGTATACATTTATTTTTAATGAAAAACTATTGCAAGTATAAAAAATAAAATACTAGTTATTTCTCAAAGCACTAAGGCTAAGCAAGTTAACTTAGTGAGAAATCGGTTCATCAGGGTTGAAAAATATAAGTTTACCAATGTAAGCCGATGCCTATCAAATGAGGTAGAATACCTAGCTCAGTTAATGGAACAGTTAAGTTCAGTTATGGCTGCAGTTTATGGAACCGATTTTTTGTAAACAAGCCACTTAATAAAATGATAATTTAAGAGGAAATTAAACATACAAGATAACCGATATGTACTGTACATTTTGAAAATTTGCTTTTGCACTATTTATATTTACCAAGACTGCCCAAGTACTAACGAAAAGGAGCTCAGAGTGAAGGACTTCCTAGTAGTCGGAGCACACGAGTAGTTCCATAGCTCCTCGCGCTTTGAGAGATGACTTAGCACCTGGGAAGATGAGGCATTTATTAGTTTACACAAAGAAACTTCAACTGCATAAAAATCCTAGAATATATTAAACACTGGAAAAGTAAAAATTAGAAATGTTATTTCGAAAATCATATTTTCTGAATGCTCTTTGCTTGATATTCTTTTGGTAACTGTAAAACTGGTCTCGATCAGCTTCTGCATGCATGCAATGTAAGTGTAACACCAATTTCTATTGAATATTGAACAGGGTTTCTAGACAAAGTTATTTATTCATTGCTCTTTAACAACTCGCAAAATTTTGTAATTTGTGGTCAGGCCAGACACTAGGATTTTACCTCAAAAGTTGGTACTGATAAATAGTATGTAAATACTTACCTTAAATGAAAAAAAAACTGCATCGGTTGTATAAACAAATTATATGGTGTTCGATTAAATTAGTTAAACTTGAAAAATGATAGGGAATTCTTTTTTACAATGCAATAACTTCATATATGCTGATAACTTGTGTCTAAATTAATTTAGGAGAGAGCAACTGGTCTATTTAATACTAGAAATTAATAATACTTGTTTTTATCTGATTTGCTTTTAGCATTAATATGTAAATCAATTACTACAATCAAATAAAAGGTAGAATACATAGTTTACAAACAAATCAGCAGTATTACCGTGTAAACACACAACTTCTATAAATAAACAACTAATTATATTTCGTATAACTAACACATTTCGTACATAGTAACACACAAGATTACGATATACAAATTTAAGAAAATCTTTTGCCACATAGTAAGAAAAATTCTTAGGTTTTGCTGTGTGGTTTTGGTGAAAATTAGTTGTTATGCATTAGTTCCGTTTAAGACTACGCCCGTGCCTTCAATGTCAACTGACTGTAAAAAACAACGTTAATGATAAAATTAAAGTACAACTTTGAAGTAAACCAGAAATATATAGTTTCTAAACAGTAACATCATAATCGGAAATAACTTTAATTAAATAATTTTCTAAAGAAACTTACTTTATTACTTCACAAACATGCTTGTTTTGATCTCGGCTGGCGTCCATTTTGTTTTGTGACGTCAAACGCATCGGGTGACTTCAGAAGGCACTTGTACGCATGCGCAAGTGTACAATTCACCCTACGGGTGAAACGTTTGAAGGTATTGGCACCCCAAAGACGATTCAAAACGTTTAGGTGTCAATTGGCACCGCCCGTTCACCCTGAGTTGCCAAATGGCACCGATTTGTCACCTCCAGTTTTAACAGTGTAGTGCTTATATTCTAAGTTTTTTCCTCAAGTTCAAAGGTGGGAGAATGTAGTGAAGCACCATAAATTAGCATCCCACTTTATATATCGGAAGATTTCACGCGCGCAAATATTCATTTATTGTCTGTGTGAAACATAATTTGTAACTTTTGGCAACAGTGTAAAATGTAAGTGTTCTTTTTTCTTTAAAATAAATTTTGTTGGTTTTTCTTCTGTCGTTAAAACGTTTTTTAGCTACTGTTCCTTTTACTTAAGTTTTGCATATTTGCGACAACCGCAGTTCCAAGTAATCTTGCCAAACTGCGACTCGTTTCTTCGTAAGTAGCCCCAAAGCAAGGCTCGTAATTACATCAGACGTTGTAGTTCATGAAAACCAGAATAACAAAATCCTTCCGAGAACCAGATCCCCTCTTCCTACAGAAGGAGATGCATTAGCGGTTATCCGATAAAAAATTTCGTCTGTATATTTATTAGTGAAAAAAATTGCATACCTGCTTCGTAGCGAAATAATTGCATCGAACAGTTCAGAACTCGTTAATTAATAGGTTTGTCTAAAAATTGTATGAGGAACCCAGTTGGTTAGGCACTCGCCTAGTATGCGAACGGTCCCAGGTCCGGATCCCGACATCGCCAAAATAACTGCCCACCGACCTATAACAGCCAAAAACGTCCGACGAATAATTCCCCGTGTAAGGGAGTGCACGTTAAATACGCTTCAAAATCCTAACGCTGCGTACGATTTCGATCTTAACGGTTGCGTTGAGTGCCTATTCAGGTGTCGGCTCGTCATTGGACTGTGGTTCTGAAATACGACGCCCGTCACCAATAGCCCTCCTGTAGCTCTTGTGCGACGATAATTTAAACGTAACCTAACATAAAATTGTGCGCATTTTAGTAGTTTTAATTAACCAGTTAACGATGATTGACAAGAAAATGTGCAAGGCGAGAGTTTGCCGAAAGCTTTTTACTTAACCCTCTAGTGCATGAATTTTTTGTTTCGTCCCAAAAAAATATATTTGTATCTCTAATGCTCATACATCACGGGAAAAATAAGGAAAAAAAATTAAATGCATCGGAATTTAAATAATTTCATTTTTTAAATTTGTTACCAAACGGTAACACCATGCATTAAGCTCTGAATGGATGCTTAAGGGGGGATCATAGTTAACAAAAACCAAAAAATCGAATTCTTGAAACCAGTATTTTCTGATAGATGGAAGCCCAATCTATCGAATAAGACCAATTTTGTATCGATCGGTTAATTATTTCTTACAAAAAATTAAAATTATAAAAATAAACAAATGTGCCACGCCTACTTTGAATTACTAATTGTATGCTTGTATTATTTATGTATTACATTATAAAATCTGATTTTTTTGCGTTAATATTTGAAAACTATTCACTGGCTCAATGTAAAAAAAATTCCTAACGATTTACGTGAAATTCGGTTAACAAGAAATGTTTCGGTGGTTATTTCGAGTTCGTGTTAACGGGATCGACTGCATTTGTTTTTTCGCGTTTTCCTCAAAACTATAATTTTCAACACTTAGGTACACTTTTCTCCAAATCTATTGAATATTTTTTAATAATTTTTTTTGTGTGTTATAAAACCATTTTAGATCTATTTAAGTCACCTAATTTAGTCTTACAAATTAAAAAAAATATTTCATTATTTTACACTTTTCATCGTTGAAAATCAGAATTTTTATGAATGTAGAATATAATGTTTTTAAAATAGAATTTAAAAATTATTTTAGGCAAAAAAAATAGGTGACTTGATTAGATCTAAAATATTTTTATAACACACAAAAGAAATTATTAAGAAATATTTAATAGATTTGGAGAAAAGTGTACCGAAAAAATACTTGTATTTTTGAAAATTCGTAATTGTATGTTTCAAAAGATGTCTTTTTTCAAAAATAATAATTTTTAAAAATAAGATTCTTTGGTGTAAATATAATAATAAAAGTGCAATTTATAATTTGGTACAATTTTTTTTATTGTACCATAATTTTTAAATGATTTAGAGCCTTTCGAAATCAATACTAAGAATTGGTCATTTTTGCTGTCGCTAACTATGATCCCCCCTTAAGGGATCATAGGAGTCTTACACATGTGCAAAGAAGGAGCTACAAAGTATAGTTTGATCTTTTATGTAATTTTTTAACTTCTCAATATATAAGCATAATTTTTTTATATGTAATTCTACAAGATTTATTTAATATGAAACAAATTTTAAAATTTATAAAACTTTAGCCAAAACTAAAATAAATGATATTAAGCATAAAGCTATTTGAACACATTGTGATTAGGCTTGCGCGGCAAATTGTGAGGTCAAAATTGAAAACATGACCAAGAAAATGACTTTATATTGTACAAATATGTACAAACAAAGACTTGTACCTAAATTCTCAGCTCAATTTTAATTAGAAATTATTTTAAAAATTTTTTTAAATCAAAATTTTAAAATTTTTATTAATTTTTTTAGAAAAAAGTTCTTAAATAATTTCTAATTAAAATTGAGCTGATAATTTAGGTATAAGTCTTTGTTTGTACATATTTGTACAATATAAAATCATTTTCTTGGTCATGTCTTCAATTTCGACCTCACAATTCGCCGCGCAACCCTAATCACAATGTGTTCAAATAGCTTTATGCTTAATATCATTTATTTTAGTTTTGGCTAAAGTTTCATAAATTTTAAAATTTGTTTCATATTAAATAAATCTTGTAGAATTACATATAAAAAAATTATACTTGTATATTGAGTAGTTAAAAAATTACATGAAAGATCAAACTATGCTTTGTAGTTCCTTCTTTGCACTAGAGCCCTACTTTGCACAATTTCAAGACTCCTGACCCCTTAAAGTTCGGGGTACGAATATTTATTTTTATTCAAATTATTACCTTTTTTACTTTTTATATTTCTAATAAATTATACTTAAAAATAAAGCTTATTGATAATTTTATTATTCTATAAGAAGTTGCAGAGGCACACAGACACATAGTTTTAGGTATAAAATCTTTAATGAAAACGTGTATAACAAACAAAAAAGAGTATTAATATTCAGTACATTTAGATTTTGTTAAACAGGAAAAATTAGTTTTTAAAATAATTATGAATAGTAGTTACTTTTGAAACAAAATTAATGTACAAATAGAAGGCAATAGCAGGTTTAGTACAAATAGCAGGTATTTATGAATAAAAATATACAAAAAAATCATTTTTAAACATAATTTTTTTAGATGGCAGAATGATACGACATAAAACAGTTATTTTTACTCTTAAAATCAAGTAGTACCAAGCATTTTAAACTCTGAACTCTTGTGAATCCGTTACAGAGATACACGCAAATTAGCAAACAAAAGTTGTGCTTAATGCATGATGTTACCAAACGGTAACACATGTAGAAACCAACTACAAACTACCAATTTTGAAAAGAATGATTAGAAAACTACTAAATATAGTTTAAAATAACCCTCTTGAACTATAATATTTTTTTCAAAGCAATTTAATTGTATTTAGTACTAGTATTATTACTTTGAATTCTGCCAAACACGTAAATTCACAACAGTTAGAAACTTCACTTTTTAATTTTGAATACACTTTTACTACTGTCAATTATGAGGGTTATTATTAACTAAAACTTTAAAATGGAATGTAATAGATGAAAAAAACACAAATTTGTCGAGAGGAAGGTCTATTTTTAATAGAATAAAGTGGATTATGTAACTTGTTACCGAACGGTAACACTATGCATTAGAGGGTTAAGCTTACCTTAATAAATATAAGACAACAAGTAAAGGTCATAGTCCTGAATAAATTATGTACGACGGATCAAGTTACACGGCAAATGAATTTTAAAAACTAACGTTTTTATTTCGAAATGAAGATTCTAATGATATTCACAAAGTCGTCAATGGATTAAAGTCGTATTTCACAGTTACGTCACTTTTCGGTGTACACTGCGAATGTGTGTAGCACATAATATAACATGTTACTTCTCCATGCTATATTTGCGTAATATACATGTTGAGGTATCGCTAAAAAAATCTGAGTAAATATAAAATAATCTATTGATCTTTTTAACATAGTTTATAAAATAAATCGGATTTATACTCTCAGAAAACTTTATACTCTTTGAAAAAGTTTTCAATGTGGTGATACACCCTTCTAGCTCCAAATATTCAAAAATATTGGTTGAGAAGTAATTGTTTCTTTCCTCTCCTTACTTTTTGGGCTCCAATCGCCTCTGGTGTTTTGATATTCTTACCTTTAATGTCAGAAGTGAGAAATAAACTTGTGAATTTGATGCGAGTGCTTGACGTATATCTTATCCCCAACTTTATTCCTGAGGCTTTTCGCGATATTTCTTTTATTTTATTTGCTTTTTTGATGCTGGAGTTGCATATTTTGTTGCTGTTCTTAACTTTATGATTTTTTATTTCTGCATATCGAAGTTATTTTGAGAATTCTTTATCATAAAGTTTTTGGAATGTTGAAAAATATACATTTGCAGTATATGTAATGTTATTTAAGTAAATACGAATTGTGTAGTTGCAAAATCAATACTCCAAAGTACAACTGATATATAGGGTGCTGTTCCTTCATTGAAAGTTTGGCCAAACGTATATTCAATTGGAGGATGTCGCCAATGTAGTGCCTCAGTAATACTTTTAAGAATGTGAATTTTGGCAACTACACCCTCAATAATAAATGTCTGACTGTGAAAGCAACTTCCATTTTTTAATAATATAAGTTTTGTAAAATTCATGTAGTAGTTTGTATGAGTTTAATTGTCTTTTTATTGCTTTTTTCAGTGATATAGATACTTTAATTTTTCTCAAAACATAATTTTTAACACATTGAATTTATGTTTCATTTTGATGATGTGCGGTTGCATACTTGTCAGTTCTTTATTTCGAACTTATTATTGTGAACTGTTTTCTGAAGGTTTTTTTTATTATCGAACTTATTTTGAATAAAATATAAGTTATGAATGAGAACTTCGTTTGAATAAGATATAAGTTATGAATGATTAAAATGTGTGTTGATGAGATGTGTATTTAAGTAAACATGACACGTGATAAATTTCTGAACAAACAAGCAATACTTTGATGAAATGAATGAATTATTTCTAACGTATTAAATTTTCTTAAAAAGTTATATGTTTGAATATGAGGCTTATATTTTATTCAGAAACTGATTGTGCAATTTTAACTAGTTATATCGGATAGAGAGTTAACATTTTCTGTATTTCAAGATGGAGGTAACATTTTATGTTTCATAAAAAAAATTCTTCGGGTTTCAGAAATAAAGCAGTATTACATTTTGTATTCATTAAACAGTCTTTCTCTTAAATTACTTTTACAATTTGTTTTATTTACACAAGTTATGCTTAAAAATAACATACATCTGTTTTTACTTTAAAAATTTGGTCATTTTTCTAAAAAAATTTTTATTTAAAGACAACTTTATTTTTTTAGTGTAACATGTATAACTTTAAAGCTAATAAGTTTAGATGTGAGTACGTATAAAATACAAAAGAAAAAGTTGAAAATTGCATTAATTAAAAATATATATATTCAATTTATAGTTATTGCTGAAAAGCCGTGGATTTTTTTTGTTGTTGTTTTCTTCGCTCTTACGACAGCGTGAATCTTTTTTTTTAAAGAATATAAATGAAATAACTAAGCAACTTTCCCTGTTATTTTAGAAACTTCGTAAAGAAAAAGAGTTACGATCTCAAAAATCATCAACCTATTTGCTTATGCGTGAAAAGCACTTCTGGATATATTTTACGTCGAACCGAAAATCGAAAAATACCATCGACGCTTCCATTTTCTTTCAAAACTTCATCCCAGAAAATATATCTCGTTTTTCTTTCCCAACGCGAGGAACAGGACATTGGGCTTGTTTAAAAAAATGA
This sequence comes from Hylyphantes graminicola, assembly GCA_023701765.1. NCBI lineage: Eukaryota > Metazoa > Arthropoda > Arachnida > Araneae > Linyphiidae > Hylyphantes > Hylyphantes graminicola. The sequence continues at coordinate 41,626,889 of CM043113.1, read as the reverse complement.
ATAGAATATATTTTAGTACGGTCATAATTCGTGTCTTGTACACAAAACTATTGTAAACATACACAACGCTGTATATTACTTTGATATTTTGCTGCTACTACTTGTTGTTTATTAATGGAAGGAGCTGGCAGAGTAATGTACAATGAATTTTTCTTATTATTTGTGAAGAAAATACCTTCAGCTTAAAAGAAAATAGGTACATGTTCTGTGTTATAAGGTTGGACATCGGCTCCTGTTCAACCAAAGAGCAGATATACTAAACTAGAATTGGGTGGTAGTATGTAATTGATGAACGTTGATGAGCGCCACACTTGTTAATTATATTTCGACGCTAATTAGTTTTCTGCATATCCACTCATTAATTTCTTATCGCAAGCGGTTTTGTCAGTGAGACATACCAGAATGCTAAATAGTTCCTCGAAACCGCATCATTTATCTGTTTGGGACCTAATTTGAATAAATGTCGCTTATCTAGATTCCCTATGGGGAGATTATTGGTTTTCGCTTCAGTTGTGATAGTTAATGGATTTAAACTTGTGGCTTTATCTGACTTATGCTTTTGTATGTAGATATATTTGTCACAAAATCTGAGGATATTTTGTTCAGAGCATCATGACCTTTTCAATTGATTTACATTTTTATATGTTTGTATTCTCTGCTAACGTTTCTTGGTTTTATTGCAAAAATAGAGTATACCTCTTTTGTTTCGTGATTCATTCGGGATCTTTTTTATTTAGTTTTGTTTCATTACACTCTTAAAACGAACGAGCGATTTTAACTCCGTCTGAGTTAATTTCATTCCTCCAGTCTGGAAAATGCACTTCTCTGAAAGGAGTGGATACTTTGTATGTTAAACCTCCGACAAAATCACTCCAAACAAGTGATTTTAATTCAGTCTGAGTTAATATTCACTCCTTTCCAGTGTCGAAAATGCACTTCTCTAATTGGAGCGGATTTCACTATTTTGTTTTAAGAGTATATAGTAAAATCTTTCGATTATTTAAAACTTTAAATGAAATAGCAACAGAACAATTTATTGAAATCATTGCCACTAAATCTTTAAAATAAAATTAATCTTGGGACAAAGTTTCGGCTGTACACTCAAACAAAAGAGTGAAATCCACTCCAGTAGGAGAAGTGCATTTTCGACACGCGAAAGGAGTGAATATTATCTCAGACTGAGTTAAAATAACTCGTTTTGAGTGATCCTGTTGGAGGTTTAACATACAAAGGATCCACTCCTCTAGGAGAAGTGCATTTTCTAGACAAGATGAGTGGAAAAAAAAACTCGTACTGAGTTGAAATCGCTCGTTCGTTTTAAGAGTGTAGTTTTTCTATTTCTTTTCAGAGTTAGTTTTAAAAGCGCGCAATTTAATAAAAATGTACAGCAAGCATTGGATTTTATATCTTATCTCGCATTTCTGTGCTACCCGAGTCGCGGCCCATCACTTGACTTTTCTCTATTAAATAAACGTATTTAGGTCTTTTTGTTATTGGGAATATGATCGATAAACCACCCAATTTCAAGCTTTAAGCTTCTTTCATCCAATACCTGTTTTGTTTTCTTTGAACTTCAACACTTGAATACTAATCCTCAAGCTATTCCCATCATTCCAACCAATGTTAAAGTCAGTTTGCATCCCAAAAAGCACAATTTCCTTTTCTCATACACCCTGTCCTGACTTATCGAGTCCACTCTCAACTTTCTATTATCTTCATCGAGCACAAACTCCATTTTACAAATAATGAAGTTCTCCTCAAAAGTTAGGTTGAGATTCTAGTTGTCGGGTATAATAATCGCTATAAGCTTTGAATTCGTCGCCAAAACATCGATAAACTTGCGAAAGTTCTATATCTGTACGACTTAAAAAAAACTATTACCGATGTAAAAAAAGGTCCCTATTTTGTTCTTTTCAGCATCGTATGACATTTTGAATCAAATAATTTAAGTTATTTAAATTTATTTTAAAATGTTCTAATATCGAAATGATTTTAAAATATGAAGTGTTTACATAAATTTTCGATGAATATTTATAGTTTTTTAGTTCTTGTAAGGTAGCTTGCAATTGTAAAGTACTTTGTCATAAAATACGTTGCATATTTTTTGAAAACTGTGTATAACATTCGAATAAATATTTACAGTGTTTTACCTATAATTGTGTTTTTATACATAACTTTCACAATTTCTGCGTTAACGATAAACATACTTTAATAAATAAAATTACACATATATTAAAATAATAATTTATTTTGAAATTAACTGACCTTTTTTGAAGCAGTGTAAATATGATTGGCATGCTTACTTTTTATTTGAATGTAGTTGTAAAGCAATCCGAGAATTATTGACAACCTTAAGCAAGGGTAAATACCTGGTGGCGAAGAATTGGAAGCTTGGCGTTAAAACCCCCCAATAACTAGGCAATCCCTCAAAAAGGACAGCAAGTTCTCTTGAACACTCGCAAATCCAGCTCACGTAAAACGCCGCCTTCCTTTTTAAACAGTGAATTTCCTTCGTTACAACATTGAAAAGATGCGTAATCAGCCGTATCCAATTCAGAGGAATTGTGCCTCGTCGATCGGACCTTCTCCAGTAAAGTAAAAAAGGAAAATCAAAATGATTCAGGACCTTTAAAAAAAGAATAGAAAATCGGAAACTGGGCCTGGAAAATGCAGTGTCAGCTATCTTTGTCGTTTTCCGCCCCCTGAAGTCACCTGAGGGGCTGTTTTTTGAGAGGGGGTGGGGGGGGGGCGATCGAACGTTAGAATTCTATTACGACGACGTTAGAATGCCGGGGTCCTACAATTTAACGCATCGTGGAATTTTCGTCAAGATGATGTAATTATCTCCGGGTGGGGTCTCTTCTTTTCCAGATAACCTGGTGAGAATTTTGATTTTTGCGCTCATTTTTTCTAGGTTTTCCCCAAGATTTTATTTTTTTCTCTCTTGCTCTTTGGATTTAAGCGAAAATAGTTTGGAAGGAGCAGTTTATAGATTTTCCATCAACTGACTCCTCTTCTGGTTATTTCCCGTTTTATTTAGTTGTAAAAGGATTTTTTAAAACCTTTTTCTTCGCGTACTGAAAAGCATTAGGGAGTATGTTATAGTGTTGTTTTAGTTTTTGTATTAACTTTTTTTTACCATCGGATGGAGAGTTTTGAAACTTCGTATGCTGATGGTGTTGCGAAAGACGGGGCAAGAGAAAATGCTTTGGATTATTGGCTTGAGCACACCATATTGCCTTTTGAATAAGATTGGATGGCTTCGGTTTAAAATTGGCTTTAAAACCGATTTCTACTTTTTTTAGTGTGTAACCGCCTGCCTAAGCAAATGAAGTGAAATGAAGTAAAGAAGAGGCGGTTCTATAAAAGTCTGTTGTTCTGTGTGATGCGTGGCCATTTTTAATTATCTGTTTTACTTGTCATGTGCAATATTTATTTGATCAACCTTTTAAATCTCCTTTACCAATTTTTACCTTCATGTCTACTATTTAAATAAAGAAAGTTGCTTTTGAGCTATTTTACGAGTTTTATTCCTTTACAACATGTTGACAACTGGCGTCAACATAGTGGTCCGTCGTGAAGCGATTCAAGAATACAGTCTATACAGTCCACTTGCTTTCAAGGAGTTGTGATCGAGTGTACAGAGTGCTACAATGAAAGTGTAATATTTAGCCATGTACGGATATATTTCATAGTTTACCACCAATTTGAGTGGTTTAGTGCCGTGGGTGCCCGTGAGTAGTTTTTAGCATTGTTTATTAATATTATTTTGTAATAAAGGTTATACTTTTAGTAGTAAAAATGTCTTTATCTGGTTTAAAGAAACAAGTATTAATTCAATTAGCAGAGGAGTTAAATGTTTTTGTGCCTTCACCTCCTAGGGTTTTAACTTTAAGGGAAGCCATTGAGAATAGCGACGTCTACAAAAATAAAAGGGAAGTGTTTGAGAGTGTCCTTGAAACTGTTTTGCTTGATATTAAGGAAAAGGAAGAAAATGCACTTGAACGTGAGCGCGAAAGTGGACGCTCAAAAGAACGTGAATCGCAGCTTGAGTGTGAACGTGTTAAATTAGCACAGATAGAAAAACAATTGGAACTGGAACAAATTAGATCAGATTCAACACTTAAATCGAGTGCAAAGATTGATGATACTGATAATTTTAAAAAAGCGGAAAGTTTAGAACAATTACTTAAAAGTGTAAAAACTTTAACCATGTCTTTGCCATCGCGTTCTGAGTCTTATAATTTTTATTTCCAGTCTCTTGAGAGGGCATTTCAAATTAAAAATGTGCCGGAGACTTTTAAGGCTGAAATTTTGTTGAATATTTTGGGGGAGAAGGCGACTAATATGATGGTTCATATGACTGCAGATGATTTGTCAGATTATTCTAAGGTCAAAGAGGCCGTTTTAAAACAGTTCCAAAGTTCACCTCAGGACGTTTTAAATGACTTTCGTAAAGCCCAAAAATTTCGTGATGAAACTTACGTTCAATTCGCTTCACGTTTGAGTGCTACCTTTGACTATTACTGTCAATTACGTGAAGTTAATGATTTTAAGGGTTTGTGCGACTTAGTAGTTTCAGATAAGTTGTTTAGTACTTTGGATCGGGACCTTCAATTACACATTGGCGTTAAGCAGGAGGACAATTGGTTCAAGCCCCACGACATGTCCAAGTGCATTGATATTTATGTGTCGTCGAGTGGGAGTGGAAAGACAGAGCCATTTTCTCACTCGCGTGGGTCAGTAAATGAAACAAATAAGGGCAATCGATTTAATGGGTCAAAATTTGCTTCTAAGTCTTTTGTGTCGGAAGTTAAAGGTCCAAAGTGTGTACTGTGTAAAAATCAAACTCATTACCTTAATTTGTGTCCAGATTTTAAAAAAATGTTGGTCAAGGAGAGGGTTGAAGTGGTTAAAGCTAATAAATTATGTTTTAATTGTTTGGGTAACCATAAGGTCGCAACTTGTTGGTCTAAGCTAAGTTGCGGAGTGTGCAAAAAGAGACATCATATTTATTTGCATTTTTCCGAAAGCCCTGAAGAGAGTCGCCCTTCACTAAGTGGTGGAAATAAAGTAACTCAAGTTGCTGCTAGTTTTAACCCAAGCGCGCAGGTTTTTATTCCTAAAGAAACGGTTAACCAAACTGAGGTTAAATTTTGTGCTGCTGCTAACACTACCAAATTTGGGTCCAAAATGGTCTTGCTAAGCACGGCTACGGTTCAAATTGCGGATAGGTCTGGGAGATATCACTCTGCGCGAGCGCTACTAGATAATGGAAGCCAGTCGTGCTTCATCTCCCAGACATACTCCAAGAAACTGGACCTAAGACGCAACAAAATAAGAGTCGTAGTCTCAGGACTAAATAACTCTACCTCCGTGGTTGACACTGCACTCAAAACAACCATTGCTAATCATGATGGTACCTTTTCAAAAATTGTAGAATTGCTTGTTGTTCCAAATATCACTGATTTTGCCCCCACTCAATATTTTGATATCGGTTCTCTAGATTTAGAACATGTGAAATTAGCCGATGACAATTTTAATAAACCAGGAGAGGTTGATATTTTGTTGGGAGCTCAGGTATTTTTTGAGCTTTTGAAACCTGGTACACTAGATCAACCTGGGACTGATCTTATCTTCCAAAACTCTGTGTTTGGTTTTTTGTGTGGGGGAAGTGTGGTTGTAGACAGTAACCAAATTGTTCATTGTGGGTTAATTTTAGAAGATTTAGATAAGACCCTAAAACAGTTTTGGGAGGTGGAAGGTATCGAGGTTGAGAGTGATCAGGGAGATGAAAATTTGTTCTGTGAAGAACATTTTGTTAAAACCCATTATAGGGATAAAAAAGGTAAATACGTTGTGACCCTACCTGTAAATGAAAATTTGAATTTGGGGGACTCTAAATTCGTAGCAAACAAAAGATTAACTAGCCTTTTTAAAAGATTAGACAAAAATGAGGAACTCTCGACCTTGTACCATGACTTCATGAGTGAATATGAGCGACTTGGTCATATGCAGGTCACGTCAAATATCCCCAGATATGTTTTGCCTCATCATGGCGTTCTGAGGCCTGAGAGTTCGTCAACCAAACTTAGAGTAGTTTTTAATGGTTCTGCTGTTACATCATCTGGTTATTCCTTAAATGATTTTCTTAAAACTGGTAATATTCCTCAAGAGGATTTATTTTCTATTTTATTAAGGTTTAGAAAACACACCATTGCAATAACCGCAGATGTGGTTAAGATGTACAGACAAATTTTGGTAAACCCATCACAAACAGATTTACAGTGCATTCTTTGGCGGGATGGGAATAACGAGGTTAAAGTTTACGAGCTGCTCACGGTCACTTACGGTACTAAGTCGGCACCCTACCTAGCGACTCGGGTCCTCAAGCAATTGTGCATAGATGAGGAAGGAAGGTTTCCCTTGGCAGTTAGAGCGGCCAAGAGGGACTTCTACGTCGATGACATCCTCACTGGGAGTAATGATCTAGAGAGTGCAGAAATGCTTCAGACTGAGTTGATCCACTTATTGAGGGCGGGAGGAATGGAGCTTCATAAGTGGAGTTCTAATGAGCCTTCCCTCCTTCATGCAGTCAAGACCAGAAGTAGTGAGGTGTCTTTTGACAAGTCTTCCAATAGCACCGTTAAGACTCTGGGATTGAGTTGGGATCCGGGTCAAGATCAGTTCGCCTTTTCTACTGATACTTCACCGTATGCAATCACAAAGAGGTCCATTCTCTCGCATATTTCGAGGCTGTTTGATCCACTGGGGCTGCTGGGGCCAATACTTATAAAGGCTAAAATCTTCATTCAAAAACTTTGGTTGCTGAAGCTTTCCTGGGACGAAGAACTTCCAGACAGTTTACAAAAAGAATGGTGCAAATTTGCAGAGCCTTTGTCATTGTTGAATAAAGTGCACGTTCCTCGTCGAATCATCAGTGATTGTCCTACAGAAATACATCTAATTGGATTTTGCGATGCCAGCAAGGATGGATTTGGAGCTGTGGTTTACATTCGATCCAAAGATCAAAGTGGTCAGGTTCAAGTGTCTCTCCTATGTAGTAAATCGCGAGTTTCACCTATTTCTAAGCCCTTGAGCATTCCCCGGCTTGAACTTTGTGGTGCGGAGCTGTTGACCAAGTTGGTCGTTAAGGTAATCTCAGCCTTGGAACTAAGCATTGATAAAGTGTTGCTATACTGTGACTCTACTGTAGTTCTTGCATGGATTCGATCACCTCCGAGTTCCTACAAAGTTTTTGTGGCGAACAGAGTGTCTAGAATTCAAGAATTGTCCAAATCCTTCATCTGGAATCATGTAAGTACTGGTAACAATCCTGCTGACCTTGTGTCTCGTGGTGTGTGGCCTGGTCAGATCGAGAAACTGCCGCTTTGGTGGAATGGGCCAGCTTTTCTCTCTAGGAATGAACTGACTGACACTTCTTCTGTAAATTGTAGTGCTCCCGATGTTGAAGAGTTGTACACTAGGGAGTTGAAGAAGGATCACCCAAATGAAAGAGACAATTTAATATTTTTTAGCTCTACTGAAAATTGTATTTTTGATATTACCAATTCTTATCTTAAATTAATTAGAATATTTGCTTTTATTTATAGATTTATTTCCAATTGTAGGACCGGAGTTCACAGCGGTCCCCTTCAGGTGAGTGAATTGGACAAAGCCAAAGAGTTTATCTTAAAATGTGTCCAAACTCAATCCTTCTCTAGGGAGTTGAAGCTTTTGGCAGAGAAAAAACCCCTTCGAGAATCAAGTCTTAGCAGTTTAGCACTGTTTCTGGATGAAAAGGGTATAATTCGTGTTGGTGGCCGACTTGTGAACTCTGGGCTTCCTTTTGATACAAAACACCCTGTCCTCCTTCCAAAGAGTCATAAGTTAACTTTAATGATTTTTGAATATTATCATCTAAGAAATTTACATTGTGGACCACAGGCATTGTTGAATACTGTGCGTCAACAATACTGGGCCTTAAGTGGCCGGGATGTAGCTAGACGAGTGGTACATAATTGTGTAACATGTTTTAAGGCTAATCCCAGAGAAGCTAATCAAATTATGGCATCTTTGCCGAAAGATAGAGTCCAGATTAGTCCTCCTTTCTTTAAAACAGGATTAGATTTATGTGGTAATTTTCTTATTAAATATAAAAATCAGAGGAAGGGTGTATACCAAAAAATTTATGTTTGTGTATTCGTTTGTTTAGTTACTAAAGCTGTACATCTTGAAATTTTATGTGATTTAACATCTAATGCATTGATTGCCTGTCTGAAAAGGTTTGTAAGTCGAAGAGGATTACCCTCGCAGTTTCTTTCAGATAATGCGAAGAACTTCTGTGGTGCTGCCTCGGAAATTAAAAGGGTTATTGCCTTGTTTGACCAGGAGCCTGTAAGTAGCTATTTGACTTCGCAGGGGGTGTCGTGGGGTTTTATCCCTCCCCGTTCTCCCAATTTTGGTGGACTTTGGGAGGCGGGAGTGAAGAGTTTCAAACATCACCTAAAGCGTTGTATTGGAGAGCATAAGCTTACTTTTGAAGAGTTCCTTACAATCACTTATCAGATAGAGTCAATGCTAAATAGTAGGCCTTTGACTCCTATGTCATCGGATCCTAACGATTTTTCGGTTTTAACTGCTGGTCATTTTTTAATTGGTCGCCCTCTAAACTCCTTGCCCGAATTGAATTTAGTCGATACCCCAGCCAATAGATTAACTCGATGGCAGTTACTGACTAAATTGTCACAGACCATCTGGAAAAAATGGTCTCTAGATTACTTTAGTAACCTTCAACAGAGGTCGAAATGGCATTTTGAAACCGACAACGTTGTTACAGGTATGGTTGTCTTGCTAAGAGAAGATGGGCTACCTCTCTGCTCTTGGAGGATAGGTCGAATATCTGGGGTAATCCCGGGCAAGGATGGAAGGGTTCGCGTGGTAGAGGTTAAGACCGAGAAAGGTACTTACAAACGTAGTGTTTCGAGTATTTGTATTTTACCCATTCAAGATAACAAATTTTAATTGTGTTTTGATCTATTTAGAATTGTTCTTTTTAATTAACCATGTTGTATTTTAAGGTTTTCTTTTCATTGAAACCTTAGCATGTTTCAAGGCGGGGGAGTGTAACCGCCTGCCTAAGCAAATGAAGTGAAATGAAGTAAAGAAGAGGCGGTTCTATAAAAGTCTGTTGTTCTGTGTGATGCGTGGCCATTTTTAATTATCTGTTTTACTTGTCATGTGCAATATTTATTTGATCAACCTTTTAAATCTCCTTTACCAATTTTTACCTTCATGTCTACTATTTAAATAAAGAAAGTTGCTTTTGAGCTATTTTACGAGTTTTATTCCTTTACAACATGTTGACAACTGGCGTCAACATAGTGTTTTATTAACTTATGAATTTTGATGACATTTCTAAAAAATTATATTTTTGTACATATGGCCCGTTGTTTTACGGAACTAGCTTTTTTATTTATTAAAAACTAAAATTTAATTTAAAGGCCTGATAAAAGATGAATAGGTGACTACTTTTTAAAATATCCCTTTACTAAAATGCAGGTTAATTTCCTCCATTATTTTTATAAATTCATCAAAACAATTTTTTGCAAAGAAAAGAAAATCTAGTCTTTATTGATTGCTTTCTTGGTATTTTATAATATTTTTTTTAAAGTAAATCTTGAAACCGGGAATCTACATCCAATTACACCAATTTCTTTATTTCCAAGATATACCAACAATATCCTCTCTCGTCTTTCTTCATTTTCAAATTTGTCATTCCACAATGCCCCCAAGGCACAAGCTTTACGAGAAAAATGTGCGCGCCATATTACTCGATTTTTCTTTCCCGAGCTCCCCAAACACGACGCGAAATCAATCAAGACTCAAGCCAATAAGAAAATAAGTAAATTACTACTACACATAGAAACTAAGAGAGAAAATGTCTTCTCTCTAACTAAAATAAAAAAGTTAGGAACAAAAACGGGAAAAACACTTATTGTTTTATCTTTTTTTTTATCGATCCACATATAGAAACACATAAATGTTAAAAGGCTTTCTTTTACTGCTGTCTATTTATTGATGGATGCCCTGTCACTATATGTCACTGCTCCACTAGCTGTCACACTCTGGCTACAACAACACCATACATCACTTTACGGTAAGTCCAGAAAATATTATACGGCAGGACGCTTTTTTTATGCCCTCCCGCTGTTTCAATCTTTTTTGGACTTTCAAGATTTATTTCTGGACCTTAGAGGCAGAAGGGACCAACTCAGAAATGGCTATTTTTAGTTTCTTACTCCTTTTGGTCGTAGAATGAAATGTCACATGCCTTATTAAAAGCATTTTATTGTGAAGGTTTGAAAGAATTAGTACTTTTTAATTTCTAGAATTTTTCTTTTTTCGATTTCTTGGTTGTGTTATATTTTTTTAATGTTATACATATAAATTTTATTTATATCTGGACTTAAAAGTGCTTCATTTTCGAAACTGTTAACAAGAAATCTCATTAAAAACTTTAAAGTGCTGTTTCCGGGAACTTTTTCACAATTTCGCCATCGGGAACGTCTTTTTTTAAATCTATTTTAGATATAGAAATGAACTAATGATAACTTTATACTTGAAAATTTTATTATTTTTGCATTTTTAACGACATTTAAATGATTTTTTAAAATTGTGTTTTGCAATCAATTTATACTCGATGCATTTTAAGGACAGAAAATCCATTCAAAATGATTGATGGATATTTGCAGATATATCAGTTAAAGTCCTAACGCTGCGTACGATGTCGCCCTTAACGGTTGCGTTGGGTGCCTATTCAGGTGTTGGCTCGTCACCTGACTGTGGTTCTAAAATACGACGCCCGTCGCCAATAGCCCTCGTGTAGCTCTAGTGCGACGATAATTCAAACCTAACCTAACTGATATATCTGCTATATATAACTATAGTTTTATCGAATAGCAGTTTAACAAATATGAAAAAGTACACATTTTCTCAGCTAAATAGCTCAAACAACTGATCTCTATATGTAACCTTTGAAATTAAGAGGTTAATACATACGGAAGATAATGTTTTTTCAACTGGCCAATATTTTTATAGTTCATAACGCAGGTCCATTAAAAAATAATATGGGAAATACATTTTGCAAAATTAAATAGCATGATTCATTCTCACTGCTTCGTTAAAAAAATATCGAAGCACTGCATTTCACAAATTAGTATTATTTGAACTAATGTATTCTGTTCCATTAAAAACAAAAACAAAAAAAAAAGAATACAACGGATTAAGTTTTTAGGTATTCATAGACAAGAAATGATATTGAATCATGTTTGTAAGCTTTTCTGTAAAGTTAGAAAAATTGAGTTGGCTCCTTTTTGCTCTAAAGCCCGAAATTTTCTTCATATAGGTTTTAGCAAGCTGAGCCTTGATATTTTTTGAACTTTTATTTTAAGTCTGTACTTATTTCCAACTCGAAGCTTAAAATCGAATTTTCTTCGTAAAAAGAATATTTTTTCTTTAGTAGATAGGGAGGGCTTGAATTTCAAATCGTAAGGGAAGAATGATTTTTCCATTAATTTGATATTTCTATAGAATTCATTCTTGTATATTGAGATACGGAGAATATAAAACTGGGTATTTGGAAGTATTTAAACTCTAGTTGCAGTTGAAGGTCTTTCTGCATTTTCAAAATATTTTGTGTTTGTGCTTTCACTCAAAATGTTATTTGCTTTTAAAGGAAATATATAGGAAAGTATTTCTAAATTTTCTATAGACTTATCTTTTAAGACTTTAGGCTTGTCTCAATTTATTAGTTTTTGTTGCTGAAAAGCTAGATATTAAATTAGCTTTACACTAAACATTTACTTTTATACTTTTACTCAGATGATATTTGAACACATAGTATTGCCTTGTTGTAACTTTATATTATGTTTCAATCCATAATTTTTTTTATACAAAAATGTTTTATTTTTTATTACTACTTTCAACAACGACATTTAATAAATTTTATCTATAGATCTTTTGCAAAGCTTAAGATTGGTATATTCAGGCAAAAAGTTTTTCATTAAATTATGCAACACTAAGTAAGATTAATTACGTAACGGTGACAGCACATTAGCATTTAACAAAACACTGTGGTTTAGTAAGTGTAATTAACGTGATTGCTTTTAACTCAGATTAGACTTATCAAGTTTTTTTTCCAAACAGCAATTTGCGTTAATTGCTAAAAGAAATAGCATTTGCTGATTGTTATTAATGTTTTTTCACTGAATAATTTTTTAGAATACTAAATGTTTTTTAGATCATGATCATGTAGTAATTAATGTCTATGAGATTTTTTGAGTTTCTCGATGGTTTTGAAAATATATTGTTTACTTTCGAGTGCTAAGGTTTTCTTTTCACACGCAAGCACTAATTTGGTTAGGGACAACTGAATGATGCCAGATAAGAACTATAAGCGTGTAGTGATAAAAGTGTATCTGAGTCTATAGATAGAAATTGGCAACATATTTTTTTTTGCATAAACTTGTAATAATGAACCCCAGCATTGTCATCCAATTAAATTAGGCTTTACGTTAACAAAAATATCGTTTTTTAGCTCTTTTTTTCTAACGTTTAGCAAAATCAAACAAATTGGAAAGGAAAAGATCTTCCTGTTATTTAATTATCTATGGATCAAGTTTAAAAATAGTCTCCATCTGTCGAATGTTTTGGGACATTTTCAACTTCAAAAAATAATAATTACATAACCATCAGATCATATTACCCCTTAAATTTGTTTAATTGAGCTGTTATAATTATTTTCATACCCACATTTGGACTGTTTGTCGACGAGTGACATTCGAGTGCTTAATAAATAAAATAATAAATAGCTATATAACCTGTTTCATTTGACTTTCTTTTTAAGTTTACTTTTTAAATCATATATTTCAAATGAAGAGTTCCGTGAAATAATGAGGACAATGTGTTAGTATATTTTTATTTTAAAATAAAGGAAAGTCTATATATTGTTTTCAATTTTCTTCAGAATGTGACATTTTTTATTAGATTACTTTTGGAGGTTTTGAAGCATAAACAAATTCAATATAGATGCCCAAACAAAGATATTGAAGAATCTAAACTTTTCAGATTCTTTCTGACAATTCTCTCCTTTGTTTCGCTAGGGAATTTGTTCTACTTTCTTCTACAGACAGGAATGTTAGAAATATATATTTTTAGCAAAATAAATACCCAAAATTGTTTATTTCTGAGATAAAATATATTTTACGTAGGTTCCTGATATTACTTTTGTTCAGGCTTATGTGAACCTTTTGGAGCATTCCAGCGTTCCGTGTGTTACATTCGGACCACATTTTCAGTATATTTGTTACATTTTTGGTTTGAAAGCAGTATAAAACAAAAAAGATGACAACTTATATCTTTTCTCAGATGTTTAATGATCTTATTAAGCTAATCGGAATCTTTTTAAACTAAAAAGTTACGCAGATATAATTTTTTCATTTCGCGTCACGTGTGTTTCCATTTAACAGGGTTATTTTCTTTTCTTCTTCTATTATTTGCATAATTCTGCGAATTATGCAAATACTCATGAAAATAAAAAATAGCAATAGCAAGCTAAGTAAACAAGCTTTAAAAAAAGTGGCGTTGGAAATCTGAGTTACAAATAGTCAGACTACAATAAAATAAATAGCGCCGTCACGTGTGTTGCACTCAACGTTCCGTGTGTTACAGCGTGCGAATTGATTTGCAGTTCAGTTTTTAAAATCCTAATATTTTTAATGATAAACACTTTGGTTAGCAAATAAATAAATATAGGAGTTTAGTGACATATTTAAATACACAATTATTTATTATTCAACTTTGGTAAAGCACATTTTTTGATATTTAATTTTTTATAAAAATATAAAAGTTCAATTGCTAATTTTAAATATTATTCTTAAATTTTCAACTACACTAAAACCGACCTTAATTTTGCAGCAGAGAAATGTACTGCGCGAAGGAAACTGGGTAAACAACGCAGCTGGCGCCGAAATTTCGCCTACTCTGATTGGCTCCTCCTTTGACCCTGACATTCGTGCACCCTGTAACGTCAAAATCGAAGGGAAAAATAATTAAAATACCCTCTAACTGAAGCTAAACTAATAAAAATAATAAATTTATGTCTTGAAATAACAAATAAAATTGTTTATTGAATGGGAAACACCTTTTTTTATTCGATTCTCGCACTCGAAAATGAGAACTATTTACCCTTTTTCTCGTAGAACATTTGTATACTGCAAACTTAATGTGGGTTTTATTGTAGTGAAAAATGATTCCTACCATATTGCAAATTACACAACAATAGCAAGCATAATTTTTTTATAACTGTATTGAACAGTTCAATGTGACTGCCAGAGTCACATTTAACATGGTGAATTTTTCGTATTCCTGGTACCGGAAACAAAGTAACTCAAGGGTTAATATCCGTTATTTTGGATGTTATATCCGATTGTCAAATATGAAGGACTTTGGTATTCGGAATTAAGTTTCCGACAATATCCGCCAAATCCTTTGAATGCTGGACGATGGTCGGATTTGTTCTTTTACTCATAACTTCTCTCCGCACGAGAGATTTGGCATTGCCACCAACTCCGTCGACAATGTCTTTCCTGGGAGACGTTGCGAAATAATTGCATTCAAATGTTTTTTTTTTCTTTTTTAAAATTGTAAATGAAAGTTGTTAAAGTAAAACAATTCACTTTCGTTAAAATTAATTGTGTTAAAACATAACTGTTAATATCAATAAAATGCTTAATTTGAAATAATGATTTTGCAACACATAACATTTCTAAAGACAAGTGGTCACAAGGAAAAACAAAATAACGTCTGAAGCACTCTATATTTCAACTACTAATGATCTAAAATGTAAACATCCAATGCATCCTCAAATGTGTACATCTGCCAGAGCAGGTGGCTGAAACTTCCATAGCGTAAATGATAACGTTTTTAGTTTTGCAATTGTTTTTAATTTTTTTAGTAAAGGATTTTTTTTTGTAAAGGATTTTTTTTTTGTTTTGTGGTGTTTTATAAATATATACATGCATGTTTCCATAAGCACGCATTTTAATAAATGAATTTCTCAGGATAAATCTCGTTTTTTATACTACACGTCAACTAGCTCCCACTCCCGTTTCCTTCATCATTGCCAAAATCGTTCCGTGCGTTTCAAGAAATAAATTGCCAAATTCTTGCTTAATTTTTAAAAAAACATTTTGAAATTTTTTCTATATGTTCCCCATGTGTAACTAGCTTATAATTAATAAAATAAGCTTTGTTAAGCTTTTTTCACAGTTTTTATATAAAAAGTTATAGGTTTTCGTTCCGTGTGTTACATTGAGCATCAAGTAATTCATATTTTACCGAGTAATTTTTTTTAAAAAAAGCGATGCACAAAATATCTGCCTAAGATACTCAGAAAAGATGCATTTGCAACAATATGCGTAAAAAAATTCATTTTACATGTTTTTTAGCCCCTAAACGTTTATCATACATCTGGCAATTATTTCACTTGAAAGATCTATTTCTAAATCGGTCTAGTTTATTGCATTTTTTCACACTAAAATTGAATTCAGATTCTAAAATCAGTATGATTTATTTGAAATATAAACCTTTAACTACATGTGACAATTTTTTCAGAATTTTATTTGCACTTTAATTTTTTGGCACTTCAGGACCACTTTCCTTGGAATGCTCCTTTTATTGTTTTCTGTTATCTAAAATAGTTGTATTAGTTGCTGAATATGACATATACATATTATAACTCTATGCATAGATGCCGACGAAAGTTTTTGCAAATGGATGTCTTCACTTATCCGAGATAAGTATCCATTTCTTAAAAATTAGGTAGTTTAAATTGCGTTAGGAAACTTTATACTATTTAGGATATAAATAACTTGACATAGTTTTTAATACTAGTTAAGGTTTTTTCAAATTCCAGAAATTGCAGTACTTAAGAGGAAGTAGGGTAAAGCCGTGACCCTAAGGTTTAAAGATTTCCATGAATAAGTTTTTACCACCCATGTAAATTTTTTCATAAACATTAACTGTCTGTAAATACAATTACAGCTTCAATACCCGGTTTTATTTGACTAATTTTTAAATTGTATGCATTTTTTTTTTCAAAATAATTCAGTTTTTCCGAATTTACCCCAGTAGTGGGGATATATCGGGTACAAGTGTAATTTTATATAAATGTAAGTTTAAACTATAAATGGCAAGAATAGAAATTAGTTTAAAAACATAACTTGTTGAGGGATATGAATAATAATAAATTGGCAACTGGTGCATTTATTATTTATCACTTTATTAATCTAACTTTTTTTTGTTTTAATGTAAAGCATATTGGAAAAAGCCGTGAGTTAAAATAATAAGTTTCCTCTTCGGACTCGGAGCAGCTTTAATGGACCCAACAACGGCATCGAATGCATAAGTCCACCCTTCCCCACCCTTTTAGTCAACCAACTTGATAAGTTATGTTGTAGAAACAGCCAACTTTGAAAAATTGCAGTAACTCCATGCAGTATTGTGATCCTTCACTGGAGGCCTTTTCATCCTTTTCTACATTGAAGTCGTTCAACACTTCATCTCTTAGATCTCTTTTAACGCTTATTTTCTTTTTAGCATCCTTTAAAAGTTACATTGTGTTCATTTCTGTCTTAGTTATGTTGCCTGCAGGTTTTCTTTCACTTTTGTTCCTTTTTATTTTCTTCATGTTCCTTTTTCTTCTGATACTGTGAAATTCATGCTTGTATGCGGAGTCTATCAATATGACAGATTTTCCTTTGATCTTGTCCTCATTCTGCTACGTTTATCTCTCGTTTTATGTGAGAGACAGCAATTCAGAGGGTGAAACAGAATGATGCTTCTGTACCGGATATCCGAAATTTCCCCTTGCGTTATACCATGACGCCCGTCGCCAATAGCCTTCGTGTAGCTCTAGTGCGACGATAATTCAAACCTAACCCTCACTTAAAGTTTTCATTAAGTACGGTGTCATCTGACTAAACAAAACCATTTAAGCAATTACTTGGTATGATAATATAGATAATTAAACTTAATATGGGGAAAGAAATACTAAAATTTTACTCTTCTAGATCCAAGGACGAGCCCATTCAATGTGTATTCAAAACTCTTAAATGTTGAGTTTCAGCGATTTAAGCTTTTAAAAAATACCGTTCGTTTAAAAGCTTTAATTATTTTCTTTGATAATTTCATCGTTTTAAACCAATGTTATCGAGAAAGAGTCACTTTATTTCGAAGAGTCGATTATAGCTTGGGACTTGATTAAATTATTATTTTACTCTAATATTGCTTTTTAATCTTCGGAAAGCGACGATAACATATATTAATTGAATCCACACTTGAAAGAACAATTTGATAAGTTTCACACATTGTGACAGCATTGATATATGATATTATAAAATGTATTAATAAAAGTTGGATTTCGCAAAAAAAATATTTGTACACTTAAAATTACTTTGTTAATATAAAATATTACGTTTTATCTAAACGAATATCGTTGTTTTTCAAAAAATGTGCGCTATTTTTTTTTGAATAGCAAAATAAATAAAAGTAGAAAACACAATTTTGTTTTTCAGGTTTTCCGGTTTCTTTTCCTCGCCAAAGCATTCTAAAAACAAAATGTGCTGATAATAGCATTCCATTCGGCAGAAGCCATTTCTTTTATCGGGCATTTCCATCGAAATGGCGAAAACTTTTCGCCAGCGGATCGCCGCATTCAAATTGCAGTTTTAATCGCCTTTACTCTGAGCCTCCTGGTTCTCATTATTTTTTTAAATCTTTCTCAGCAATTGTATTTCCTAGCTTTCGCGAAAGTTTGTTGAAATAATTGTCCCTTCTTTATTTGAGTCTGGTGTAAGTTCTCCAGTAGTTGCACTTTCGTTCTTAAAGGATCCCAGAAGTTTTGGAAGTGGTTTAACGTGTCGAGACTTTTAGTTCCCTTGTAATTTCGGCGGCCGGAAAGGAATACGGACTTAATTAGTTTTACTTGTCCTTGTTGTATAGAATGTCTGTGTTAGCACTTTTTGCTTTTTAAATATATTTGTTCCAGTTAATTTAAGTGCGTGAGATCAAAACTGATTGCTACCGAATTACACCAAAGGTACAAATTATATCTCTATATTTTTTTTATTAAAAAATCTTTGGGTATTTTTCATCAAATTGCAGACCTAACGTTGCTGTTTAATATAAAGTTTTTTCTTCTTCATTTTGCGATTAAATAAACTCTTAAGTACTTATCCACAAAGTTTCAAATCTTTAAAATCTTAACTAAATTGTCCTTTAAAATATATGAGGGATTTTTTTTTTATAAAATCGTGTCTATGTACAATTAAATGGCCTCGTGTTGTCTTTAAAACTGCATCCGCTCGTTCCAATACATCGAGTGGTTCTCTACAACCTGCAACACAGAAGTTCTGAAGCCAGTGGTTTCATACCGAGTTGTAAAATTAAAATACGTGGGGTAATAGTTGGGCTTTCGAAAAGGCGATACGGGGTAAGTTGGGTATTGGTACAGTTCTTTATGCAAGTATAAATTCTCGCTTTGATTGTTCTTTCCATGCATCGACTGGAATTGTTTAAAATAAGGAAATTTGTTATAGTTTTAAAAGCTTTTCATAAATTAGGAAACTGAGGAATTAATAACTAATTAAAAAGCCTTTGCATTAATTTATAGATTAAACTCATTCGTTCAGATGTTTGTTCAAGAATGAGATTATAATTTCCAGCTTGGAAAGCTTTTAGTTAGTAAAAAAATTACCTACACGTTGCAGTTTGTAGAGGAAATCAAATTTCCATTAATGTTTTATCTTTTCAAAATTTAAATGTTGAATTTTTGGAAGTGAACTATTAATAAGTAAATACTTATAAAATAATAAAACCCCACTAGTTGTGAGTTGGCCATCCTATAAGTTTCGATTTAATAAGGTATTTATTGCTTCACTTTTAGAAAAATCTGCAGACTTTTATTTGAAATTCAAATGCTTCAATAATATTTCTTTATTGCGATGTATTTATTTCATGAATACAAGACACACATTATATACGAAAAATATATATTCATTTCCATGTTACGATATTTAAACAATTGTAAATTTATCTTTGTCATATCTTTATTTCTAATTACCTCTCTCAGCTCAAAATTATTTTATACTATTTTTCCTTGCTCTGTATTGTAACTTTAATACTTTTCTAATTTTACTCCTCCTGAATAATGAATTAAACTAGTTCCCTTGTGCATAATATCTTCTCAGAAGCCGCTTTCCGTTTCAGCCATCCATTTATTTTCACTTTAATAAAATTTCTATTGAGCTTAGGTCCTATGCTGATAATAGAAGCAGCATTCCCTTATTTTTTAATAATAACGAAAGCCCGAGTAATGTTAATAATGTATTTTTTTCTTCATATACTGGCCTTTTGGAAATAACTCTGTTGTTTTGATCCGATGCTTGTTATGCAAATAAATTTCTTCTCTTGAGTCGTATTTAATCTTGGCGCACTATATCCAGCCATGCGTATGATCTGAAAGTTCTATCCATTAATAATACCCAAAAAATGCGCTGAACTTTGACAGTGCGGAGCATTATCGAGTGCCTTATGGACATTTCTTTAACGCTTTTTTTTTTGTGAGAAAATGGCAGCAAAGAAAACTAATTCGTTTTTTTTCTTTTGTAGGTTTTTTTTCAGTCTTGGACATTTTTTTGAATAGTGACCCTATTTTTCAACTCCACTAGGATTTTTTTTTTCATTTAATGCTTCCAATATCCGTCCAGATGTTATCATTGTTTTCTGAAATTTTTTTATGTTAAGTATAATTATAATAGTAATAATTTTGGTTTGAAATCTAGTTTAACGTTCATTATTAACTAAATTATGCAATCTTTTATATTCATCTAGATTGTGAATTACTGTACCAATAGTTTTTCAACTAAATTGCTAATAGCATCCTATGACTAAAATATATTCATTAAAAAGTTTGCTTTGAAATAATTATTTAAGTGTACGAGACATTTTTTATACGTTGAAAACTACCAAGTTTAGTGACACTGTAAATGCATTTTTCTGCCTATAAACCCCGTCAAAGGAAAAACACATTTACCAAGCAAGTTTCAAAGGTAATTCCTCTTCTCCTCTTTTGATAAACATATACACTTATTTATTAGGATAATCTTTTTTTTTAAGTTTTATACTAATTTGTCTGTTTAATTACAAAACCACGAACTTAAAAATAAAATATTGATGGAAAGCCTTAGACGGATAAATCCACAGTTTTCGTATAGCTGTGGTTTTGTTATTTTAACGATGAATTATGGCATGTACAGATTTATTGTTTTATTATAAATTTCCGTTATGAAACTGAATTGGATTGATTACAACATTTAAAATAAGAAATATTTCATGCAAATTCTTTGATAGGTATATCGCACTTTAAAGTGTAGTTAATTATTGTATTTTTTTACAATTAAATGCACACTTAACTGCCATTTTAATTTTAATGATATGGATTTATTATGATTATTTTGTATGATATCAAATGACTTTTTAAACCTTAAACCTATAAGCGTATTTGAAATTTATATCGCCAAATTTGTTTTTACATTTTTTCCCTTTCTTGGCACATTTAATATCCCATTTTTCATTAAGTTTATTTTTTGCATGGGTGGGGGAGGGGGAGAAGTGACAAACAATGTAATTAAAAAAATCGTATTACATGCAAGATTATAACACTTCTCGGCGCACACATCTCCCCTGTGTACACATTTGATCATGTACTCTGCTACGTACTAAACTCAATTCATATCCTTCAAGGCAGCCCGAGCAAGACAAGCGAATCTAATTAACTCACTTTAAAAGACGGCTGAGCAAAAGAGAGTACAACAACGAAACAAAAAAAAAAAAAAACTTCCCAGCAGCAACACATCTCATTAATCTTCTTCTTTGGATATATTGTAATTGAGGGTGAATAGAGGGGGCGGGGCACCCCCTTCGCAGTTTGTGGGAAATTAAGACACTTCGAAAGGGTGGTTGCCAGCCTTCCTGGGACTCGAGATTAAAAAGCAAACTCGAGGAACCATTCATCATTGGAGCGTTGTAAAGAGTTAAAACGATTTAAAGGAAGGGGATGCCAGGTACTAATTGAATAATGTAATTAGGATTAGCTCTGGGGATCGCAAAAAGTAAATACTGTTCTTTTCCATTCTTTTTTATTTAGTAAAATAGTTTAGCGTAAGATTCGGTTTGCATCGATTTTCGATTCCTTAAGTAGATTTTGTTGAAAGTTTTTATAGATAAAGAGAGGGATTGTGTAATCTCGATGATTGCATTGGTTTGGTTTTATTAACCCGAAACTATTGAGGAAAGATATTGGGAAATTTATTCTTGCGTTTATTTGGATTTATTTTGTTTAATGAGTATATTGGATTAGGAATTATTTGATGAGGAAATGAGTTTCTATATAATTCATTTACTTATTGATGGAGCCCTTTTGATTAAGGACAAATACCGACTTTTAATTTTCTGGGTGAGAAATCATTCCCTTTATTAATGAGATTATTTGTTAATAAAAGTGATACCCTCTGGAGGGGGTGAGATCTTTCTCCTCTACGAGAGGCGGGTGTTAATTTCACTCGGCCAAGAAGCACTCCTAAATAATTAACCAAACTTAATTATAGAATAATATAAATAACTCAACATATATTACGCAGCTTTTATAGAGTGGCTAGTCTTTTAATGCATGCCATTTAAAATCCGAACCAAAGCTTAGAATTTACAAGGCACAATTTTCTGATTCGATGCAAGAGTTTTTGAAGATCGAGGAGAAGAACGATTGCCTGGGAATAAAAAGTTTTGCAGCATGTTCAAAAACTACTTTATCAGAGCATTTTGATCTTTTATTTATCAATATTGTAAGCAAATAAGAATAATCGATTTACATACCCTTCCTCAATGCGTTAAAGTTAACCCCTTTCTTACTATACCATGTCCCGAAAATTGAAAAGTATTCCATTATCTTTTATTTTGCATGTAAAACAGTTATAACGTCTAGGAAATATGATCTAAAATTCATATTGCATGCCTTTCGGTTGCTCCTTTCTAAGTGATTTGTTCGGGTTGTTTTTATATGCAAGACAGCTAATCATCAGTTTTTGCAGCTATTCGTATATTTTTCCAACACTGATATCAATTTAACATTGCAGTCTTGAATCTATTTCTTATTTCAAATTCATTTCATTTCTTTATTTCAAAAAAAAAATTTCCAACCTAAATGATCTAGTTTTACTGACGTGAAGCTCGTATTTCATGTACGTGTGGCTTTCGAATCTCCAAAACTTTAACCATTACTTTCAAACACCCTAGTCCCAAGACTTTTCCAGTAAATTTCCCTCTTAACCCCATCTTTTAAAGCGAAAATGGGTCTATAAAGCTCGCCTTCACCTTCTCCCCACCATAACCGAAAAGGATACAATTGTCTTCCCATTCTTTTTGTCCTAGAAAATACCTTCCACGATCTATCACGCGTGCATTTCTTTCGCAGAGATTGCGAGTCCCGGACTGGTAATCTCCCTATCTGTCTTGATCAGAGAAGGCCGATTCATTTCCTTTTGCTTGGATATACTCCTTCGATGCTTTTGTTATCTCCTCCATAGTCCTGACGGATTGTCTGACTGCAATTAAATCAGAAACGCTGTCTGCGGAAAAGGATTTCGACATCCTTACCGTTATCTATAGCTTTGGGATTTTTTTGTGTACAGGGTTCATCTGTATTCGTTAATGTTGGTTCGACGAATAATGATCCTTAATATTAATTCTCAGTTGACTGACAGTTTGGGGATAACACATTGATACAAGAATAAATTGTCTTTTTTCTTGATAATACGGATGAAATACTGTATATCATTGATATAGCTAGTTTCATATTCAGTAAGGAAGACTATTAACGACTATTTATTTTTAAGAGATAGAGGAATAAATATTTTCATACATTATGGATTCCTTGTTTTTTTTAAAAATTAAATCATGAAATACTCAATGTTATTGCTCTTCATAAAATACATTTGTTGCAGAAGAGTTCTACCCATTCCTAAACGTTTGTTTTCCATTGCGTCAACATTTTTAATTTTCCCTCTAATGATGTTTCCTGATTATATATGGTTGCCAGGAAGAAAAAAAATTCTATACTTATTTTATACCATTTTAATGTGCTTAGAACAATAAATTATTTATTTTGCTTTCGATATCTTATTAATACGGAAACTTTTATTTTGTTAGTTTCTAACCAATACAAGAAGTCTAATTCTACTTACATTAAATAGTTATTTTTCAACCACTATGTATCTGAATATCATGCAAACCAATCCAATGCTTCAAACTATTAATAAGAGGCTTTTTATATTAACCAGATTATCTTCCGCCACATACTTTCGACTCGAACTCCGCTTCGATGAATTCTACACTCATATCAGACTCGTATTAATCCCTACACACCTCCACAACATTCAACCCCTCGGTAAGTTTCACGGCGTTACTTTCCGCTTCAACCTCACCTGCTTAGCTTCAGGGGCAACTCCATGAAAACGGTTAACTCTTTTCTCTTCGATAGTGATCTGAGATCTGGACTCTGTTTCCGTGGATCTTGCACCACTCGTTAAATGACCCCTTATATTTCCAATAACGAGGATTGGGAATGGTGAAAGGAGATTAAACGGCGATCCTACTGCAGGATATCATGTGATTCGCTTAGCAGTTTGATTGACTTTCTGAATTGAGCTGAGAGAAGGAAATAAAAATGGATGGCTGATTTGGATACACTTCCCTTCCTTAGCCTTTAAAATTTTCTGTTTGAATTTAGTTGCCAGTTTGGCGTAAAGTTTTTATCAGTAATAAATAATTGAAACATTCCTTCTTGAATCCAATTTACGGCTTATTGCAAACTGCTTTCACGCGGTAGTTCAAAATTCAATTTTGTATACTCCGTGCATTCCATTTTAAGTAGTACGAATTCGCGCTTAAGCGTGGGTCCACATAGTGACTTGTTTGACTATCATTATTATGAAACTACTCTAAACGTCTGCAGCGTTTATACTATCAGTGGAATAGCAGTGGATTTATACTATCAGTTTCTCCTAAAAAGTTCGATATTTAAATGTTATTGAATTTTTTTTTGTTTTATTATTTTGCACTGTTAAACCTCTTACGTTGGAGTTCGTTAATTGTTTTCTATGTACATCCATTTCCGCTAGCACCAAAAAAGTGTTCCATTTTAGAAGATAGTTGCAATTTAACCTGGTTTTCTTCTGTTGAATCGTATGGTAGGATTTACACTCAAACTATGGGAAAACCGCTTTTGGCCTTATTTTTATTACCTCGATGCGATTCCCATTCCAGAATCCTGGAAATTCCCGGAATTCCTGTTTAATAAAGTTCTTCATGCGCGAAGAATGACCCCTCCGTGGTACAGATTCTATCAGTGGAAATATATTTCCAGCAAAGCTTTATTTTCTTAGGAGTTGGTATCGCAATATTGGTGTTTGAGTTGTGATATGTCTGGCAAGGCCTTAATTGAGTTTTTGGTCAGTTCTTTTGTTTATGTAGGATTTCGAAATGCTATGGTATGGCATATTGTATCGATTGATATGTTGCTTTAGTGTATACTGTTTATTTTTGCCTAATCCACTTGGGTATTATTATGTTTCTATAGTTGTAGAAATGCTTAGTAATTATTCTTCTTACTAATTATACATGTAAGATGGTTTGAGCTTTGAAACTTCATGCTGAAATGGTTTATATTTCGTCTTTTTTTTAAAAGCTATTTTAATGTATTAGCCATTTGAACCATTTTTATAAAGTTATTTATTATTAGTTTTTAGTTTTACTAATCTAAAAATTGTGCTTCCATAATTTAGAAAATTTTAGAACGCATGGTGATTTATACCGAAACTATACAATAATCGATATGTGGAAGAAAAAAAATCAATAACAATATTTTCTTTCTGAATACAAAGATTCATTTAAATTCTTGTAACGACAAAACTCCCATGCGTTTCTCATATGTTGGTAATTATTGAATAAGATACATCGTCAAAATTGTTAACTTATCACCAAGAATTAAGATAAAACTAGCATTATTTTATATATTATAGGGAAATCGGTAAATATAACCTACATTGAGAAAGTCCATACAATTTATCTTTATCGTTATTTTATACCTTAATTGCTTTCGGCAGCATTTATTTTAAAAATATCATGATATATTATTTAGTATATCTAAATATTTCATTGCATCTTGAGAGGCTTTAAGCTTGTATTACATTGTAAATACTCGCAACTTAAAATGCGCATATTTTATTCAAGCAAAGCTAATCACTAACTTTCGACGACGAAGCACTCGAAACTTTCCCAACGAATAATTTCCGCCACGCTGCTTAACATTAACATGATAACTTAACGTGTATCCTCTTAACTTACGATTGATGAAGTGATACTTCAAAATAAATTAAAGTGTACTTGCTTGAGAGCTTTGAATTAAAAATTCAACAGCCAAAGTTTGTTTCCTGTTTTAGTTGAGGTGTAAGCTTGCGTTCTTTCATTAATTCTGCCCTCCCCGTCTTACTCATTCCCTAAATATTTCGTGAACGGCAAATAAGTTACTCGTATATATTTCGTGAACGGTAAATAAATTGAAATTGTTCTCGGTGGGGTAAATGAGATGGTATGTTGGGAGAAATAGCTCTGATTTTATTACATTTGAGGAGGCATGTTAATTATTGAAATCAGAGGAATGCGAGCATCAGTTACTGATTTGTTGGATATAAATTGCATCTTTCGTTTAATCTATATTTTCGGATAGTGTCTGGCGTTGTTTCGAAAACATTGTATCATTTGTATCATTGTATCATTAATAGGTTTTAGTGATATATTGTTTTGTGTTCATCATTAATTAATTAGCTGTCCATTTTTTTTAACATTAACTTTAGTTAAATGCTACTTTTATTTGTCCTATAAGATGTTAAACTTCAACATGATTAAACTGTTTATTGTCAGTGGGTCTAATACATTGATTCAAGTATTGAAATAGAACAATTTGGATTAAAATTATCAAAATTCTTATTGGGTATTTATCAAAGTACCCTTGATAGGCTTTACATTGATTTTTTTAAAATAACTCTTACGCAAAATATATATATAAATTTTCTTGCTTTTCTATTTTTACTAATATTTTAGACTATAAATTATGATATTACATAATAGTGTTATTTAATGTCGTAAATTCATCACTTATGTAATATTAATTTACGATTTTTAAGCATGCAATATTTATATTTTTACTTTACAAGAATTTTTTATAGTCTCGATATCGATTTATGTGTTTATTAATGTTTTAAATTCAAATACTAAATACATTGTTTGAGAACCCAAAATAAAATTGTTTCGCGTATATTTTACGCATCCATAAAAATATCCTTGCACAATGAACCACAAATATCTATTGCAGTTGTTACTGCGGTATGTCTTATCACATCTCTGCCACAATGACAACCTCTCTTCTGAATTGCACTTTTTATGACGCCACCCCAAATTGAGTCATGTTTATGACACGGCGATAAAAGAAACTAACAGCCATTCCTGTGGCCAGATTCAATTTGCGGGCCGTGCATTGTTTCCCTCCAGGTGGCTAACCACTTCTATATGTGTTTTTTCTTATATAAAAGGAATGGCAACGGAATAGCTTCCTCTTGGTTTTCGCCAGGGAGATAGGAGTATCATAGAGATGCTGCCGGATAGAAAATTAAAGCAAAAACAGTTTTGTCGGGTGAAGCCATTGAGCCCCTTTTTCAATGGATCCAAACCTAAGCGGACATGTGTTTTGCTATTTAGTGTTGCTGCATATAATGTAAATAATAAATTACAATTTAAATCTGTCGTCTTAAGGGCAATTTCATTGTGCAAACATATATTAGATTCTAGAATTCTAGTGGCCTATATTAACTGTTAATCTGAAATTTCTGGAACCAAGTAAAGATAACTTTATTTAGATATCTCTCTCACACACATTACTGCACAGCTTGACATATTTGATAATTACCATTTTATACATTATAAATATCAACTTTTAAAGAAGAAAAAAAATCATTTCTTATAGAAATCCCATGGATAGGGCGGTAATAATGCTTCCCTACATTCATTTGGGGATTCTCATTGTGGCTTCACTTTTTTTTTTCGCTTCTTATTCTTACCTACATGGTTTCCCTGGCACAGGATTCAGCCTCTCAGGAATTCCAGGTCGTTTTATTTTCTTTTCCTTGTTAGCTTCGTCTTTTCTACCGGTTTGTTTCGGGTTGGTTCAGATGAATAGCTGTTACGTGACTTTTCTTTTCGGGGTGTTTATTACCATTTGAGGTTTGTTCTTTTGGCGAGACTTAACTAAAGGAAGTTTACTCAACAGAAAGTTTATAGTAGGACGCGTTTTGTAGTTTTTTCCAACTAGCTTTATAAACCCGGTGTTACACGGGTGTGCCCTTAATAACGGGAATTTTCTTTCTATGTAAACTTTAATAGTATGTTAATCGATTTCAAATGAAAAGTATAAATTTTAATCTTATAACAATGCTCAATGCTGTTAATATGGATAAATCGCCTCACGTTTTGTCCTCTTACACCCGTTTGGGTTTTGTTAAAAAAAATGCTTCTTAAATGACACATTCAATGTAAAAAGAGTAAGCTCTTAAAATTTGTATTATGTACCTTCAGTACTTTTTGCTGAGCGTTGTTGCGCGAGTCAGTCTGGAGTTTGCCTTTTATATGTATAGATGGATGAGTTATAGTGCTCTAATAAGCGTTGCTTTTTCAATTAACGAACATGAACAATATATAATACATTTTATTTCAACAAATAACTTTTTTTAAAAAAAGTTTTGCTTCAAAACAGCTTCTCTTTTTCGATATACTCGCTTCATCTTTACCAGCCTCTAGAGAATATTTATTTAATCGAAATATTATTTATTTAAAAAAAAAGTACTAATTATAAATGTAGCCTTAAGTTGTTTTCCTACCAAACCCATTCATTTCAAAGAAATTTAATGAGTTTTTGGTTCCCCTTTCTGTAGAGCATACCTGTTGATAAAAATAAGTAATTGGATCTGCTTGAAAACCTCATCTAAATTTAGACACAAAATGTTTATAAAATTCAATTACGCGAAAAATGTAAGAAACTTGTGCATAAAATGTTTTGTAATTGATTTTTTTTATCTGTTCGCAGTTCCTAATTAAAATTTGTATTGTGAAAATAATTACCTTGAGAGATATTGCAAAGGTTTTTCAGACAAATATTTGGATCTGCTAATTATTATTTTTTTGTCGTAATAAAATATGATATGCATTTAACTATCAAATAACTATCTTGATTCGTTAATTTTTTTCTTTCATTTGTTCATTTCTATTTATTTTGGTAGAGGAATTAATATTTTTAATCATTATGTAATATAATAAATCTTAATTACTAATTGGTTATTTTTAATAAATATAAGAAGGCTTTTCGAGGTTAATCATATTTATGTTTTTACTTTTAAAATCATTTCTTGAAAATGACTTGTATTAAACAAAATAAATGTTGCACTAAAATTTGATAATTTTTACATTATTTGAAGGCGGATCAATAAAGGCAAAATTATGTCTTGCATGATGTTTTACTCTTTTTAATTGATTCATAAAGATATATAACCAGGATAAAGATATATAATTAGTTTCAAACCAAAATCATCCTAACATGTTTCTTTGCCCAATTTAAGTTTTAAATTTTAATGTTAAACGTTTTTTAGAGGAACCCAAACATTGGATTTGTATTAAATATTTCGATTTGAATAAAGTTAAATTAAAATCTTAATAAATGTGATACTACTTCTTAGAAGCAAGATTATCTTGAATGATGGGGCGGGTGTTCGGGTAAACAGTTTCCTCTTTTCTATTTTTAGTTTTTATTCTGCACTCGATATCTTGCTTAAAAAATAATCAGTAAGAACTTTTATTCAGAAATGCCAAGGGCCCAAAGTTCTCTTCTTTGGCACTTAGTCACATTGGTTTGCTGTACTTAAAACTAGCAGAATCATCAATTTATTTCAAACTCTTTTTCGATAGAAATAGATGTATGATCTAGGACTATTATTTGTTTTTGATAGCATTAGTGATAGGTTATTGCGTTGAGGATTAAAAAATGCCTTCCCTCTAAATTTCTGTTTTATTCGATATATTTGTTAAAGTCAAACTTTTTAAAACGTTGTGGGTTAAATGAAATGGGCGCGACAATTAATTTCGCCTTTTTCGTCAAATTTCCATTTAATTACGTTTTGAAATTTTTATATATTAACAAAGTATGTCTGCTTAAATCAACTTTGCTCAATTAGATAAGAAATTATTCAACATTGTTAATTTAAAGCAGCTAAGTTTATGCGTGCTTAGAATAAACTTTTCACTACCCAAACATTCAAATTTCCATTCAACAAAATTGTGCTTAGGTGCTTGACTAAAAGCAATATCGCCTTAACACTATGTGGGTTCTCATTTCTATAATATCTCCCATCTTCGAAGAATAAAATCAAACAACCCTTCAACATCCCTCCAGAAATCTCTCTTCGGTTCAAACATGTAAAAATCGTTCTTTTCAAATAGTTGTTGGAGCATCGTTTGTTATGTCTTTTTCAGCATAATATGTTAGAAGCAAGTTCAACGATTTGTTAAAACTTTAAAAATCTGAAGCATATAATAGATTTTTCCCTTAGCATTTTGAAAAAAAAAAAAAAATTATAAGTTTTTGCATGTATTTGTAATATGATTTAGTACAAAACTTGTTTAAAAGTGCAGTGTACGCACTGCATAATGTTATATTAAAAAAATAATAACCAAATATTTTATGCCTGCACCAAATATATGCTATAGTCATATCAGTAAGTATAGGTTGTAGCACCTAACAGAGTAAATATAATTAATGCTGACGTATGCTCATAGAACCTAGTTACACATTTTAATTTGCAATAAATTGCAAGATTATACCATTTACCCTGATCGCAGATTGAGAGAGAAAGAAAGAGCAATGTTTTTTTAATTAAAAAAATAACCGACTCATTTACACAAAAGAGAAACAAGTGTCGAAGAACAAAGTGTTCCTTCGCACCCTCACCCCGATTAATGCAATTAATACATCCATTCATCCCATTTCCGCCCCTTACTTATTATTAAAGGCGTCCATTCGCCTACCAGGGCTGCTCGCGATGGGGCTTTACATCAAAAGGTCCCATAATCACGGGGCTTTGGCCGCCGCCCCATCTCTTGACGAATTAATGAGTCCCCCATTTCCATGCATCTAGGAGGCGCCAGAAAGATATGGGGCCGCTTATAATCCCTGTCCAGTTTGAAGGGCCTTATGTGGGCTAAATGGGAGGTGGTTGGTTTTCGTATCCGAATGGATCTTGGCATGATAATTCTGGAGCCTGGCTTTTGTTGAATTGCTGTCTTATTGGCGTTGAATGAAGTCCTTGTTGTTTTGCAGAGCTTGGAGTGTGTAGTTCTTGTGATTTGTTTTGATGTTTTATTGAGATACTTTGATTATACTAAAACCGACCTTAAGTTTGCAGCAGAGAAATGTACTGAGCGGAGGAAACTGGGTAAACAAAACGGCTGGCGCCGCAATTTCGCCCACTCTGATTCGCTGCTCCTATGACCCTGATATTCGTGCGCCCTGTTACGTCAAAATCGAAGAAAAAAAATAATTAAAATTACACTATAACTGAAGCTAAACTAATAAAAGTAATAAATTTATGTCTTGAAATAACAAATAAAATTGTTTATTGAATGTAAAACATCGGACTTAAGTTTAGGAAGAATATGTGTCGTACAGCTGGGGAAAAAAAAAAACGAATCACCCCTCGTTTCTCGGCTGGTATTGATCAAGGAATTTTGTGTAAGGTGTCAATTTTCAGGAAATAGCGTGATGAATTGGGAACTGGCAACAAAAATTGTTATAGGGGTCGTCTACATATTAAAATGAGTGCCAACTTTGAAAATTCCAATGGCAACACCCAATTTTTTTTACATAAAAATGTTCAGAACCTTTAAAATACCCCATGTATAAAAAAGAATTATTTATTTTGCATTATTTGCTGAGATATTAAAGCCTTAATTTTGAACTCGGTTAGGGGCAAATCTCCTAAGTGAAAAAAGGTAATATTTTGGTTGTGTCTTTTCAAAACGACAAGCTAAAAAAGGGTTAGCATAATCTCGCCAACGGATACTAGAATTTAACTTTCTTCAGTAATATTGGGATTTTTCGAATGTTTTTTTTTTTTTAAACTTAGGATTTTAAAATTCAGAAATAAAATAAAGGCTAGAAGATGAAAAGTTTTAATTTTAAATTAAGTCGCATATACGGTTATTTAAAACGAACAGATTTTCAAATGCTATTAGTTACAATCAGATTGAAAAACATGATTATTACACTTATACTTTAAACTTTTTATGCAAATTTTTGTTTCATTCGCAAACATTGTTGCAGAAATTTTGTTTAAAATTCGTCGCACTCTATCGGTAATATCGGCACAGTGGCTTGGCGGTAGTGCTTATTTCGCATTGTCACGCCACAGGTCCGGGGATCGAATATCGGATTGGGCGAGGTTGACCCATCCTTTCATCCCTTAAGTGGGTCTATAAATTGGGGACCAAGCATGCTTGGGGAACTAAATGCTGGGGGTTCCGCGTAAGGCTTTCCACATTACCGGGACATATGCCTTGCACCCCAGAGCCCTTGTATCACGGAAGCTGAAATGGGCACGGCAGGCCCTGGCCCACTAATGGACTGTTTCGCCGAGGAGTTCTAGTTTTTATCGGTAAACCACGTATTGCAAATTGAGGGTTACGACCTTAACACGATATTTAAGGAAAGCAAAATAAAAATATTCAGAATGATTTGGTAAAGAATTTTAACCAACGCAGTTGGCACTAATCATTTAAAAAAATTGATGAGGTAACAATCAAATGTATTTAAAACCGAATTCCAGTAATATTCTAGGGTGTTTAATTTTTAATATTAAACACACTTTTTGAAATTGTATTGGAAATAACATACATTTAAAAATATAGTAACCGATATCATTTAATGTTAATTATACAAAAAAAAAATATACATTGTATGCACTTGAAATACGAAAAGCTTTTTAGACATTTGACAGGAATCGATAATTTGAATAAACATTTACCAACAAACGCTTTTTAATCACCAAACGATAATGCAATTTAGGATCAAATTTGCCGAGTAATTTTTTACACGGTCCCTTAAATTCGTCTTTTCCAGTTTTTTTACAATAACTCGGCAAATAATTGTTATTGAATTAAAAAATTTGGGATTTTGGTTCTACTTGATCTACTTTATCGATTTATGCGAAAAAAATTCGGGGTTGCTATCCATGTTTTATTTTTTCTTATTTAAATTTAAATAAAAAATTATTAAAAATAAAAAATTGATGAAAAAACATGTGTGATTTGTTTTTGGAAAATTAAGAAGTATATAATGAAAAAAAAAATCTTTGTTAAATTCATTTTATTTGTCGAGGTATGAATAAAAGTTTGTGAAACTTTTTTAACATTATGGGCGTTCAACTTTGAATACTTATATCTCAGCAAATAATGCAGAATAAATAATTCTTTTTTATATATGGGGTATTTTGAAGGTGCTGAACATTTCTATGTAAAAAAAATTGGGTGTTGCCATTGGAATTTTCAAAGTTGGTACTCATTTTAATATGTAGACGACCCCTATTACAATTTGTGTTGCCAGTTCCCAATTCCTCACGCTATTTCCTGAAAATTGACACCTTACACAAAATTCCTTGATCAATACCAGCCGAGAAACGAGGGGTGATTCGTTTTTTTTCCCCAGCTGTACATATTTTTAACATAAATGCGAACAATATACAGGATATAGTTTGAAAGAATTTTTTAAGAACAGCACAAACAGCTCAATCTTTGTCTTAACATTTCAAATGAGAGGGAAGCTCAAAATTTAAAAATATCGTTACTTTTAAATTTAATCATGTTTAAGGTACTCAAAATGTGTTCTCATCCTCGAGTACCCATAAGCTAGAAATTTTAAATTTGTGTTCAACAGAAATAGCTTTCATGTTTCCAATTAAATAATACGCATACATAAAAAGTTAGCATTCTCCCTTTAAAGAATAAAAACTTAATAAAATACACTCTAATATTTATTTAATAAAACATCTCGCAGATGTTCCCTCTGGGATTCATAATTCCGTTGAGAGCAGACTCTTTTAAATGATGTCATCTTTTGTATATAATAAAATCCCGTTGTTATTGAAATCCGATACAAGTTCATCACGCATCTTATTTCTACCTCCGAATTAGGCTGGTGTATGTCTATTTTTCAAGAAAGACAGAAAAGCATTAAAACTTTTATCAATCTTGATGCTTGTTTTAAAAATAATTTCGATTTTAATTAGATTTAATGGTTATTTGGAAATCCTTCAATTCATTTCTTGGAATTTGTGACAGATTTCAATGCTAAATCCCAAAAATCAAAATATCTTAAAATAAACCATTTTCATAGTAATGTACCCTTTTAGCTCTGAAATACAGATTTATCTTTTATGTTGAACCTTAAATCATCACTTTGTTAACCCGGTTATCTTTAATAGCAGCTTTTCATTACGTTGGAGTGTATTTCCGTGTATTTGTCTGCTTATCGTTGCTATCATAGTCAAGCAAACCTATTCAGGTTGATGAATAAACGAGATAGTGCACATTTGAAGAATAATCTGATGTTAGCAGACATATTCCTTCTGGGTAATAGCCTTCATTTTAAAAGCTTGTTAAATACTTTATTTCAGCAATCCTTTTATATAAGGTATTCGATGCTCTAAGAAAGGAGACTCCAAACTTGTTTTTGGTGCTACATTAAAATGTATTACAAAATAGCCGAATTTATGTCTTTTTGGGAATCAATTATGTCAAAAAGGCGTAAAATTTATTCGAATTTTCTCAAAAATTAACATTTAAATCCAATTTTTTGAAATCATAATGTTGTTTCGAGAAGTAACCATTCATTGACTAAATATCGTTAGCTTTATTGCTTTGGAAATATTTTTTTTGACCGTCTACGTTTTCACAGTTGTTTTACTATTTTACGACTTATTTTCTGCTTACAAATAAAAACCTTAGTAGAAGAACGTGCTAAGTGACGAAAAGGTGAAAACGAGAAAATGAGCTTTAAAGTTTTTCGTTTTCACTTAGATACGTTAATAACGGCACTCACAAAAGGTAAAAAAAAATACTCTTGCAAGATTTCAAAGTTTTCATAAACTGTAAGTTATGTTTTAAAGATGGGAATAACATGTACATTGACACTAAAATTTCAGTTTTGTAAAAACTGCCACTTAAAACGTTCTTTCACTAAGCTCCTCAAATGTGTATTTCACTAGCTTCAAAACACAAAATTAGATCCATTATTTTTTAATGCAGGTTGTTTTTAATGTCCATATTTTTTAATGCATGTTATTTTTCTTTGCATTGCATTCGCACGTTGAAATAAAACCCTTTAGTATCTGGTCTATCTCAGACTTAGTTTGGAGACCCTTACTCCAAGATAAATCCAAAGTGATGAGCGTTTATTTTCTCACTGGTATTGGGAATTTTAAGGAAACTACTTCGGGGCATGGTTTTCTTGTCTTTTATAAGACTCGTCGCGTTTCCTATCACATTATTTACTTCTTTTGAGAACTGGATTGTTTTCAGTTGGAGGGGATCTCAGTATTTGGTTTCGTTTTATAAAGTAAACTCGGAAGTACCCTTTTAGAAAATAGATAAGGTTACGTTTATCTTTGCGTTTGAAAGATTTGATTAAATGTCTATGCTTGTTTATTTATTAGAAATGAAGAGTTTTTCAACGTCGCATTTTATTTTCTCTTTATTAGATAATTGTATTTCTTAATTTGTACTTTTGCATAAAGTAAAATTCCGGGTAGTAAAGTTCCGGGCAAAAAGTAATTCCGGGAAGTTAAATTATTTTTAACTGATTTTTTCTTTTCCTTTATTTTGTTTTTTGTTTTTAGTGTAATTACCCTCGTTTAGCTCTAATGTAACGTTACGTTCAAAATAACCAAACTTAAAGTTTTGGGTCACAAACCTTTTAATATTTACAAACAAAATAGCAGAATAATAGTACACTGAAAATGCAATACACCTGACAGAAATAAATTTGCTGTAGTACATATGAAATTCTTCTGAATTATTTTTAATGTTTTTTTTTTTTTTCATTTATATTTTATGTATGTTGTGTGTAATTTCACAACTTAAAAATTACACAACTTTAAAATTACACGTTATAAATAATGTGTAATTTTTTCTATTGATTATTCTTGTGTGAAATTATATAGTTTTTTGCATAATGTTTTTGAACAGTCTACTCATTATTTATATTTAACCTCCCTTCTGTTTTTTTTTTGTTGTTGGATCCGCCGCTATTCTATTCTTTTGTAAATAAATATTTACGTGACATAAGTTTCCAAGCCTGCACCACACTGATTTCTTCGTCATCAAACACTTTTATTTTGTTACTTCGTAAGCTACCTTCTTTATTCTACCCCAAACGTCTTGTCATTCCCCTCTTACTTTCGCATTCTTCTAAATATCTACCCATATAAAAGAAAATAATAATTTGTTGTTTTTCATTAGTTTCCGTAAAGACTACGTTACTTTACAAATGGTGAATGTCTTTAAATATTATATACTTCCTTGATACCCTTG
Organism: Hylyphantes graminicola; assembly: GCA_023701765.1. Classification (NCBI taxonomy): domain Eukaryota; kingdom Metazoa; phylum Arthropoda; class Arachnida; order Araneae; family Linyphiidae; genus Hylyphantes; species Hylyphantes graminicola. The sequence goes on along the minus strand of CM043113.1, from coordinate 41,591,030 downwards.
ACAGCCAACTTTATGCCACACGAGTGCGTTTAGACCCATACGTAACATAAATAAATTTAGTTAGCATAATTGGGCTAGGCTTATTTTTCCATTTGGTGTTTCTAAAGTTTAATTAATGTTAGAATTTACACAATGATTGCACATAGAGCTGCATCAATGGATTATTTGCTATGTATTTAAACGCGTTTTGAGGCCAAGTTACCAAGTGGTTTCGCTTTCCACTACTATGTCGCAGGTCTGGGGCACGAATCCCGAATCGGACAAAATTTAACAAAAAAAAATTATCTCCTGAGCTTAGTACCCATAAAACATGAAACAAAACATAAAGCCTCCATCAACAAGTCATAAGGGGGACTGCAATGCACCATTATACCCCCATTTCTCTCAATCTCATGAGCTAAAATAGGCACAGCAGGTCTTGAACCTCTTTGGGCTACCGCACCAAGGAGTTTAGTTCGATATTTTTATACAATTACTTTATTCCATTGTCACTTAACCCTTTATCGTTTGATGCACTTGTTGTTACCACTTTATTATTTGTTTTGCTATGATGTCCAATGCATAACAATTACAATAAATAAGTAATTTTTAATTTTAAAAAAAGAACAGAAAGGAAGACCAAATGTTCGCTAAAATCACACCATCCCCTTATTCCGCTAAGCATCCTCCCACCATAGGATTATCCCCAAGTAATGCCCGTCGCTTACAAAACAGGTTAGGAACTTTTTCTTTCCCTCATTGGGATGGACTGCATGGCTTTTATTCAGCTTTTTTGTTTGGGTCTTTTTTTTGCGAGAGAAAAACTGACAGTGGCCGAAGAGAAGAAGAAAGGCCATTTCTTTTACTAATGGGTCGGTAAAGTGCTGCTTAATCTTGGCCTGATGTTAAGGGATTGGGATCTCAAAAGGGGAATGGTCCTGAGGTACAACTATTACTTTTCTTCTTCTTTGGAATGGTTTTTCAGATAGTTTTTTTTAGTTAGGCCTTTAATTGTTTTGGTGATTAGAGTGAAATAGGTCGTGTGGTTTTCTTAGTCTGGTATTTTTTTTATTCGTGAAATGTTTTTGGGCTCATGAAATAATCTGAAGTATGAGTAAGGTAAATGACATACAGTTCTTTAACATATTGAAATTTAGTTCGTAATTTTTAGTTGGTTCAATTACTTTTTAATTTATAAGGTGGGTATATTGAAGAAATAACACTATTTTTTTATGTTCCTTTAAATTGATACCAACATATTCCCCTCCTAAACTTCCTAACTTTCACATTAAGTTAAAGTTAAATATTTAAGTTTATTATTATCATTTTTTGAGTACAAAACAATCAATTTTCATTGATAATACTTTTTTTTATCGTATTTAATCATTGTTTTTTTAACTATATCCAACATCTATTTTCTAAAAAAAAAAAATCACGCCTCCCTTTTCCAAATCCTTGTTCACTTAATTACGAAAAATTGATACAAAGTGATTGAGAATGAAACTACCAAATCTCGTAGGACAATAAAATTCTTAAGATTTTATATGAAATTTTTAGATTTAGAATTAGCAATATTGATTAAAATATACCGTTTGGCAATGTATTTAAAAATAGTGGGAATTTCGAATACTGTAAAAAAAAATGTCACATCCCGCCACAATCTTTACAGAGTAACGTTCCATCCAATTTTTTTTATTATGTAAATTAATGAAGAAAACACTCGTAATTGAACTTCAGCCATTTTCAACTTTCATAATTGCACACGCTTTCTTTTGCAAATGCAGCTTTCTATGTGTTTGCACAATGTAGTAATGTACTCCTTTTGCAATAATTGTTATACACTTACTTATAAACAACAATTTTATATAATTGCTTCAAAAAAATTTCTCAAACTCTCCTTTAAAAACTAAACGGAAGTTGGTAAAATCACAAGAACAACATAAATGGGTTTTTTTCAAGTTTTTGTGATGTATCTTATCTGTTGCGTTTATATCTTGCGAAAATGCAAATAAAAAAAATCATGCAAACCTATTTCCTAAAGACTAAAACTACTTAAACGAAACTAACCTCTTTCACGGGAGTAGCAACAGTGATGACAGTCAGTACCACAAGCAGAATCAAAATCTTTCCCATCTTTGCGTCCCAATACTTGAACTAACAGCCGGCTCTTTGTTAACCTTATCGCCGAATAAAACCATCTCCTCATCCCGGGATGTTGATCCCAAGCTAGTAGACGGGATCACCGGCAGATGGCGCCACCATAGAAGTTACCATGGCAACCGTTTAGACATATCGTTGGATTACAGAGCGACGAGAGATGCGGATTTGCTGATGTTGAAACAAAAGTTTTGTTTTTTAGGCTTTCGTCTATTTTTTAAGGTAAGAAATTCGGGGAAAAGTTTTGTTTTGAATAGGGATGGGGGATATGAGGATTTTTTTTTTCCAGGCCTCTGTTTTGTATATATTGCAGCTTCGTTCTGTGGGTTTGACACGATAGTCTACTGATTGTGATCGCTGCTGTCATTTTTTTTTTGTTGACTAAGTTAATAAGACTGATACACACTTGACTCTCGATAGCTAAGTCCATAGTATGGCAGGGCTGTTCATAGTTTTAAGCATTGACTTTAACTACTTATTTTGAGTGCGATAGCTTTGGAAAATAGCTATGTAATGACGTTCTAAGGAGAAAGAATTTACTGCTTTGCCGTGTTATTGGTTCTTATATCTAGCTAATTAAACATCGTAAAACATTGTTTATATTCATAATTTATTTATTATATCAACTTTTCAGGATTAAAGCTGTTTCTGTTGTGAATATCAGTTAAATCTTTGTAACACCAACACGTATAAGTTTGTGTGTTTTTTATGCTTACGAAAAAGTGTCATGCGGCATATATAGAGAGAAAAATTCACGGGCCTCAATTTCATTCGGATTGGATGCCGGAAAGCCCTTGTTTTCCCTTCTCAAGAATTGGTGTGTGAAATGGGAACGTTGATTTTTCTATACCAAAGTGAAGGAAGAAGGTTTGAAATGTTTATCCTTTTTATTTTACGGTTTGTTTTCCCTATAGAGTAAATAGAAATATGCAGATATCTTCTTGGTATCTAGTGAAAAGGAAGCATTCGTCTTATTTCTGTATCTCGAAGTCACCATTTTAAAGGGTTATTTGTTCTGCCTTTGATTTATTGGAAAAGAGATTTTATGGGCCCCTAAAAGTTACGAAAAAAATCCAACAATATAACTTAGAATTAATCTTGTAATGCGTAGCACTCTTTAAATAAACTGGCTTTCTTTAAAACTTTGAATGATTTATATTTCAGGACTTTTATGATCAATAGGTAACTGTTAAAAAAATCATTCTAAAACATTTCTTACAATAAATAACTGTATTATTACGAGCAGTGATTACTTTAAGACAATGCTCTTGTTGACATACATGCCTTTTTTTTGTAAATTATCTAAAAATTTAACCTTTAAATAAAGTCAAATGCTCTATCGAATGTTACTCGAAGTGTTAAATCAATAAAACGCTGCATCTGCAATTTCTCTTATCTTTTACTACGGAAACTATCTAAAAAACCAATTATAATCACTCTCCAATTTTGTGCAATAACCGCGAAATTAAAATTCCCCCTTTTTCTCATTTTTCAAAAACTGACTTTTTTTTTACTACCTCCCCAATGGCCCGAAAACAAATTACCCTCTCAAAATATTTGTTGCAAATAAGTTTGGCCGTATTTTTTTCAATATCGTCTCACTTTCCAATACCTTTATTATATTACTGGTTATATTATATTTTTTTCCTTGCTCAAGTCAACCGTGCACCATTGTTACCAGTTCCTGATTAATGAACAGCAGAGGTAGATTACGTGAAACGGAAAAAAACTAAAATCTGTAAATGAAGTTTCACCGTGGAACATCAATTAGCTACGTCATTTGCTATTAATGCTATTAAGACCGAATATATCATTATTCCTTAACGTCTGGAAGGATTCATTAATTATGCCCCAAGTGGTTTATTTCCGTGTTTTTTATGTATTGGATTAAAATTACCTTTTTTTATCGAATGTGTTTAAATTTCGCTTAACTGAATTGTTCATAACTTTTTAATGAAATATCGTAAGCGCTTTAATATGAAAATGGAGTTAACCTTATCAAGGGAAGGGAATTTAATATTAATATATTAAATAAAGTGCCGTTCTGTACTATTAAATATCCATTTGAGCTTCACACATTGGTTCTTTTAAGTATCGTTAATTTTTTCTATTTCTTCTTTGCTAGGAAAAAATCATTTAAAATTACCAAACATTCAAGATTTATTGATACTGTAGAAATAATCTATATTTGTTATGATTAACGATTTTTTTTTCATTTAGATAATGTTCACTTATTAAAATTTTACTCACTTAGGTTTCATATTTAAAGATTTGAAAATAGTTAAATGTATTTGTCGGCAAAAAGTGTTTGTATCGTGTTTTTGTAGTGTGTGTCGTGTTTTCATTTGTAAATCGCTATCAACTTTTAAAAATATTGCCAAAATCTTATCGTCCATGTATCTGTAATGAAATGCATGGATCAATGTGCTTTTACACTTGTCTAATATTCTTTCCAAGTCGATATCTCGATTTAAATATCTCCTTTTAATTGTTCCTAAGTACTTAATTTTAATTTCCTTTTTATTCCCCTATTTTAACTAAATATTTAGTAAAATCGGTGTTTTTTTTATGGTCAATTGAAGATTGGTTTGATGAAGTAGTTCGTTTTCAAAAGGTGTGTTATAAGGTTTTCACGGAAACAAATTAATGATCATCACTTAGAACTTTTAAAAGGGTTAAATTAAAGTGCAGGTGTCATACAAAAACAAGTAACTATGTTTTATAAGGCATGTTTGGTAATGGATAATGGTAAGTTTCACAGTCCTTAGACATCGTTAAATAACTCCATACTTTTAAAATTGTCTGGCCAGACATGGCAATGACAGGCTCACATATTTGTCTACTTCTAAAGTTATAAACTATTATGAGTTGAATGCTTTCATTTAAAATTACAATTCATGTACAGCAGTTTGAAAATTTAATTAACAATTTCTCTCTTATAGCTACAAAAATTTTAGTGTTCCTGTTCTTGCTACTTAGAATGAATGTATTTATGCAAATCGAAACGTTCTCACGCCCAACGTTTTTAGTAGCTTGCATTTAAAAAAACTTTAATTTATTAACTTTATATATATGACAACTAATAAATCTCGTAAACAAGTTCCAACAATTTCAAAATGTTGTAATTAATTTTAAAAGCATTTCGTCCTATATAACTAAATAGTATTTTATCGTATTATTTTCTTACAAATGACAAATTCTATTCAATGTTTTGAATTCTATAATTAAAAGGTAAGAAAAAACCTACCCTACCGCAATGTTTAGAATACGCTGCATTCTTTGATTGCATAATTCCTGCGCACAGCTATCGTCGCAAGTAATTACTTCCTTAATTTAATTACCTAAGTTCGTTTGAAAAATGCCGTTTTTCTTTAAATGAATACTGTCTTGGGAAAACTCTTTATGTATTTTCATAAACTCTTCTTTGCGCCGTAATTATGAAAGTGTTTAGTCCTTGAAATTTCTAAAGCCTTTGAATTTGTTTTCAAAATAAAACACATGTATTTTGCATAGAAATGTTTCATAAGCTGTCTGTGACTTTCTTTTACAAAAGGTAGGTTTACTTTTGCGTTAGGCATTGTTTTGCTAAATTTATAAGTTAGCTAAAAAAAAAAAAGTTTGTAGTGTCTGTAATAATACGCTCCTATTAGTCACTAGGTTGTATCCTAGCATGTAGATAATTTTGGTTTTGTAGTTTGTTATGCAAATTGGATTTAGATTTCGTAAAATAAGGCCACTTATGCCAATATATCAAATTTTATTCTTTAATTATCATTTCGGTATTTTTCGTTTTTTTTTTACATATTTCCCATTCGTATGTCTGCTTTATTTTCTTAATGGTATTGAAATTAGATTACTTTTGGCATGCGAATTCGTTCGTAATATTCTTGCATAAATTTTTATGTTGTTATTGGTTCGTCTATTTAAATGAGTAGGTGAGCAGTTGCAAATACAGAAGTATGCGGGTAATATGGATACCGACTGCAGGGAACGTTACTCAAGTACTGACTGCTCAGAAAAATCACTTTTGTTTCTATTTTCACGTTTGGAAAGCTAGACAGCAGTTTTCGCCAGTAATATGCAGTGGATAAATTATATTTTTACATATGAAAAGAAAGTTTTTGATATTTCTATTATAATGTGTTCTTTATTTAAGTAAAAAAGAAAATTAATATTAATTATAATATTAATTTCATTATTATAATTAAAATTTGTATTTTTGAACAACTTGATATTCGTTGTTGATCATGATGAAACGTGGATTTATTCAAGATACCTTTGATCTTCTCTTTAAACAATGAAACTTCGTTTCTTCAAAATATTCATAATTTATTTAAATATAACATAAAAAAGTGCCTTAATATTCCATCCACCGTTTCTTCGTATAAAAAAACTAATATCTTTAGTTAAAGCAAAATAACTGAAAATATACGATTAAGATTTTCCAATTTAAGTTTCTTTTCTTCGCTTTTTTATATAGTTAATAACTATGTAGTTTAAAAAAATCTTTATTTCAGATAAAAGTAATTGTAAAATGTATGCACACTTTCTTGATTAACTTTTCACAGCTTTATTATTTTGTTTGGGAGTTTGTTTTCAAAATATGATTTTTTATTGATTAATAATAAGTAACGCAATTAAAAAAACGTGTGGAATATATATTTTTTTGAAAATATAATTTATTTTTGTTTAATATGAGTGGAAGTTAAATTAACTTGTTTGCTGAATAGTTATTTGTTAGTGTTTTTAATTTTTCTTCAAAAAAACCTTCATTACTTGAACGGTTTTTTTATTTAATTTTCTACGCCATTTTTTTTCGCCATGTCATTTCAATATTTATTACTCTTTCGCCTTGTTTATTTCGTATTTCTTTTGCATAGTAAATCAATAAATTTTTATTTTTGGTTTTTAATGTACGTCTTATTCCTGACGTGAAAAATCTAACGGATAATCTATCTTAATCATCGGTTCGGATCCTGTTCTCTTTTTCATGCAATTGAGTGTCAATTGTTTTAATCACTTAAAAAAAACATACAATGAAACGATCACCTTGTAGTCCGCCATAATAAAAAAGAAACTCAAAAAGATTCAAACATATCTTTAATTAAGAATCGCCAAGTATCTTTATCAACAAATACTTCTAAATCTAAAGCAGTTATACATCTAAATCCCTCATTGAAATTTCTTCCAGATATGCTATCTTTTACACGATAATGTATCGCATTCCTTTTTAAGGTATATTTCTTTTTTTTATACTTCAAATATCCAAATAGTTTAATGAAAATATCCAGCAAATCATCTCAACAAAATGTCTAGATTAAATATAGATTGTTACCAATTGCAACCTTCAATATTATATCAGAACACAAAGCAAATCTACACCCTAGTCCCTGAGTAAATACTCCCCGATATATGCTATCTTTTATTAGTTGAGTCACTGCTCATTCTTTTTCTTAAACCGAATTTTCTTTCCATTCTTCATCTATCAAAATAATTTGATAATGCAACTATCCAAATCTATCTCGTAACCCATCCTAATAAAATAGCTAGACAATACACAGACCGATGTTACCAAGTTCGACCTTCAATTTAAGTAAATCTACATCCGAGTCCCACAGTGGGAAAACTCCAGGAGATTTGCTATCCTTCACTCGGCTTGTCTTGTCACATTTTCCTCCTTCTTTTCGCGTAATTGAATTTCTTTTGTCGTCCGCCGTTATGCTTGTGTTCCAAATAAAATATCGAGGAATCAGACGCCTAGAGAGATTCCGACAAAGGGGCCCCTTAATTGGACGCTCTTGTTGGTCGATCCATTTTCTTATAGGCAGAGAAATCTTTTTTGTAAAAGTCGATTGAATAGAATGAGGATATATATATGGCCGTGATGGTTTGATAATATTTTAAATAACTCACTTTTTTTATTAGTGTGCAAACATAAAAATGTTTTATTTCTGAAAAAATTGATTCTAGAATAGAGTCGCTTATGAAAGTCCTGTCAACTGTGGCCATTGCGACGTTAATCCACCAGCCTGACAACTTTTCTGATTTAACTTGGGTATAACCATTTTCTGAATTCCGGGTACCAAGAAAAAGATTAAAATTCCGACCCCCCCCCCCCCCCCCCCCCAGAAATACCGTTTGTTGATACATGGCACAATCATCGAAAGTAATTAAGCAAATCCTGTATTGGTGGGTTAAATCCGGGGAATGAGCAGGTCTGTTAATAAAATTATGTTTTAGCATTTTAATAGGAAGTTTTGTCATTTTAAAATGACTTTATTGGTTTTAACTGGAAAACCGACTTATAATATATTGGATTTAGTATTGAACGTTACATGTTTTTTTAAATGTTGTTAAAACTCCATGTCTTTAAACACCCAATTTCAGCGATTAAAAGGATAATTTTCAAATTAGACCCTTAAAAGTTGTTTTTTGAAGCTTTTTTTATGGAAATTAATACCGAATCTGCCCTAAAAAGGACTTCAAACTGCCATTGGTAAAATAGTTACTAGTGGATATCTTTTAAGGGCAGATAGCTTTTATTTTTAATATTTTTTATCATGCTTTAGATATATATTTTTAAATTATGGTTAAATTTCTTTTCCCCATCTTTTGAAACTTAGGCGTTTAAATACTTTAAAAAACGGAATGCGCAACAACCCTGCATGACAGAAGAAGATATCATTTAACCAAATACTACATATGAAACTTAGTATAGTTTTGCTTCTATGATAAATACATTTTACATCCGTATTCAGAAAATATTCTTTGAAAAAAAATGTAGAGGGTTAAGTAGTTAGACCGCATCTGCTAACCTTATTTTTATAGCTAAAAACATTTTGTTTTTGCAAAACAAGTTATGAAGCATAGTGTAAAAGAAAAGAATATATAACGGATATTTGAATAAAATATCAGTCAATAGCGTATCAAACTATTCCGCCTATATGTCGTCGTGTGGACAATGTTAGAAGATGGGTAATCTCATTATGGTAACCTTCCATATAAATTTCTCAAACTGGGATGGGTCGGTGTTTATCTTTGGAGATTTAATTTTCCAAGCTTTAACGAGACAAGAATATTTTTGAAAAGCATGCTTTTCGTTTAAAAGTATTGCTTTCCTTAAAATCGATTTTATTGAAGAATAAATCTTTAAGTTTTTGCGCATAGTTGACTCTTTGAAAAAATAAATTGTAAAAAACGCTTTTATATGTTTTGGGGTTATAAAAATAAAAGTCAGAGTAGATCACCCACACAATGAGAGACCCTAATTGTTTTCCGCTAAAGTTGAATGAGTCAATTTATGTGTAATTTTTAACGAAAATTGTAGCTAACATTTGAAAATTATTAGATGTGTATCTTCTTCTTTTCTGCAAGCAACCTCAGTAAAAAACTCCATTAAAAAAAGAAGCTGTAATTAATTCTTAGACTAGTTTCTGCATTTTGTACGTACTGCAATTTAAAACCCTATCATATACCACTACACTTCACAGAATATACTTATTCATATTGATCTGTACACAGTACACACACTCTCACTAAAAATCGTTTTCAAGTTTACCATCAAAGTTTAACCATCCCTTTATACCATGTTTTTAGTATCCGTAAAAGCAACATTGTGCTAAAACCCATAAGTAGTATTACATATAGATTCTACCTGTTTTCCTTATCTGTAAAACTGTTTTTACTACGCTATTACACATCCCGTAAGGAAGACCGGTTAATGGAACTTTCTCTCTTTTTCTCTTTGACTGTTGGGTATCATAAATGATGTGAATGTATCAAGTGTTTTGTTTGAATATTCTAGTATGGCGGATTAAGTTGTTGGTTCAAAGAAGGTTAACATATTTTAAGTTAGTTTTTTAAAAGTATATTTGTTTTATATTTGTTATTTGTTTATAAGCTTTTGAATATATTTTAGCTTTTTTCAAATGAAATCCCTGTGTTTAAACATTTAGTTTTCCTTTTTTTATTTGCAATTTTTATTTTTTAATGGATTTGTTTTAAAATATGGACTGTTACAGTAAAAAAAAAACATCTTTTTTATACACAATTTTGGTAATAGTTGGGGCATGGCATAACGTAAGCTATTTTACCATTGGTTTCGTAAATTTGACTCTGATGATTCCCAAATAATTTATTCTACCACCAAATCATTACTTGTTGTTATAGCTTTTTTTTTTTACAGTTTTGAAATGGTTTATTTTCACTCAAGGAACATAATTTAATTTATAGATCTGCATTCTAATAGATCATGAACTGCGACGAACATCCTTGCCAGTAGCGAGATTTGAACCAAACCTAATTTCCTTTGTTCTAAGTACCAAAATTTAATTCTCGTTCTCTTCTTTCGTAAGTTGAAAGAAATACACTATTTTACATTCAATTCATTTCAAATTCTCGTTATTTTCATCTGGCCATACATTCCAGACCAGTGTTAAAAACACATCAACCAGCCTTTCTCTTCCAATCATTTTGTTCCGTCAGTTTACAGTCCTGTGCTTCCGTCGCGATCCGATCCCAATCCCGGCCAATAAAGCAGCCCTGTCCCCAAGATGATGAATCGATCTCTCAACTAATCTTAATCAATCACGGCGAAAGAAAAACTTTACTTGAAAGAGAGAGCTGGTCCTCTCCTTTTTCATCGTGTCTACTAGGGTTCGTTTGAATGGGGATCCCATGATTGGGAGTGATGGTAGTACGCTGGTTAGGATTTTCCTTGTCAAAATATTTGAAATGCATCATTTTAAGTTTATTTCTTAATAATAATAATGTAATAAAGTTGTTCCTACTTTTAAATTCCATGTATTTTTCTAATTATTCTTTATGTATAAAGTTTGATAGAGAATCCAAAATTAGTAAATGTTTTAAACGTATGTAATATTTCGAATACGACTGTTTGATAAATTAAAGCTACGTTTTGGTACGTGCATTATATAAAAATAGAATTTTATATCGAAAAAATTGTAAATATTGTCCCGAAAACTGCGCATACCAAAGCAGACGTAAAGATAGTATCTTAATTGACATCAATATTGGAATCGTTTATTCGTGAACTATAGTACATATTCTATCTCTTCAGTGATGGTATTATTATCGTGTATTGGACTTATCAGATCTATCAGATTTGATTAGGTTCTAAATATAAACAGTTAAAAATCAACTGAGATTTTCTCCTTCTGAATTAAATTTTCTTTTCAAAATGTTGCATGCAATGTTGACTTACACTCTTAAAACAAACGAGCGAATTTAACTCAATCTGAGTAATTTTCACTCCTCCAGTCTTGAAAATGCACTTCTCCGAAAGGAGTGGATCCTTTGTGTGTTAATCCTCCAGCAGGATCACTCCAAACGAGTGATTTTAACTCACTCTGAGTTAATATTCACTCCTTTCCAGTGTCGAAAATGCACTTCTCCAATTGGAGTGGATTTCACTCTTTTGATTTAAGAGTGTATGGTTTGTGTTTAAACTAGCTTCTCTTTTTGGATAACCGATAGTAATAACCATCCTTAAGCTAGGCAATACATGGCGGAACAAGAGCAGGTACAGGACTTGTATAGAATGTATACTTCCATCAAACATCGCCATTCATCCTCTAAGACGTTTCCGAAAGCATTTGCACGCTTCAGGGATTAACTTTGCGTGCCCACGTGACTTGCCAAATCAATCACTGATAAGTAAAAATGTTTTCAGTAACGTCTTGAAGGAATAGTGGCGATGTTTGGCGAAGATTCACATGTCCCTCGTTGTATGCCTACACCAAAACACACCATTTGCAGCATTAAAATTTTCTACGCCGAGGAAACGCGCGTAAACAAACGGAATTTTGCCTCTGATTGGTCGTTCCTACGCGATGCGTCCACCCTGATATTCGTTCGTTCTGTTACGTCAAAATCGAAGGGAAAAAAATAATATTACACTCTAACTGAATAAAAAAAAAATAATAATAAAAATATGTCTTGAAATACCGATTAAAGAGATTTATTGAATGTGAAAAACCTTTTTTTATTCGATTCTCGCACTCGGAAATTAGAACTATTTACCCTTTTTTCCGTAGAACATTTGTATACTGCATACTTTAACTGTGGTGAGGTATAGCTTTAAAATGACCACATTAAGTAATAGGCGCATCTCAGAGAGGCCTAAACCTGACCAGCATTTAACATTTATGTATCGTATTCTAGTGGACCTCAGTGGGATTCGTATATCATGTCTGGGCTCCGCGCCGACTCGCTACAGCTCCTCAACCCAAGTGGCTCGCTCTTCCAATCCCTCTAATGACGAGAATCGCCCATCCCTCGTATTTCCTGCCTAAATGTTCACTTGGAGAATCTAATGCATTTTTAACCAGCCGAATGGGTTAGGGGTTCTGTTTCGTGAAAACTATTTTAATGGATCTGGGGCGCGTTTTAGAGGGACTTTTCTCTGGGTTATTTATGGTGTGGAATCCATTAGCGGTGCTAGTTTTACGGATTTGTAATATGAAATTCGCCAAAATTCAATTATAGTTTTAACTTTTTTTTTGTTCTCTTTCGGGTATTTCGAATGCTGGTTGCGTGTTGCTTTACCGCGTTTAGTTTTTATTTTCTTTGATAGATTAGAACATGGGATCAAATTATTTAAAAATATGTTAAGCAAATAAAATATGAATTTTCTTTAAAATATAAATATTAAAGCCTGGCTTGTGCATCGATAAATATTTTTGAACGGTTATCAATTATCCTCTTCAATAAGAAATATGAAAATGCGAATTTTCATGTAACTTTTTTTTTAATTTTTTAACTTAAACATATTTTAAAGGAACATGAGGTGCAGATTATATTTCTTAGTTAATAATGGAGCGATAAATCTCCGCAGACTTTTATGGTTTAATACTTCAGAAAAGTAGTTTAAATGTGTAATGTTTAACGCTTTATTAAAAATATGATACAATACATATAAAGTTAATATATTTTTAAGAAACTAGAATGGGGAGGTAGGTACTTATATGTACAAGGCTACTATTTTTAGTTAAGGGGAAATTCAGTGTCACTAAAATGTGTATGACATTGCACGAAAAAAACTGACATAAACATAATCCGCAATATATAGTTTTCTTTTTAGATTATAAATAAAAATGGGTATACGGAGTCCGTATTTCGAGTAAATTACTTTTTTAATAACGATAATAAATCGGTTCGTTTCCATAAAAGTAATAGTGTATTAAAACATAAAACTATTCTGGCATGAATTAAATATTTCTTTATATATTTTCTCAACCTTTATTTCACATTCATAACAAATACACTCTCTCGCCTAATAGAGCCACTCCATTATATTCGTAACCCAACACATTATGCTAAACACCCATAGCACTTCCTCCATACAAAGTTGGATTGATATCTTCGTTGCACACGCTCGCTGCTTGTTAATATTCTGCGCGAACTTGCTTCCAACAGCATTAAAATTATGATAATTTCGCCTCTTCGCTTACAGAAGTTGGTTCTGTATCGCGCCGTCTTATGTGTAATGTGGTTTTTGGTGGATAATATACATTGGCCTTCAGAAAGACTATTTGTTCATCGTTCTTGTTGTTTTATTTTTAACCTACTTTTTCTTTCGTTTTTTAATTTGAAAGAATTAAAAAAATGAAAGTAGGTATTGACATGCGGTCGATGTCCGTCCGTCCGTACCCCCCTTCCAAAACTCGTTCTATTAATCCGATCTTGAAAATTCTTTTTTATTAGAAAGGTCCTCAGGGACCTAACCTCAGAGACCCAACTTTTATAGTTTTTGTCCGTCTGTCTGTATGATCGGAATGACATAAATCTACTATTTGTAGACAAATTTCCTATTGAATTAGTATTGAAATTCAATTTCGTGTCATTTCAATCACTGTTGCCAACTCAACAATTGCATGAGAAACTTTATTCATTTAAAAATATTATTTGGCACACAATTTATAAATCAGTTTAGATTGCCGTCAGGAATGTGATTATTGATTGTTTATTATTTGTTTACTAAGTAAGTGGCAAGGCATATTTTTTGCGTATAATCCTGATTACCTTTAATTGAAATATCGTATAATCCTGATTACATTTCCTATTTTATTGATATTGCGTATAATCCTGATGACATTTCCTATTTTAAGTGCATTTTGGATTGGTGCATTTGGTAATATTACCTTGTTGTGAACAGTAACTTCATCTCTAGACACTAGTGGGAAAATATAAGAAATTATGTTTCTTTAACATCCCTGTAACTGCTTGTGTGCAATGCTGCCGAAAACGAATTGCGTGCTTCCGCCATCTTGAGACATCTTAAAGGGGGCCATCTTGAATTTGGAAAACTTTATATCAGAAAACTTCCTTCGTAATCTGACGCTCCTTTAAGCATTTGAGTGACGGTGTACTTCCTGCTATAATTTGTGGAGTTGAGTTTGCTTTGAAATTTTTATTTTCTTTTTCTAGTAGAGAAGTTTTTAGTTTTATAATTTCTTAATGGAGGGTAGTTAACAGCATTTATTTTTAATGGAACATTCGTTTTGCTTAGGCATCAAAGAGGTTTTTTTTTTACTATTGTTGGCTAAATTGTTGTTAAAAGCATTTTTATTTGAAAACGTTGCAGGTCTTTTGTATTTAGGGTTTTCGCTGCTCATTTTAAAATGTAACACTGCTTTTAGAATATTTATGTTGTTAATTGAGTGTAGACCATATGTGACGCATTTTTCAGAACAGTTTTTATTAATAGAAAAAAATCTTAGTTGTAAGCGTAAGGAAGGCTTAAATTACTGATCTATTAAAATATTTGTTGATCCAAGTATGTTGTTTGATCCAAGTTATAAGTTTATTAGTTATTTGTAGTGTAACATTATTTTTCTTTGACTCTTACATATGGCATTGTGAGGTTGCTCTGCTAATGCATAAAAAAAATCCAGGAGATCAATTCATTTTCTAAGCTGCTTTGTAACTTGGTTTACGAAAATATGAAACTACAAGAATCCAAAAAAGGGGGGAAAATGCATCTCTTCTTAAGAATCCATCGTTTTTGAAAATGTTAACAAACATTAAAACCTGAAAACATCCTTTTCTATATATTTGCATGTCATAATTTTCTTTTTGTCTTGTTTTCTAAACATAACAAATGTTTCGCATATCCTTTGAAGGAAAAAGTACCTCTTTTTATAATCTCTGGATCTTCCCATAATGAATACCTCGTTATTCACAAGAGATATCACTATTTTCTTGTTGTCAATAGATTTGCGGTCTCATGATTAATGAGTATTTCAAGTGGGCTTGGTCTCCGAAAATAAATTGTTGTTTTGGGGTTACTGTTTCGGTTTCCTTGAAGCATATTTGATGAGATAGTTGTTTGATAAATATATTTTTGTTTGCATGAGAAGTAATGATATGTAGATTAATTTTTTATTTGTGAAGTATTGAAAATAAGTTTTCGAGAAAAAATGTGCCTATATGTTTTATTTATTTCGGGATTGATAATTTTCTTGCTTCATAACAAAAAATCTGATGCATTATTTAATGTTCTTCGCCAAACTTTCAAAATTTTTTTTCAATGATTGTTAAATTAACAAATTTGTTCCGTTATACAAGCAAAAGGTAATGTCTTTAAATTAAAGAGTACAATTTTTACGTTGATTACATATACTTGCTTAGAGTTTTTTTTATGCGAAAAAATATGACTACACCGATTGATAAAATGCGCAATACCGCTTGAAAGAATCACAGAATTAAACATTTTCTCTTTTAGTTTTCTGTAAACCTGTTTTTACTACGTTGTTACTTTTCCTGCAGAGAAAGTTACAAATTTGTGCGATGCATTTGATCTATTATAGGTTCATTAAAAGTTTCCTACATATAGTTTAAGCAGATGCTTAAATTCTTTTTTTTTCATTGAATGAATGTTTGAACCACGAGTCAAATATATTATTCACTAAATTTAGCAGAAAACTTAAATTTATCTTTGTTTTCCTCCATTCTTCTATGTATGGAAGCACCACACTTGACAACTCAATCAGCCAGGTCCGCTTTGTTTCTTTAGAGGGGGGTTGAGATACCCCCTCCCCCAATCTTTATAACGTAGGAACACGTATCTACCCTTTATAGCAACAATGGTATACGTATTAAATAAGGGTGTAGTTTTAAAACTCGCATTCTCTAGAGCATAACAAAGATATTGGGTCCAGTTCGTTCTTTCGCAAATTCTTCTTTATTGGCTCGACAGCCCTTTGTGGGCCAGGGCCTTCCTCAGAATCTTCTTCCATTCTGATCTTGTTTTGGAAGCCGACCTCCAGTTGTGCACTTTAATCGTTCTGAAATCTTCGTCTACGCAGTCAATCCATCGGAGTTTGGGCCTCCCTCTTGCCCTGGTGCCGATTGGCTTATAGTG
This sequence comes from Hylyphantes graminicola, assembly GCA_023701765.1. NCBI lineage: Eukaryota > Metazoa > Arthropoda > Arachnida > Araneae > Linyphiidae > Hylyphantes > Hylyphantes graminicola. The sequence continues at coordinate 41,574,511 of CM043113.1, read as the reverse complement.
GAAGACTCTAAATGTTAAAGAGTCTCGGTTCATTCTGCACAGATGTCCAGCGAGTTTCATCCGGCTGACTATTATGAAATTGATGATATCTGCTTCCCTATATAATCTATATAGTTCATTGTTATATCTGTGCCTCCATATGCCATTGATGTTCACTGCACCCATAATTTTTCTCAAAACCTTTCTTTCAAAGACAGCTAGTCTATTTTCCTGCGATTTTGTCATGGCCCAGGTTTCTGAGCCATAAGTAAGCACTGGTCTTATGATGGTTTTATAGAGTACAATCTTCGTTTTCCTTTTAACCAGTTTGGAGCTCAGGAAATTTCTCAACCCATGTAGGCATCGATTAGCAGCGACAGTGCGTTGCTTTATCTCAGTGTCTAGATTGCTCTGGCAGTTTATATTTGAGCCTAAATAATTGAAGCCCTCTTACACGTTCAAATTTATAACGACCAATTTCCAAGAATTTCAAACTCTCTGTTGTCTTGCAGACAGGCATATATTTTGTTTTGCTGTCATTAACACTTAGGTGTATTTTTGCTGCAGAACTTTCGATGGCAGTAAATGCATCTGACAAAGTCTTCTTAGTTCTTGCAATAATAACAATGTCATCAGAATATGCAAGGAGTTGGGCTGACTTATTGAAAATGGTTCCTCGGGTATTAATACCAGAATCTCTAATGGACCACTCAAGGGCCAAATTAAAAAGAAGACAAGCAAGTGCGTCACCTTGCCTTACACCATTTTTTACTTCAAAATATTCTGTAACGTTTCCACCTAATCTGACACAAGAGAAAGATGGACTTAAAGTAATTTTTATAAGTCTTATCAATTTTTCTGGGATCCCTAGATCACCAAGAGCCTTCAAAAGCATTTGTCGGTTAATGCTGTCATAGGCAGCCTTAAAGTCAATGAAAAGATAGTGTAAATCAATTCCAAACTCTCTTGTTTTCTCCAGAATTTGACGCAGGTTGAAAATTTGCTCAATGTGGACTTTCCTCTCCTAAATCCACACTGATATTCACCAACAATGCTTTCAACCAGGGGTGAAAGCCTTCCAAAAATGATGTTTGAGAAAATCTTGTAAGAGATATTCATTAGACTGATCCCGCGATTGTTGGAACAGTCTGTTGGGTCACCTTTCTTTCGCAAATTCAGCCAATTGAATTTGCCATTATGAAAAGTTTCAATGAACGGACCAAACTCTATATCTCAGTTATTCTTTGGAGGAGGTAAGTTTTGCGATGACGTTTATTCATTTAACCCTTTCAGTCCCAGTGATGCTATTTGGCATCATTTTTCTGATCATAATTTTAAAAAAAATAATAAGTCTACTTCTATTGGGATTAATAAAAAATATTTTCGGAAAAAGTTGCCGGTCCACTGGCGCAACGGTTAGTGTACTAGCCTTTGGAGCTGCTGGGCTCGGGTTCGAATCCCGGTTACGGCATGGATGTTTGTGTTTGTCAATAAATGTTGTTATTTGCCTATGTGTTTGTGGCGTCCTTCTTTTGTGTGTCTCTTGTGACTGTCTCTTCTGGCGAGCGGGTTAATGGGCTATATATCCTACGCCCTTCCCTTCTAGAGGGCGCAATCACTGTCATTTGTCATTCGGAAAAAGTTTGAAGAATCGAATGATTTGTTTTTTGACATCATAATTGGATATAGACGATCAGAAAAAAATATCTAAAATTATAATGCCGAATTGTCATTGGGACTAAAAGGGTTAAGCCTCTTGCTGCACTTTGCTAATGGCATCGCTCTTTTTAATTTATTTATAGAACTGATTTTAACCACTCTTTAACTATTAAAATGAGCTTGTAACTCTAGGCTTGTTTTAAAGCAGTTAATTTTAATTCATATTTTCGACGCATTCCTTTCTTAAAAAAAAGATATGTTTAGATTTCACTTCCTAGAAACATTTCAGCTGTTAGAGCGTTTTCGGCCGTTTTCTAATTTTAATCTGAATTGGATATTGTGTATTTGCTATTTATTCTTACGATGCATGCAACATTGCTTCTCGAATACACCTTCCTAATGAATAGATATAACTAGAAGTTATTAACTAGTTGCTTATTTTTGTCTTTTTGGATAGGGAAATAGCGTGATTATTGTGTTTGAAAAATATTACTGCTTGATTTAAATTTTATAAGAAATTTCCTTAAGTTTGTTAAACTATGATTTTGTACAACGGCTGAAGGAAGAAAAACAAGATATTTGTAATTTTAACAACAAGTGTTTTAAAATTCAACATCTATGCAACAGACAAGCCAGAACATAGTGTAATACAAGTAGGTTTTTTTTTTTTCAAAATGGACTTACTCTGCTATGTTTCTGACATGGGAAATCTCCCGGGAAACCGCCGAATCATTAGTTATATGGGATGATCCGGATGGGATAAATATGCAAATTCCGACACAATGTTGTCGAGTTAGGGGCTGTTGAAATATTTCTTCTCTTCCCCCTTTTGTACTTGGTATGTTTGTTTAACCGGGGAAGGACAAGCAGAATTGCTTTCCGAATACGTCCTTCTGGGGAATAGGTATATCGGTTATGATTAATGCTTGTTGCCAGGTGCGGTTGTGCTTTCGTATGGAGTAGAGTTGTTCGTTTGCTGCTTGTCTTTTTTCTTGTTTTGGATGGGCGGATGTATTGGAAGAGTGTGATTTGTGTTTGGAAAAGATTTTTTATAGTGTTTGTTTGAGCGCAGGATGAGAAGTTTGTTTATGTGTATTGTTGAATTTTAGTAGTATTTGGAGTTTTGCTAAGAATTTTTTTAACAAGGCTTTGACTTTTCGACCGCAGTTTGCATATTGCTTAAGTGTTGCAATGATTTTGTTGAGAATGCTTTTTACTTTGTATTGGGATTTTGGTTTCTTTATTGTCTGCAAGTTATGTTATTAATAAATTAAATGCGACTTAAACTAATTTTTACAACAACTTTGAATAGATTATTAACCAATACATTTTAATGTTTCTAAAAGTTATTTAAGAACAAAAAATGTCTTCATTTTTTTTGTACCCTGCTGTGCCTAATTATTATTTTCGCTACACTTGATGCATTAAAATTGTTGAAATATTGATTATTCGTTTCGGACATGTTTTATATATTTGTATTGTATATTCAATGCTGGAAACTTTAAAAATAATTAAACTAATACCGTAATTTTTTTTTTTGCTCAATTATATTGACATTAAAAATGTAGATTTTTAATTTTCTTCTATCATCTTATTTGGTTAAATTTAAAAACTGTAACTCTTTTACTATCTACGTGCAATAATAAATATTTCTGTAGATTTTGAAGAAAACAAATATCAGCTCTAGGTGAGGCATCACTAAACTTAAAGGTACAGGCCAATGTCGCATTTCCATACCTCTACAACAATTCGCTTTCGTCATACATCCCCTTTATCTACAGCTAACAACTCTATCTCAATATCCATACCCTGGTCTGTTTGATGTATCATGATCCGAAATGGCGTTGAATAGATATCCGAATGGCCAATGTGGATTATAACGATAGGCTTTGTCGCTGAATAGATTCACAACACTGGTTGTCACACTGAACGTCATTGTACACAAAGGGATACTCGGAACCCACCCAGTCTGGATGGACAGATACTGTTTTATGGGAATAGTCATTATGATGATGTGTATGTACTGATTGTCAGGCTTTATTGTAGTGTACGAGAGATTTGGTTCTAGGGTTTATCGCATTTAGTAATATGGACCAACATTCAATAGGTCCTATATTTAAGATGTATGCATCTATTATTGCATACAAGATTTTTTGAACATATGAAGACTTGAAAAGTGTAGTTGTTAAACTCGCATTCTCCTAAGTATAACTAAGATATGGAGTCTGACCCGCTCATTGGCGAGTACGACAGATTGAAGTTGTCGAATGTCGAAAAAAAAAATGAAACACAATCAGAACAAAACCCTATACTTTTTAGAAAGTGTTACAAATGAACCCATCATATAAACAGTTTTTAAGATTAAGTTTGAAATACAACTAATAATAAACTTTAAAAAAGTAATCCTTTAGCAATCAACTAAAAATCGTAAAACCTTAAGATGGTGTCCATGTACCTAAAATGGCTTCATTGTAAGATACAATTTGCCTGCAATTTGCAGATTGAAAATTGTATTCTAATCCTCCATCTTCCTTCCATCGTTTGTACAATTAACCATCCAGGTGAAATAAGGATTTTCAAAATTTACTAAGACATTTATGTTAGGAATTATCTTTTTAACAATTTCTAGTGGTAACATTTGCGAGTGTAGCATGCAGTCGTATAAATGTGCTTTTAAAATGTAGGGCCCCATAAAGAAATGATTGTCTTCATAAGATTTGTCTTCGAATTATTCTAATGCCTAAAAGAAGCCTCGGAAAATTGTAATTTGAAAAGGCAGAAACAGGTGTTAAATTTCCTTCGCGTGTTACGTGAAAGATGTCTTTATTGTGTTTATATCTTTAAATGCCATTTACTGAAGTAGTTTCAGTTATATTTTTTTTCTCAAATTATGTGCACTTTTCGTATTTGCTGTGTGTAGTTTTCTTTATTGTTATAAATATTTAAAGTTATTATTATTATTCTGATATATATGATAAAACTGTTTATTTGTACAACTAAGCCAACACTAACTTATTTACACTATGTATTTTAATTAACGTATTTTATATGCATTTTATTTTCTGCTAAAATGTATAAATAATTGTAAGTAACGGTACGTTTAAGAATCATTTGAAAAAATAAAAGGCGAAAAGAATAATGTTTCAAATGATAATAGTACTTAAATAGTGTTGAGGAGCGGTTATGAAAGTTAATGATATTTAAATATGATAACATTGCTGGGGGACTTCTACTTCTCCATTTTAACTATCACTAATTGAAAAAATAGGGAAATATTTATATGCATGTATGTTTTTACTGTGAGTAAGTAGTCCAATATAAGTATGTTTTATCTATCAAAGAGACTAATGATAGATATTGATATATAAAAATGAGAAGCAGGGGCACCCTCTACAATAGTAGCACCAGTATTTTCTAAAAGTAGTTTTATAAAAAAAATGTAAGTACCTACCACCTTTCCAATCCCGAAATAACGACATATCTAAAACATAATGACACATTCCTTGATCCATACGAAACCAATATTTCTTTCTTCACACTAATACCTCCTTGTATAGTGACGCCTTTACTTTCTTCAGCTGTTATATTTCTTGTTTTTTTCTTTCTTCTCGACAGCTCTTCAAATCCATTCCATTTTCCACTCGGCCAATATGCGTACTATCTCACACACTACTTAACTTCTTTTTCTGCAAGTAGTGGTAATTTCCCTTCACCAAACCCAGCATAATGGTGTTTGTTGGTTTGAAATGGTTTTAACGTTTTCTGCTCAAACTATGTTAAAAACGTTGTTTGTCTTCTGATGAGATTGGGTTTAATCACGGAGTACTCGACTACTAATGCCACAAAGAAGCTCTCCCAAACACGCTAGGGACGGAAATTTTGGCATCATAGTTCCGAGTGACGTTGTTCCGAAGATTAAGATAACCTGTCTCAAAACCTGTTCGGAACCACTCGTTTACAACTGACCACATTTTTTGGGTTCCGAATGCGTCCGAACTAGTTTCTCGATCTTCGGCTCTCGGAACAGTGAAGCATCAAAAATTCCGTCTACGCTCACGTTTGGGAAAGCTTCTCTGTCCTTGTTATTGAAGTTGGCCGTGGTTTAATTTCTAACTTTTGAAACTACGTGCTCATTTTGTTTAGCAACAAAAAAATTCTAATTTATATCTGATGTGATATAAAATGTAAATATTATTGTAATAAATACATTCCCGCTGTTTCAATTTCATCAAGTGAAGGAAGGTTTGGCGTACAAATTATTTTGATTACGTTTTTTTTTTTAAATATTTATGTATAAAATAAACTTTTTTTATGCCAAGCATGAAGCCAGCGGTTAAATTACCAAAAAGGCAGATCCTTACATATATCGAGATATAATTTGAAATTGTCTCTTTCTTGGGTTGTAAAAAGAGTGGGCCAGCAAGTTAATCTCGCGTTTTTAAACTGGGAATTCCTGGACGGATCGGCTATACATTAATTAAGGGTTACTATAAGAAAATTAATATTAAAAAATTATAGATTTATGCGATAAAAATTGTCAATTTGTGTGATTTATTAGACATACGCGCATGACTATTTGACAATAACTTTGAAAGAAGTATATATTCTTCAACATTGCAAGGATTAAATTAAAGTTTTTATTTATTTAAATATGAAACAACGTGTAATATGTATATTTTCTCTTTAGTCATGCTTAACCTTTCTATTAAATGTTGCTGAATTAATATTAGTAATTTAGTCTTTAATTCAATAAATAGCAAATAAAATAAGTTCTTGGAAGTAAGATGTTTAAAAAAATGTGTGCTAAAAACACTTATATTTTCTATCTCTAGCATTTCGTGATCTCTCTCCATTTCAGCTTCCTTATTACCCATCACATTTTGTTCAATTTCGGTATAGAAATATCTTTTCAAACCAATTAGGGATAGACCGATGGCGAATTTTGGCCGATGGGCCGATGCCGATTGTTTACCGATTGTTCAAAATTTACATCGGCCGATGGGCCGATGTTTTTCGCCTTCCATCGGCCGATGCCGATGGCCGATGGAAAAAACCAAAATGCAAAATTCTGTAAATCTCTATGTGTAACCCAAAAAACTATGAAATAACGCGATCCTTCCGATTTTCATATTTTTTTAGGATAGTATGTCTGGTCTTAATCGCGGAACTCCAGGGATACGAAAGTCACGAAACTACGGCGATCCGAAAGTCGCGGAACAACGGCGATCCGAAAGTCGCGGAACTACGGCGATCCAAAAGTCGTGGAACTACGGCGATCCAAAAGTCGCGGAACTACGCCGATCCGAAAGTCGCTAAACTCCGGGGATCCGAAAGTCGCGGAACTCCGGGGATCCGAAAGTCGTGGAACGCCGGGGATCCGAAAGTCTCGAAACTCCGGGCGATCAAGTCGCGAAACTACGGGGATCCGAAAGTCGCGAAACTACGGCTTATCCGAAAGTCGCGAAACTACGGCGAATCCGAAAGTCGCGGAACTCCGGGGATCCGAAAGTCGCGGAACTCCGGGGATCCGAAAGTCTCGAAACTCCGGGCGATCAAGTCGCGAAACTACGGGGATCCGAAAGTCGCGAAACTACGGCGAATCCGAAAGTCGCGAAACTACGGCGATCCGAAAGTCGCTAAACTACGGCGATCCGGAAGTCGCTAAACTACGGCGAATCCGAAAGTCGCGGAACGCCGGGGATCCGAAAGTCTCGAAACTCCGGGCGATAAAGTCGCGAAACTACGGGGATCCGAAAGTCGCGAAACTACGGCGAATCCGAAAGTCGCGAAACTACGGCGATCCGAAAGTCGCGAAACCACGGCGATCCGAAAGTCGCGAAACTCCGGGGGATCCGAAAGTCGCGAAACTAAGGCGATCCGAAAGTCACGAAACTCCGCTGATCCGAAAATCGCGAAACTCCGCGGATCCGAAAGTCGCGAAACTACGCCAATACGGATTTTAAAAGAAACAAAAAAAACATCGGCTTACATCGGTTGGCCGATGTTTTTTGAGGCCGATGGCCGATTTTTTTCACTAAATTAGCATCGGCCGCCGATGGCAAGGCCGATGGTAAAATTTTCAAACAATCGGCGCCGATGCATCGGCCAGGCCGATGCATCGGTCTATCCCTAAAACCAATACAGAGATAAGTACTACGATGGTAGGTGGGGGATGCAAGGGATAGAAGTTATGTAGGCTTTCGAGATAATAGCCACACCGTTAGTTTTTTTCTCTTCGGAACCCTTTCGGGACTTTAATGTGTTCTGGAACGATTTATCGGCGATATATATTACGCGTGTCATGATGCAAGGCCTGAATGGTAGCATAGTGGGTTTTTCTTCTTTGCAGCCCTCTGCAATTGTTTGTTCGTTGTTGTATTTATCGCTGTACAGGGATTGCGGCCCCCAATGGACGAGGGATATAAGGGATTTCTTATATGATAGAAGGAAAAGTTACGCTTCAATATTGGGGTAAATTGTGGTTCTAGGTGCAGAAAAGCTAACCCCACTGTGGATTCTAAATCATACGTTGTTCAAATTTCTAATATTTTCTTTACACATCATAATATATTGACTAAATAATTTTGTATTTGGGACATACGTTTGAAAAAAATTCCCTCACACTCATCTTGTGTTTACTGTAGCCCTCGTATAGCCTAGTCCTAGTATGTTCATTCAATCAAACCGATTCTAGTTTTTACTTCAGTGATTTTTCTCGTTTATTGGTGGATACCTAAGTACTAATCATAAGATTTTTTTCGAAAGGTTGAGAATTATGATCGACATTAAATATATGAAATCTAAACATCCGTGAAGCTTGCGTTTTGTGTTCTTGATTGAATTCGATCAACTTGATTCTTACAATTAATACCTATTGCAATCAAATAGGGGCTACATAGTGAATTAGATTAGTTATATGTTAGTATATTTCGAATAATTTTTATATTTAACTAATAAATGCCGAATCATAAACATTGTTCGGTTGTCGGCTCGTCACTTGATTGTGGTTCTAAATTCTGATGCCCGTCTAGAATAGCCCTCATGTAGCACTGTCCATAACTAACCTAACCTAAGCATTATTATTATTATTTTTTGAAAAAAGATTGTCAGATTTTATCAATTACATTACACGTTCTTTTTTAATAGTTAATTCCAATTAAAAAATCTTTATCTAAATATCTAACATTACAACTTCGATCTTACTTAAAAACTTCCTACATTCAATCACAATTTTAACCGTTTATATTTATATATCGAGTTTTAAAAGAAATATCATATTTGGGCTATGCTCGAGGTAAAACGAACACCAAGCACTTAAATAACACAATGAACATTTGCAATGTCAAAATATCTGTTTCACGATACCATTCTTGGATACATGGACCTCACTTTGTTTGGATTGGCCTTTAAGAAACCCCGGCAAACGAGGAAGTTGTCTCGAATCCAGAAATGCGTTATCGATGGATGGGAAAAGCGCAAATTGTGTTTCGTAGGGGATGCCATTAGTTTCGGTCGGAAATGTAAAGTGCCAATGATCTCCTCGTAGTTAAGTTATGGAAGGACGAACCCGGAATGAACTTCTTTCGTCTGTGTTATTGAAAAGGCAGAGTTGGAGAATGTCTTATTTATTTACTAGTGTTGATAATGAGGTTTAACATACTCTGTTGGCACGTAACCCTGTAATGCATGATTTTTTTTTTCATCCAGAAAAAATATATTTGTATCTTTAATACTCATATACGTTATGGGAAAAGTACTGAACAACAATTAATTGCATTGGTATTTAAATAATATCAATTTTTAAAATTTTTGCCATATGGCAAAAACCAACTACATATTTTGATACTCCAATTTTGATAAGAATGACTAGAGAAAACTACTAAATATATTTTAAAATAATCCTCTTGAACTATATTTTTTTTCAAAACAATTTATTTGTATTTAGTACTAATATTATTATACTTTGAATGCTGCCAAAGACGTAATTTCACAACAGTTAATAACTTCACTCTTTGATTTTGAATACACTTTTACTACTGTCATCTATGAGGGTTATAGGCAACTAAAACTTCAAAAAGGAATGCAATAGAAGAAAAAAAACACAGATTTGTCTAGAGGGAGCTCTACTTTAATGGAATAAAGTGGATTATGTTACTTGTTGCCATATGGCAACAGTATGCATTAGAGGGTTAAAAGGGGACGAGTCGGATAGAAAGAGTGGACAAATATGCAGAAAACCAATAATACATTGTGCTTTTCACGTAAATATGCGATAAATTTTCTCAAATTGATTTAGTTTTATCTTATTACTAAATTCACCCGATAAAAATGAACTCAAAGTTTAATTTCGACTGAATTTATTTTAGAAACAAATAAATGCCGCAAAACTGTAAGTAAATATGCTTTTTTAGAAAAGAAAAGGTTTAAGATTCAAAAGTAAATCGCATCTGCCATCATATCAAATTATCTTTTTTAAAAAAATAGATGTTCGTATTTATGAAATTGATCACCAAAATTAATATTCATTTTCATAAAATATCATAGAAATCTTTTGAGTCTGTTAAAAGTTAAAGCAAAAAAAGCATTTGGTGCTTTCTGATCGATTGCAATTCTTTCAGTTTAATGCACCGTATCATTTGCGTTTACATTCTATTATCTTTTCTACTTCCAAAATTTTTATTCAGTTATTGAAACGAAATCATACGCATATTTTCTTTTGTACAAACAATCAAACAATACTTGCTTTTTTTCATCATATCTTCGAATTATTTTTGAATTCTGCTTCAAAAAGACTCTTTTACAGATTACCCAGAAAAGAAAGATATATATATATTTTTTTTTTTTGTAATTTTCGAAAAATTTTTAGTTTCGTAACATTTATCTTTATATATATATATATATATTTTTTCATTTGATTTGATGCTTTTCTCAAAATTCTGATCAAATTAGATTACTTTTTTTTCTTAGAAAATATTATGATACGAAAAAATAAATACTAAGTTTTGAAGTGTTTCATTTCTTTCTCTTCACATTCCTGATTTTGGAGTTAAAATGAGGATGATTACATTTTTTCACCTTTGTTTGCAGATGGTTGCTTAAACGACAATGTTAGTTTAATGATAAACTTACTTTTCTGTTTAAAAAAAAGGCTTAGAGCAAATTTTAAATATCGTTTTACAGTTTGCATTAGAAATTGATTTAGTATAGTTTTATGCAAGGAAATTGAATTATATATCCGATACTTTAAATCCAAATTTTTATTGACATTTAGGTAGCATCAGGTTAAAAAAAAAACGTACCCTCGTATATAAATTTACGTATCCTTATTCTCGCTAAACTTCGATCTATAAGTTTGTTAGAAGTTCTAATAGATGAAGATGGTATAAATTTACGTTTTTTAGCGTTATCTTACTGTGAAAATCATCGTTATTAACAACATTTTGGGGACATTAAAGATATTTTACAGATGCAATATGTGATTCTGTTGTTATTATAAGCTACATTTATTTTAAAAACATTTGTCGAAACTTGTTAAGTATTACGTTTTGTTTTATGTAGCAACCCATGTACAAATACTTATTTTTATTACTTATGTAATAAATTTTTCATGCTTAAGTTTTCTAGAGTGTTTATGGTAGCTTGTTTGTTTTTGCGAAACATTAATGGACTCGGCAAAATAAATATTTGAACAAGCTTACAGTTAGTATAGTAAACAAATATTGATACCACCGTTAGTGACACTTAAATTCTTTTTACCATAAGTTCAAACATATTACAAAATAAATTTTTGTAAGAAAATAATATGATTGTTTTTTTTTTCAAGATATTTGTTTGATCATGAAAAAAATGTTATTTCAAAGGAAAAGGTATTTCATAAGTTTTCGTCATTTATTTTATGACATTTTGTTTGTTATTTTTTTTTCCTATTCTGCATACAATAATTGAGTTATTTAATGAAGAGTTATTTAAAACCGGGACTGTTTCCGAATTCCAAAAACATCTAAAAAAAATAATATTTAAAATGTTTATGAAGAATATTTCATATAAGCGTAACTTTTTCAATAAATTTGTATATGTTATTTTAAATCATATATTTTTAAAAACTTCATGTTATTATGAAATTTTAGAACATCTCGATTACAATTACTAAGAATCCTATAAGAGTAACTACTTTTTACTACGAATGAGTTTTGGGTACATTTAACCTCTTTTTTTTTTCATAAAGTTTCGATCATCACTACTAGGCCTTTTTCGCAATGGTTCACCGGGGGCTGGGGAGCCCAGTCGGTTAGGCATTCGCCTATAGCATGCGAAATGTCCCAGGTTCGGGTCCGGGCATGGCCAAAATAACTGCCGACCTTTAAACGACCCGTGCAGCCAAAAATATCCGAATAATAAATACCTCATATAAGGGAGGGCACGTTAAATATCCTTCAAAGTCCTAACGTTGCTTACGATGTCAGTTAACGATTGCGTTGGGTGTCTATTCAGGTGTCGGCTCGTCACTTGACTGTGGCTCTAAAATAAGACGCCCGTAGCCAATGGCCCTCGTGTAGCTCTAGTGCGACGATAATTCAAAACTAACCTAAACACAATGTTCACCTTATTTACTGTGCCAAATAATCGCAGTGACAATGTTAGGTCAAATTACATTGGATATCAACTAAAGCGAAAACCGTACTTTCGGTAGTTGCGGTGAAGGCACCGTAAGTGCGGCGAAACTTTCCGAAACCGTTAGTTGTGAAATGAGTCTAATGGTTTCTTTGTCGTTGAATTTTTTCTTGTTAGTCTGAACTTTGATTTATACTATTAAATTTAAAATAAAAAAAGAATCGATCAAACTCAAAACTTATTTTGACGTCCGACTGGTACTCGAACCTCGTGTTCTAACTTTAAGTGTATAGCTCTTTTAGTTTGGACTGTAGAGTGGTTTCAGACAGACGAACCAATGTTTTTTTAAGCCTTTTTTTAAATCAGCACCCTCCAAAACGTGTAGAAAACACAAAATTGGTTTACCGACACCATCGCAATACTTTCATTACTTCATATTTCATATAAGGTTAATTGAAAGTAAAACTAAATACTATATTTTAAGCAGTTAAATCCACTGGGAGAAAACTTTAATGCCAATTATACAAATTATCTTCCTACAAGTAAAGTGAAGTGACCCCTCTTGTGAATAGTCTCATTTGGCCTTCAAGAACACCAGTCCAATATTGATGTACTGTTTAAGCCCGACTTCCAATATGGGAGGGAAGTCCATTTACCCCCATTAATATTTACATCCAATTAGACATTCCAATTTCGCCCTGGGTCTTGTTATAAGCTTCCTAGTTTCAGATCTGTTGATAAAACTGTTCTGTTCGGATTACGTTACTTTGTTGAAGTTACCGTTCTTGATTGACTGAATTTGTTTAATTATAATTATGGGTCTTAAAAAATGTGTAAACTGTAGTTTCCAGTTTTATTTGATGAAAGAATTTTGTTAAGTTCGAGATAACTTACGCAAATAGAAGACACAACAACTATTTGAAGATTGATTCAGTTGTAGGATTTTATTAATTGCAGTTTTAAATAAATATCAATCAAGCTTAATCTTTAGCTTATTTAATTTTAAAGCAATGTTTACAAAATTTAAATGAAAATAAACAGTTTGATTTTACATAATTCAATCATTAGAAAAGTTTTATCAAATCGTCGAGAGTCGGCATTTTCGATAAGCCATCAGGCCATATGCTTCACTGAAGCTTAGAGACGCCCCTTTTGGCTGCAGCCCCGAGCAAAAGTGTTGCCACCAACATTTGGACTTATACGGTGAATTCGATTTGCACGATCTTTTCTGGTGAAACATTTGTTTTATCGCATATTTAAGAAATACGAATAATATTTAAGAAAACGAATGTTTTGAATTTATTATAATGTTGATTGAAATACTTTATTCTTTTGCAATCTAGAATTTTTTTAAAAATTTATAAACAAACTTATTTTGAACAATTAAATGAGAGTTCAACCTTTTTCTGCAATGATTGGCTTAGTTTTGCAAAAAAATAAAATCTTTGGTGTAAAACATTACACTTGTTTAAATTTTTAAAAAAAGGTATTTTACTTATTTCCACAGTCATTTTCTTCAAAGGTTCAAGCCAGTCAACAGTATCCAAAGCAAAACCTGCCAGAACTTAGAAAGAAACGAATTTGCTTAAAAATTAGCGTTATTTAAAAATTCAAAAATAAGTTTTTCATTCCAAATCGTCTTAAACAATGTGTCATAAACAGTTAGCTATCATGTTCCTCATCCTATGTCCTGGCCCCCGCCGGACACTGGCAACAGTGAAAGATCAGTTTCACATTAGTTGAAAGTGGGTCTGACCGCGACATCATTAGTTATTGGGTTTAGAACTGGGGCTCGTGTCCAATATGTCGCTGTACTTCTGCCGGTTGGGACGATTCACTCATTGAGCTCCATGGGAATTAACATTTGGCCTATCGGAATTGTTGTAAAGTTATCTACAGTTAGCCGAAATGGAGAAAGTATTATTCTCTGTCAAGTTCTTTAACGATACGATTAAGATAATTCGACAAAATTTCGTAATTTAGACTTGTGTAATACGATTATTTAATTCAAAATATTTTATATTATGGATACTGAATTAAACCTGCTTTCAAAGTACAAATGAGCTTTTGTTAGTTGTAGTGATTTGTCTAAAAAAATTGTAAGTAGCTGTTCTTATTATTTAATATATTGTTTTATTTGTTTCGATACATCTCATAACACGATTTATCTAAAATTTTATCTTATTTTGATGCATACACTCTTAAAACGAACGAGCGATTTTAACTCAGTCTGATTGATTTCCACTCATCCAGTCTGGAAAATGCACTTCTCCTTTTGGAGTGGATTCTTTGTGTGTTAAACCTCCGACAGGATCACTCCAAACGAGTGATTTTAACTCAGTCTGAGTTTATATTCACTCCTTTCCAGTGTCGAAAATGCACTTCTCCTACTGGAGTGGATTCCACTCTTTTGTTTTAAGAGTGTAAACATGTTGGTTTATGTGTGCTTATTCTCTTAATACGGTATAAAAGGTTTATTCGCAAACATGATTTACATGGTTTTCCATTTATATCTTTCCAGATTGCTTTCAACGAGCTCAACCCGTTCCCTCAACGTGTAATCAACGCAAGACGAACCCATCATTTTCAAATAATAAGGGTAACTATTCCAAATTATATTTTAGGAATTTTCTGGTGCAAATACTTAATAAATCAAAATATTTTAACCAATCAATCAGGTAGAGGTCATAAAATATAAGGAAGTGAACCACTTTTGCTGCAAAACATTAGCATACGGGAAGTGCAGTCTGTGCCAGTATAACTTGGAAAAAAACAAAGAGTAAAAAGGAAGATTGAAAAGCGCGATTGGTCCGTTAGTTGGAAACTCTTGTAAGGTAATATTTACATGCCGAATGATCTGAATACAATTTAACAAAAATACACTTTTCATTCTGTTAGGCTGCCAAATTTTCTCAAATAATATGTATAATAGTATCTTAAGCGAAATTACTGTTTTAAACATGATTTCTGGATGGATTCACAAATAATTTATGGAACTCTTTACACCCGCGGAAGGATCTTCTCCGTAGCATATTTCTATTCGATTTCTATTTAGCCAACTTAGCTTGGCAAGGAGTGTAGTAAATTTTGCTTAGTATAAACACAAAAGCGTTTTGATAAAATTTGAAGCAACAAATATGTTTTATTACCACCCCTACTTAAATGTTGTTGTAGTACCTTAGTGGAGTTTCTTAGTTGAAAAATGTGTTGCTATAGCTAATGTTAAAATTCCTTCATAGGAAGTTGACAGGTAGGTTTATAATATTAAGGTGAAAAGCTTGCCATTAATTTCTTTCAAATGAAATACTAATTGAAATGTCGAGAGAGAGAGAACATCTACAAAGACTTCTGCTTCCCCATTAAATTTTCACCACACATCCTTACGCAACTAAACAATTATCTTCCAGAGTATTTTGTGCACAATTCGTAATTAAACTTATTTAAGAAAATCCACAAGCGAAATATATGGAACTAGGGGGCTACGCCCCCTGCTCGCTATCGCTCGCCAACCCCCGGGAATTGCTACGCAATTCCCATTGGCCGCTTCGCGACCGGCTCGCTGCGCTCGCTCGCTGGTGAACATAAATAAGATTATGTGCTAGCAATTAAAAAACAAATATGAAGCAATACATAATAAATGCACAGGAAGTAAAAAAAAAAGGTTACTAAACATATCTTTTAATAATGTGACATTGATTAGGGGTTGCAGGCTTTCCGAGAGAAACACATTTGAAAACAGTTGAACTGTTTTCAATTGTTTTAATATTTTTTAGCATGTAGTACAAACACTGAAGTGAATGACATTGATCAAACTTATTTTGATGGAGAACTACAAAACTGGTTTTGGACAGCATAAGAATATTTCCAGTTTCTGGGATAATATTAAAAATAGTAAAAAAATAATAAAAGACATTAAGCTGACCATAGCCTGCTTTATTTCCCGCACTTGCATAAAGTGGCCAGGCTATTTGATATATCTGGCCATGTGAAAACAGTAAGGTCCCACACCAGGAAGAGGCTTCACGTTTGCTCTGTTTCGTTCTTCCAAAATAGTGCTCCACAGACCACAAAACTCGCAAACTTCTCTCAGTACTCCACAATCATGTTCTGGAATTGAAGATTCTCGAATGCAAATGCGTTTTGATAATGGTTGACGATCAGGTTCATTTCGGTTAGATCTTCGTATAGATGGTTCAACTGCAGTTTCATTTTGTCTCTCTAACCTTCGGCAAGCATTTCGTAAATATTGAACTGCCCTATCTAAATTCATTTTCACTATTAAAGTAAATTCGATATCAAGTGCCAAAATTCGATATCGAAACCATGTGTCAACACAAAGGTCTCAAATCCAAACCAACAAATCAAATGAAAATATAGTGTTGCCGAACGTGATTGAATATGTACAATCTGCAATATTACTGTTAAAATGTTTTCAGAAAACTATTTTTATTTCGAAATGAAAGACCGAAAAGTTCATAAAATATAAAAATGTTATTTTGTACCATTAGTTCGTTAATATTTGATGTTGCATTCCACTTTCTTAGTTTAGTCACCCACTTTCTAAATAATATGGAAGCAGAGGGCGAGCCTCAACCCATGTCAATCAACCAATCAATCGATGATTTGGAAATCGTAATTCTGCTTTTCTAGCTATATTTCTCATGGAAATATTTTAAAAAATCAGTTTTTTTTTCATAAAAATAGATGTTATATGCAAAAATATAAGTTATTAATCCATTAAATTAGTATTTTGAGTGCTGATTATTTTGGTTAAGCCTAACTTGGCTGCCGTGCTGACAGAGCCGTTGCCATTCCGACCATAGAAATTTCCCTTTTTTTCTGACCACGTAAGAAGAATATATATGGAATTTTCTGAGATCTCTCTCATTCCAGCCCCCTGTGTGTCATGTTAAGCCCTCAGCTGTCTTTTACAACAGCTGAGACAAGATCCTGCGGTGGCTTTATTTGTTTTAAGGTAAGGCAGTCACAATTTCAGGCGAATAAAATCTACGCCTTAGTAAAAAAAAAACAAAGGCCGATGTTCTGTATTTTATTAATTTTACATCGGCCTTTTTCTTTACTAAGGCGTTCAAGTGAGGCTTTTAGTTTGCGAGCGGATGCTGCTCGCAATTCGTAATTTGCCTAATTAAAATCGCCTGTGTGCTCTTTGCCTTTCGCTTGCTCTGGTATGGTTCTTGGATACCGCGAGGTGATAGAACAAATTAATTATGTAGCTTATTTTGACAAGACTTTTCGTTACTCTCCGGTGGGGAAGGGAATTTTCTGTTGGGTTTGTTTTCCGTAGGGCTTGGTTCAGGTTAGGGGATAATTTAAATATTAGGACGAAGTCGATATTTTAGAGACTCTCTTCATAAAATATGCCTATTTAGCATTATATTTATTGAAATATGTCTTTTAAATTAATAGTAAAATTTCCTGGTGGTTAATGAAGCTGTTTGCTGAAGTTTTTTTTTTTTTTTTTCAAAGTTGTGGCGTTTCTATAACCCTTGCACTTTGAGCAGCTCTTTTGCCTCTGGCAAGTCGACTCTCTACAAAGCTGGGCTGATTATTTTTGTGATTTATTTATAATCGGAAAGTTTGGTTATAATCTTAAAAGAAAACTGCAATTAATAAAATTTAATAAGGTAAAATATAAGAATATATTCTTTTCTTATATTTATTATCTTCATCTATGATGGTCATTTTAAGAGTGAAACCGGAACAACCAATTAAACAAATCGCATTACGCGGACAAATGAAACAAAGCGTTACATCATCTGAAACATTCCCATTAGATATCCCCGACAAAGCCAAAACAACGGTAGCTAATGACTTTATTAAAAAAATAACTAAGCATTACTTCAATTACGCAATATTTTTTGTACCTTTATGAACTAGTATTTCTATCATGTAAAACTGTATTGCCGTTTACTATTTCAACACATTGCTACCCAAATATAGAATTTTTTTATCTAATATAATATATTTAAATGATAGTACGGTATGTTTTAATCCTAAAGCTTCTTTGGTACCTAATATTTCGTGGCTCCATCTTTCGAAAGAATTGAAACATAAAAACTACATACGTTTCATGTAGAGGGACCGGTCATCGCCATCATTTAGGTCTTAAAAAAGTATTAAGTTTGAATTTTTAAAACGTTAATATTGTACCTGTAATTTCAAAACACGATCATTAGTTGGGGACAGTACATGAGGTGATGCCTAACATATTCAGAACTTAGTGTAGTGCATCAACTCATCTTCTCGTATTATTTTAAAGAAAAGTTTTGAAATGTTTTACTATAACCCACCATGTATACCATTTTAGTAAGTATAAGAAAACTGAAATTAAAGGAATTGTTATTGTAGATGGTTGAAATCTAACTATAATTAGCGTCCATCATTCAAGCTTTTACTTCGTATAAATGCGATATGGTTTACTTTACCCCAAGCCAACGAATATTTTGAATATCAGTGTTTTTCAAATGTTAAGTTAGCATTCCTATTCCAAGTTAGTCGGGCTTGTTTTACAAGCAACCAAAATTTTTTTACAAACAACCAATATTGTTTACCAATATTTGTCTTTTTAATATTAGCTATTTTGATATTTATTTTTCTGTTCTGCATGTGTTCACTTTCGCTCACGTCGCACGTAGTGGCATTTTTGCCCCTTCTTCTGTTAAAAAGCCGACATTTAGTTTGAACTTTAAACTTTTCCAAATGAAATTGCTTTAATTGAATAGCCCCTATTCCAAATAATTTGTGTTTAAACAAGCATGTATCATACACGACAAATTGTATTTAATGCACGTTGGGCCTTTTGTTAACTTTAACTAATTACTTGTCATTTATTTTAATGCAATACAAGAACATTTTAAATCTCCCATGAAAGTATTAAAAATTTAATTTCTTTCTTCAAGGGATACTTTTTTGACACATGCTTACATAGGGCAGTTTTTCTGAAAACACCCTACATTTATTTGCAGACAATTTCTGTTGTTAGATGGCGCCACTCTATCACACATTTCATCTGTTAAATTTTTTTTTTTTTATTAATATTTATTTTAATTGGCATAACGTAATGAATATATTTTGTACGCATGAAGAATGAAGCTTTTATTAAGCAATTCGCTTTAGCTTGCTAGGCAAATCTTTAGCATTGACTGAAAAAAATAAGTGAATATGTAATATATAATATTATCACAATATTTAAAAAAAAATTCCCTTTACAATTTAATTAACAATTAACATATAAAAACCTAAATTAATTAACAATTAAATTTATTAACAGCGTTTTTTATGTATAGCTAATTTCTTGATTATATTCTTTCTTCTTATGGAAGGAATTTTATTACCCTGTCCATTAACTTGATGTTTCTTATATTTGCTTGTATGTTTAGTAGATGTTATTGTAAATAGTTATGCAAATATACCAATTGAATTAAATGTTTTTTGTTTATAATTATTATTTCTGATAAAATATTTTTTACAGGCTCAATTAGAAGAACTGGAAATTGAGAGAAAGAAAAGAAAGTCTGCCAAATCGGATGATAACGTAGGAACTTGTGATTATATGAGCGAAGAAGATTAACACCTGCACTAACATATTTTAACTTGCACCAAAAAAAGTTGTATATGATTTATCTGAATCAATAATGTTATTAATTATATCATACATTATTTTACATTAATTGTTTGAAATTATTCTTAACGTATAGTTTTGTAATTCATATTTTCTGTTGTACTTTTTCTATTCAATATTATTATTTTAGTTATTGTAGCTTTTCTTAAAACACGGAAAACTTAAACAATCCAGTTAGTTATTTAATCATCAGGGACGCCTGCACTTATCCTACACATGTATTTTAGGGTTATATATAAACATACTTTTAATAAAGTTTTTGTCTAAACATGTTTTTCTAATAAATATATACTTACAAGCACACCGGCCACACTTACTTTCCGCGTTTCTGACGTTTCTGATTGGCTGAAGCCGTGTAAGTCACGTGGCTTTCAAGCGTACGACAATTACAATTTTATATTATATAGAGAAAAATATATTTTAATTTACTGATAATTCAAAAAAAACTTTGTTGAATGGGACGTCCAATTCATGAAATTTAAGGTTCAAGCCTTAAAAATACCCATTTTTTTCGGTCCTATCAATGCAAAACCAAGCTGTATTATTATTTTTTTGGTTTCCTTCCAGCACTATTTTTAACCAAAAATAAAAACCATTAACATAAACTGTAAAAAGCTGCTTTTTTTTCCCTGCGTCCTACTGACTGAGCTTGAACAACATCCCTCGTCATTTTTTATACAAATAAACGACTAATCCCTGCTATCACAGGCAGAAAAGGGAAACCTTAAACACATTCTTGTTAGTTTGTAATAGGAAAGTTAATGTCAAGAAAAACTGTACAGTAGACTTCCTCTTAACCGGCTTAAACGGGACCGAGGGTAAGCCGGTTAAACGAAAATCCGGTTAAACCGGAGAAATTAAATAAATTGAAATTTAGATGGTTATTTGATTGCACTTTTGTTTATTGATGATACTTGCCTTATGAAATAATTGTACAATTGAAATAAGACGTCATTTTACTGGTTATTTTATATATTATTAGTAGTATTTTACATATTTGATTACATACCTTAAAAAAACGACACCGAAAACCGATTGAACTAACCAAAAACTTGTATTTTTAGCTATTTTTGGCATTTTAAGGGTGGAAATTTTTTAGCCCGGTTAAAGCGGAGATCCGGTTAAACGGAGGCCGGTTAAGAGGGAGTCTACTGTATAATGAAGTTGTGAAGTAAATTCTACTAAGTTCCTCGTATGGGGACCACTGGAGTAAAGAGTTTATATTAATTCCATTTATTCTATGGTTTTAACAGCACTAAAAAATCATATATTTTTTATATCAATTGTATACCTTTTCCTTTAAATTTCATGTGCATTTAGATGGCGTGATCACCCTGTGTTTAAAATAACCTATAAATTTAAATTAATATTGTTTGATGTATGCAGTTTTATTACATACAAATAAAAAAAATTTGATCAACAACAGGCCCTAGCAAGGATAGTTTAAAAAAATTCTAATAATTTTACCAGTCTCTAATATCGATTCTTCTTGAATTCTTCTACTCACTTCGAATAAACAACATAATCTGATAAAGCATTCCACTCATTGACAAGTCTATCGTAAAAATGTTTTCTTGCCTCCTTTCTGAAGTATGATTTAATTTCTGACCAAGTCCTCTTTTGTCTATTTAAGTTATATAAAAAAAATAAGCCCTCAATGTCTCTCTGCTTGATGTGTTTGAATAGCTGAATTAAATCACCCTTTTTTTCTCCCCCAGGGAATACATGTTTAAAGATCTTAATCTGTTACCATGATCGATACCTAATAAACCATAATAATATTTGTAGCCCTATGCTAAACTTTTTCGAGCACGTTTTATTTCTGCTAAATTTTAGTAATGTTTTTCTCTAAAACTTCCTAACCATATCGATATATTTTATTAAATAACAAATTTTATTTTATAAGCCTTCGTCAAGTAGGACAGACACAACACACACATACTTGACAGATGCTGCCATCTATCGCCCGCCACCTCCTAAATTTAGACATGTCCCTGAAGGGGAGGGAAGTAGTCTCCTGGGACCTGTACCTGTGGGAAACTGCGCAATGACCGCCCACGGGACTGTCGGGCCCAACAGATTTAACCAGCGCGTACTCCGCATATACTCAACAAACACAAACATCCGTGCCTTATCGGGATTCGAACCCTGACCCAGAAGCTCCATAGGCTAACACCTTAACCACTGCTCCGCCGGGTAGGCTGTTACATGTTAAAATCCTGATACTCCATGGAAAAAATACAATATACTTAGTGCTGTGATGCCTACCCTGAAATTTTATCAATGATTTCTTGCCCTTCAAAGAATATTTAATGATCTCAGATGATGATTCTGATTTATCTATATATTATACTAATCACAAATAATGTGTATTATTAACATTTTTACTATATTCAATCAAAGCAGAATTTATTTTTTTGTGTATTGTAAGAAAAAATATTTTTATATTTGTTTTACTAGTCTTAGTTTTTTTCTCATTGACTGATGTTATAACATTAATGTGTTTTATAATTTGTTGTATTTTGCACTCTATGTAATATAAGGAACTTATATTAGAAATGCATAGTTTCAGTGAAGCTCAAATTTCTTATTTGAATATTGACTTTCTATAATCACAATATTTAGTATTTTATTTACATTTGTATTAATTAACCAAGATTTTTTTCTATTTACTCTTATTATATTAATGTTTTTAATTACTAAATTTAGAAGTTTTATAAGGTTTATTAGTTTTATAAAAACCATTTATATGTTCTCTTGTACTAATGGATAAAGTATTTTGTGAGGATTTAGTTTAGCTGTTTGTTCTTGTACTAAAAATGTATTGTCTACAATTGAAAATTTTTAATTAAAAACATCATTAAAAATATGAATTTTTTATCAATTATACATTTTGGGTGCCATATTTAGAAAATATTTTAGTTTTTTTAGAAAAATTTAAGTATATTTAATATGCTGGAAAAAGTCGTATATTAGTTAACAACATATAGTTCACATTTTTATTTTATTAACATACTGTTAAAAAAACATGAATATATAAACGTATTGGATTTATGCCTATTTAATGGATAATAAATTTCTATAGTATGTATTTATATTTCGTTATAAATAGAATTTTATATACTATTCATGAGCTTTTTGAATATTGTCATTACTAAAAACGGGTACATTTTCTACTGCCACCAATTTTATTTGCATATTTATCCTACTTATATAGTGTTAATTTTTATTAAAATTATTGTACAAATTTATAATTAAACAGTACATTTAATATCCTTTATATGAATAGTTTTTATGTAAATGTGAAGACTACTAAAATGTTTTATAACAAAATTTCATGAAGATTTGACTCGGAGCCAAAGTTTTACATTTGAACAGCATATCTTGTGTAAGACATATAAAATACAAATTTTATATGATTTTGAAAGAATGTAATTTATTACTTTTTTTTAGATATGTATGTGTATATATTTATTTTGGAATTACTTTAAAAACATTTCTATAAAGTTAGCAAAAAAAATTAATGTTAATTCAATTATAGCAGCAGTTTTATTGATTTGTTTTTAGTTTGATATTGTGTTTATATTTAACGTCTGCACTATGTATTGTGTATTAATTACTGCATTTTCTATTATGTATTTTTTGTCTTCAATAAATTGCAATATTTCCCTAATAAATAGTTGAAATTTTATTTAAGTATCCTGCTTGTCAACTGGGCGTTTACACTTATTTTAATTGTGATTAATAGTAGGAAAACTTGCATGAATTAATTATCGAAATGATTCTACTTTTTATTTTAAACTAGCAAATAAATACCCGTTTTTTGCACGAACTGAAATATCAAATCAATCCAAGTGTATAGGTACAGCTGGGGAAAAAAAAAACGCTCCACCCTTCGTTTCTCGGCTGCTATTGGTCAAGGAACTTTATGAAAGGTGTCATTTTTCAGGAAATAGCGTAAGTAATTCAGAACTGGCAACAAAAATTGCATAAGGGGTCGTCTACATATTAAAATGAGTACCAACTTTGAAAATTCCAATGGCAACACCCAATTTTTTTTACATAAAAATGTTCAGCACCTTCAAAATACCCCATGTATAAAAAATTATGATCTAGTTCGCATTATTAGCTGAGATATTAAAGCATTAATTTTGAACTCGTTTAGGGGGACATCTCTAAAGTGAAAACAGTAATATTTGGGTTGCGTCTTTTCAAAACAACAAACTAACTGGGTTAACATAATCTCGCCAACGGATGCTAGAATTTAACTTTCTTCACTAATATTGTGATTTTTTTAATGTTTTTTTTAATTTTGAAATTATAAATTCAGAAATAAAACAAAGACTAGAAGATAAAAAGTTTTAATTTTTATTTAAGTCGCATATACGGTTATTTATAACGAACAGATTTTCAAATGCGATTAGTTATAATCACATTGACTAACATGATTATTGCATGAATGTTTCACATTTTTATGCAAATTTTTGTTTCATTAATATTGCTGCAAAAAGTTAGTTAAAAATTTGTAGCCCTTTATCGGTAATATAAACCACGTATTTCAAAACGAGGGTTACAACCTTAACACGATATTTAAGGAAAGCAAAATAAAATTATTCAGAATGATTGGGCAATGATTTATAATCAAGGAAAGTGGGCACTAATAATTTTAAATAAGCAATGTGGTAACAATAAAATGTACTCAAAAGCGAATTCCAATTATATTTTAGCATATTTATTTTTGATACTCACTTCTTGAAATTGTATTGAAAATAACACATATTTAAAAACATAGTAATCGATATAATTTAAAGTTAAATCGACAAACAAAATACATTGCATGCACTTGAAATAAGAAAAGATTTTTAGATTTTTTTCAGATATCAATAATTTGAATAAACATTTATCAACAAATGCTTTTCAATCACCAAACGATAATGCAAGTTAGGATCGAATTCGCCAAGTAATTTTTTACACGATCCCTAAAATTCGTCTTTTTCAGTTTTTTTACAATAACTCGGCAAATAATTGTTTTTGAATTAAAAAATTTGGGATTTTGGTTCTACTTGATCTACTTTATCGATTTATGTAAAAAAAATTTGGGGTTGCTATTCATGTTTTATTTTTTATTATTTAAATTTAAATAAAAAATTATTAAAACTGAAAAATTGATGAAAAAACTTGTGTGATTTGTTTTTGGAAGATTAAGAAGTATATAATGAAAAAAAAAACTTTCTATAATTCCCTTTATTTGTGGAGATATGAATAAAAGTTTATGAAACTTTTTTAACATTATGGGCGTTCAACTTTGAATGCTTATAGCTCAGCAAATAATGCAAAGTAAATAATTCTTTTTTACAGATGGGGTATTTTGAAGGTGCTGAACATTTTTATGTAAAAAAAATTGGGTGTTGCCATTGGAATTTTCAAAGTTGGTACACATTTTAATATGTAGACGACCCCTTATACAATTTTTGTTGCCAGTTCTCAGTTCCTTACGCTATTTCCTGAAAAATGACACCTTTCACAAAGTTCCTTGCCCAATAGCAGCTGAGAAACGTGGGGTGGAGCGTTTTTTTTTTCCCCAGCTGTACCACTGAATATACTATAGAAATATGCTTATATTTTTCTACGCGCTCGTTATAAAGTATATTACCTACGAACAACCAACCATCTTGTAAATTATTTAAAAAAATAACCACTTGCTCACTTGACTCATTTTTGTGTGATAATTTGGCAAAAAAAAAATGAAAACATAAAATATTGATTTACAGCTCTATAATGCGATGGCTTGATCAACCATCATAGTTATAATTCCAAATAGTAGCTTGAATATGCATACATAGAGTAAATTGCAATGAACAAATTAGTTATGGCGATAAACTGCCTGAAACTGGAAATGATAAAATAGAAATATTTATCAGAGAGAGAGAGAGAGAGAGAGATCCATTACGAAGTAAATATTTTAGAAACTAGTCAGGTTTTGGTTAAATTGACGCCCCGCTTACATCACACACAATTACTATTGGCGACGGAAATTGTAATTTTGAATAGTTTTCTCACGAAACCGACTATTAGCTGACATTAAAAAAAATCCATCAATAGCTATGTTGTACGTGACGTAAGGACTTTAGGTTAAGAGTTAGTTTGAAATATCAGCGCGCTAGAGATACATGAGGGCTATTGGCGTCTAATTAAAAACCCGTCATGTGCAAGCCGACACCTGAGAAGGCGCCCAACCAATACCACCTAGATTAGATTATTAGATCTAATCTAGGTGGTATTGGCCCAACACAGATTTTACATCGTAAGGACTTTGGACCATAACAAGTTTAATCTGCGCCATTTTCATATAATTATTGGGAAGATTTTTTAATCTAAGGTTAAGGTGCAATGTGGATTAGGGCAAGAATAAATACACAAAACCTTTTTTTATATAAAAATGATCTTTTAATAATATGAACATAAATAATGATTGACAAACAATGAAAGGGCATGTTCCACGCTAAAAGAAACCTTAAAAACACATTGCATACTAAAATAGAGAAGGAGCAGTTGGCAACAACATGGGTATAGGAAAAGTTTCGCCCCTATCCTTTTTCAGCAGCACAAATTTCCACAATTAAACAAAAAAGGTTCAAATGTAGTTCATGGTACATCTTGGCGATTATTTTTTATGCTATGCTAAATTTCAAATAATTTTAACCTAATTTAATAAATATAAACACAAATACCAAAAGCAATGACTCAGCGCACACCTAAAATCTACAAAACATAGGAACGATTATAAATAATCGCTACACGAGAAATAAAAAAAATCACACAATGCGCCATGCATTGGGGACATTACTAAAACGTACTTATTATTTTATCGTCCGGTTATATACCCTTAACTACATTTCCTAAGATTAAAAATGACAAAAGCATAGGACCAAAATGTAGTTCAAGAGAACCCTAGAGATTTTTCGGTGCGCATCCTGAGATAACTAACTAAATGAAATAATGCAAACCAACGAAATAAATAAAACATGAAAAATAATAAATACACATATAGCTATAACAAAAAAAATCAAAACATGCAGTGGAGACTTGTAGAAATCATTGCCGATTGTACCGTGAACTACATTTCAACCTGCAAGCTTTTGGCAGCTCAGCTTCCAAAATAAAAAGTCCTCTAAAAATCCCACATTAAAATAAATAAGACGATGCACAAGGAAGGTAGTCACTGCCGCACTTGAGCACAGCGGTCTTCCTATTGTGGACTTGGCCCACGATTAAGTTCATGACGAGTTTTTGTTTTCTTTTAAGGTAGCACTAGATTCACTATCTTCGTGAAGTTGCTTTCGCAGAAGGGACCTGAAAGAAATAAAAATCTAGTTACAAAGCATTTCAATTTTACAGTTTTAAAGGTTTCCGTTCCTCAAACAGATACGTCTCAAATGTTAATAAAAGCAATATTGCAAGGGTTTTAGTCCACCCATTGGCGAGGAAACTACCTAAGAACGAAAACACACGGTACCGTTTTTTTAAAAATAGCAAGTCTGCTCTATCACATTCGCTGCCACAACCCCATTGCATTCCTGAAAGCACCGGATTGAAGAGTGTTGTTGGTCGGTTTTAAAATGCGTCGCACTACAGCGTGCCTGTTTTTTTTTTTAATCTTATAACTTCTTCAGGGCTCATTGGTAGAGTGCCCTTACGTTATTGATAAAGGCTCGGAATCTTTTCTGGTTTTAGTGTGTTTCAGACCCTTTTTCGAAGTTTTTTAAGCACTTCTTTGAATTACAAGTCAATTCCTCGTAAATAGCTTCTAATCAATCGTAATTATATAACAGTTATAGTTCATAAAACAAATATCAACCAATGATAAGGTAACCAACCAAGCCGGATAAGAGAGTGTCTATAATAGGTGCGTTTACATGAGCCATCGAATCCATGGATTAAAGAGCAAACTCAGCAATTTTTCACACTTGGGGATTTTATCCCAGACAAAACCAGAATTGCAGGGTTCATTGGGGGGTTTCGCAAACCCTCCAATGAAGGAGGGTTTGATGTTTCATACCATGGATTCGACCACATTATCATTTGGTTTAGAAATGGTGCTCGACCTCTTTTTACCCTAATATGGATTTTGGCATTCCATAGATTCGATGGCTGATGTGAACTCGCCTATTGACATTTACCTATTAAAGACCACCCATTTATTTATATTGTACGTGCCAGTACATTAAAAAAAAAATTCTCAGACAAACCATAATTGTCTTAAAACTATAAAAATTAGCTGGTATTTTTTTTTTTTTAAATTTTATTAATGAGACTTAATTCGTCGTACACAAACTTTTCGGTGCTCAGTTCTTCGTTTTATCTTTCATATTACTTAGATGAACTTAGGTGGAATATTTATTTTTGTATGAGTAGTTTTCTTCCATATAGTCTTTAATAATTTAACATATTTCTTTTACTCTACCTGGGCATTGAATGAGCGCCTTTCAGTATCGCCTCTGAGCGTTGGATGGTTGCTGGGCTGTGTTGTAGACAGTGTCGTAAGGGGCGATATCCTGGCGGTAGGGATTGTCAATTCCGTATGCACTGCTGATTGAGCTGTCCCCTGAAAGGTTGAATTACAGTATAGTCAAAAATGGAGTTCAATTTACATTACGATGTTGTTTTTTTTATTAATATTATTTCTTTTTTCACGTATTTCCAAATATTTCTCACTGACTAAATGTTTCGGTCTATTATTTCAAAAATAAAGCAAATATAATTTAATATAGACGAGCTCTTTGGATAGTGTTAAACTAGTTAGATATTGTTGCAAATTCGAATTTGAAAATAAATTAAAAATTGCACCTTATACAGGGTGAGGCAAACAAAACCGGCCCCGAGATGGAGATTAGAATACGACAGAAATGTTGCCAAGTCTAAAACCAATACAAAAACAGGCTTACTAACTGAAGCTATTGATCGCTTCAATATTAAGCCCAAGCAAACGCTTGGCGACTTATTTGCCGGCAACTACGCTACGCTTTTAAGGGGTCATAGGAGTCTTAAAAATGTGCAAAGAAGGTACTACAAAGCATAGTTTGATCTTTCATGTCATTTTTTAACTACTCAATTTATAAGTATATTTTTATATGTAATTCTATAAGCTTTATTCATTATAAAGCAAATTTTAAAATTTATAAAACTTTAGCCAAAACTAAAATAAATGATATTAAACATAAAGCTATTTGAACACATTGTGATTAGGCTTGCGCGGCAAATTTTGAGGTCAAAATTGAAAAAATGACCTAGAAAATGACTTTATATTGTACAAATATGTACAAACAAAGACTTATACCTAAATTTTCAGCTCAATTTTAATTGGAAATTATTTTAAGAACTTTTTCTAAAAAAACAATAATAAAAATTTTAAAATTTTGATTTTAATTTTTTTTAAATAATTTCTTATTAAAATTGAGCTGAGAATTTAGGTATAAGTCTTTGTTTATACATATTTGTACAATATAAAGTCATTTTCTTGGACATTTTTTTAATTTTGACCTCAAAATTTGCCGCGCAAGCCTAATCACTATGTGTTCAAATATCTTTATGTTTAATATCATTTATTTTAGTTTTGGCTAAAGTTTCATAAATTTTAAAATTTGTCTTATATTAAATAAATCTTATAGAATTACGTATAAAAAAAATTATAGTACTTATATATTGAGTAGTTAAAAAATTACATGAAAGATCAAACTATACTTTGTAGTACCTTCTTTGCACATTTTTAAGACTCCTATGACCCCGTAAAAGCTAGTTGAAATGGAATATAAACAAGGTTAGTAGAGCTGATCAAGATTTAGTGATTATTTGATTGTTTCGATCGTTATTTATCCTAGAGAATCGGACCTTTTTGTATTTGGTAATACAAAACATTCTAAATTGATTGCAAGACCCTAAATTTGCATTATGGGACGTCTTCATACAATACGAACTAAGATCTGAATTCGCCACTAGTCTATGAGTAGCTCTAATGTGAAGCTAATCCGATCCAACCAATGCAAAAACAGGTTTCAGGCGGCTTCAAGAGTTTTTCTCGCCAAGCATTTTAACGTATTCCCATCTCTAGCTCGGGGCCGGTTTTGTTTGCCTCACCCTGTATATATACTAAAAATTCCCAATCAAACCAAATTCTCTTTTTGGTAAATTTAATGTATACAATGCCGTAACTACCTAAAAATTACTTTAAAATATTTGGGTAGGCGTAAATCTTAAAACTTGAAAAATCAATTGAAAAGTATGAAACTTTTTTTTTTTTTTTTGCAATTAGTCTAAAATTTCAAATAGGAATTAGCTATCAGAAGTCAGTATACAGGCTAGTTAATCAGTTGAATAATGTATTTATTTGAGGAAGGAAATTAGTAAATAAGTATTTTCGTCTTCTCAAATATCTCGTTTCTTAGAATATAATATATTTCAAATTTCTAAAATACCCTAGAGCTTATTTTCTATATTTGCGACATTAATCATCTGTTCAATGTTCAAACCATGCATTTTTACCAATTAGTTAAAAATACTTAATTTTAACCTCTTACAAACAAAGGCACTTTGAAAAAGTCCGCATCCCTTTCTATTTATGTTAGTGAAGTGTTTAAGGTGTAACTTTACTTAAAATTTTACATAGATTAGTTATTTGTATAACATGTGAATGCAACTTATAATTGCTAGTTTTACATTAAAACATGAGGGAGAAAATACTATTTTTGAAACATTAAGAAATTTAAATGATCAGTTATTCGTTAAAAAGTAATTTTTTTAAAATTAAGTGTACTATTTAGGTGCTCTTAAATAGGTTCAAATAAGTAAATACACTATTTATAATACAATAAGTAAATACACTAGTATTTAGGTGCTCTTTTATGTTCAAATAAGTAAATACACCCCCATCCGCCACTCACTTCTGTTGCTGTATATCATGTCTATGCTGCGGCTGGTCTCCTTTCCATCGATCCCCTTAGCCCTGCTGCATGTCCTCTTGTGCCACACGAAAGCCCAAGCCAGGAGCACTGCAAGCTGCGCTACCAGAAACAGCGAGCACGATATCACCAGGCCGGCAAGGTTCAGACAGGTGGAGCCACCAGTTTCTGAGGACGCTGTTAATAAGAATTCAAGAGATCGGTGTTGACATGCAAGACCGATAATAAGAGTTGAAAATAATATATATTTGTTGTAAAAAAATTGAAATTATTGTGTCAATTATTTTTTAAGGGGTGGGGTGAAGCGGTAAATCACTTGAGGAAAGGGGATTGTGGGGAAATAAAATTAGCCGTTTTTCTTTCCTCAATGAAACAGTTGGAAAAAAAATTACATATATGGATGAAATAATACTATATTCGTTTAATATGCCGTTTCTACATCTGTCGCACCTGATTCCCACTCAAAATCGGCCGTCAGCATTGTTAATAAATCGTTCTCTATCAATGCATATTATACCATGCATTCAAATGTGCTGGTATTAATGATGCGAAACTTAAGATGACTTTGCTAACAACAAGTTTTACTTATAAATGGAAATATGCTAGACTTTTAGATATAAAAGATTTTAGATGTGAAACACTTTTTCTTAGCAAGATATTCCTCCGTATCAGGCCTTTATTAAGACAGTATAGAGTCATTGCCGAAACTGGTGTAAGGAAACGTGTTTTTCATTTGGTTCTTTTTCCGCTGTAATCCTGAAACGCTGACTCCGAGAGAAAAAGAACCAAGGGAGAAACCTGTTTCCTGTCGCATGTTCGTCAAGCAGACTTGAATCCGGGAAGTTCCTAGTCAATCAATGGGTTCTTCCCTGGACTCTTCAAATGTTATTACTGTAACATCAAGTAAAACTTCTGTCTCACCTTCTTCCCCGTAGTTGGACGAATGTTGGTCGTCCGTCCTCCTTCCCTGCCGGTCGAACCCAAACTTGTCCGTGATGTGGATGGTCTGTACGACGACCACCTCGTCCTCTTCCACGGACCGCTTCTTCCGCTTGCCGAAAGAAGTCATTTTCTGGCTCACGCCGTCGAACGATCGCACTGAACAGTCGGCCTACACAAGGAAGACATTGCATTATAGTCATTATATGAAGAACTTAGTTGAAAATCATCTTTAAGATCTGATTGTCTCTGAAGATCGTCGCCAAGAGACATTTTTTGATGTTTTTGGTTAACGAATATGTTATTCGTTAAAGCTAACAAGGTTCCTACTTTTCATAAACTTTAAGTTAAGTGTATTTTTTTTTACTTGCATAGTAATTTCTTCATATGTTAGCTATACCAACATAGACAGAACCTGAACTTATAACTCAGACTCGGTCCTAGAGCCCAAAATAGTTTTAAGGTCCTTCAAGTGTCGTGGCTTTAATGTTGTATTTTGCGGGTCCTACAACTTAAGTAAATTATTAATTTTTGGGACATTTATCGGTTATGGAATAACCTCGATGAAGACATCGAACTATCGTGATTGATCTGATTGATGTAATTAGGAAACTGATAGGATAGTATGAAAAAAGTGTTATTTTATCAACTTTTTGGCTCTGGAAACTAAAATTCACAGGTTGATCGTGTAATTTACTATGAGGCACAAATGCAATGTCAGTGTCTCTGATATTGGAGAAAAACTTAGTGGTATTATAAAATCACCAATACCCCTGATGTTGTGAAATGTGTAAATTGTACCAAGTAAGATTTGTCCCCGTGAAAAATCTTGTCAAGCCAAAATATGCACCGATTAATATAAACGTATGCGCAATGAATATATAACCAAATCTAAATTTTGAAAATGTCAATGTGGCCGAAACGTCATCACGAATACAACCATTTAGAATTTCTGAAGAAAAAGTGTTTAATTTTGACGTTTAAGAGTTATATAGAACTAAATTATGTGTTTGGCGCTTTTGTTAGGAGCATGAAGTTTGTATATGGAAGCGGTTTTAAG
The DNA here is from genome assembly GCA_023701765.1 of Hylyphantes graminicola. Taxonomy (NCBI): domain Eukaryota; kingdom Metazoa; phylum Arthropoda; class Arachnida; order Araneae; family Linyphiidae; genus Hylyphantes; species Hylyphantes graminicola. The sequence continues at coordinate 41,541,666 of CM043113.1, read as the reverse complement.
AGACATTTTCTGTTACAAGTCTACTCGTTTCATTTACATAATTCAAAAAATAATAATTTAAGATATTTACTTTTCAGCCCCCTATAAGTCTATTTCCGCACGAATTTATCAATTCCAATAAAAAAAAAGGCCAAAAAGTCATCTAGTCGTATCAAATTGTATGCATATCTATAATAATAAAAATGAAGTTTTGTGTGTGTGTGTGTGTGTGTGTATGTCTCTCCGAAACTCTTAAACTAGACATTTGTTTGACTCGTAACTTGGCACAAATGCGTAGTTCATACTTGAGTAACAAAATAAGAACTTTCAGAGCTCGAAATGTTCTACTTTTAGAGAAAAATCGAATTTTCTGAAAAAACTACACCACTTTGGCTCAAATCCGGTGAAAATTTTTCTTTCGAGTTGCCATTCAGCAGAAGAAATTAAAATAAACTTTTCGAAAATAGTTAAAATATAAAAAAGAAAATACTTTATTCTTAAAAACTTACAAATATTTTCATTTTAAAGATTTAGTTTACTATCATTTTAAGTAGTAAACTTTCATTTTATATTATTCTTTAATTTATATCAAGGCAACTTTTAATTTTTAACTTGATATTTAAATCTATAATAATAAAAATGAAGTTTAAAATGTTTATTTTTGTTTTGCCATTACTTTCAGAAACTAAATTCATCATTTGAAAATAATTGATATGTTCCAAGTGACGTATTTCTTACCAGTTTTCATACGAGGATATATTGTGGGTTTAGTTGAGGATTTCTTCATTGATGGTTTTGTTGATTGCAAATATGCAGCAATAAATGTATAGGTAAGCAATTACAGAAATGCGATGGTTAATAACGAAATTGCACTAGAGCTGCGTATAAGCGTTTTATGTCTTTATTGTTTCGCCAAATATGTTACCAATCTCGCCAAATTATTAATTAAAACTCGCCAAATGGGCAAAATATTTGTTAAGCTATTACTGAACTATGATGGTTAATAAAGGCCATCGCATTACAGCTGCATATTAGGATTTTATGTCTTTATTTTTTCGCCAAATACGTTGCCAATCTCGCCAAATGGGCACAATGTTTGTTAGGCTATTACTGAACTATGATGGTTAATAAAGGCCATCGCACTATACAGCTGCATATCAGGGTTTTATTCTTTATTTTTTTCGCCATATATGTTGCCAATCTCGCCAAATTATGTATTAAAATTCGCCCAATGGGCAAAATGTTTTTTAAAACTAATTTATAAGCTGGTTGGTTGTGCTAAGGTCATTGTGTTAGAGCTGCATAATGGTGTGTTTGTAGCTATATCTATTTTCTCGCCAAATTATTTCCCAAAACGCGCCAAAAGAGTTAAAAGGTTTTATTTATTTATGTTTTTTTTTTTTTTTGGTTTGAATTAACGTTGCTCTAGAGCTGCACGAGGGGTATTGGCTACGGGCGTCGTATTTTAGAACCACAGTCAGGTGACGATATTTATTAATGAGGGAATTGTGATGCCATTTATGAGTGCATTTTACACCGTATTTTTGATTTTGGAATTTTAAAACAATGAAACGGGATTTCATACTCGAAAACGAGCGGGAAGAATAACTTAAGTTTATGATTTTATTCCTTTCCTTACTGAAGCTCCCCAAGACGCCCGAACAACTAAGGATTCGATAATGTTATTCCTATCAAATACTACGAGGAAGCAAATATCCTTCGTAGCGAAAGGGTTAAAACAGGTTATATGGTACACATACTTGGATCGATTTGAATTTTTTTAATCCGTGCGAAGTACGGGTATAAATTTGCTAGTGTATACATAAAAATGTTTTAAAATGAAATGTATAAAAATATAAATTAAAAAAATATATATCTTCTTCTCCTTACCGGTTCGCAAGCTGGCAAGCATGGAGTGACTAGAGCTTTGAACTGGACAATTTCCGAAGTTGGAAACTTGAATGCATCGAAAGTTGCTTGAAGGATTTTGGTTTCAGTTCTGGCCTTTGACAGTGCCCCCATAATGAGAGTATCCGTTGGACAACTGCAATAAATTGTATTTTCTTTTGTATACATTTTATTAAGAACTAATTACATTAATTTAATGAGCTATAACAAATTTGTTGTTTAACTTGTGCGCTTTGATTTCGGTTTAGATCGTTGTCCTGTTTATTTTTTCGATTTACAAATATTCTGAAGTGCATAAATAGTTGATAATCTATCTACAGATGGCAGCACGTAAACTTTTTAAAAGTCATCTTTATTCAACAATAGATGGCGGCACTAGATAAATATTCCAGATCTTTCGACTACAAAGATATTCATGCAGTTTGGGGAAAAACTATTTTCCCAATTTATTAATATATAAATCTATAAAAATGACACTCTTCGCAACCGATATTTTGTAAATAACAAATCGTTTTTAGTGATAAAATTTTTTGAAAAAAATGTTGAGATATGAAAATAAAGTAAATATTTTATTACAAAATCCCAAATAAAATATTTGTGGAGCACATGCTTGTTAATTAAAAGATCATATACTTTTCTTACCCTAGGGCATCAATAAGTAATATTTCACTGTTGTCGATACCATCCATAGCAACCAGTTCCCGCACAAATATATCGTATGGACCTAAAAATAAACAAATATCTATTTAGTTTTTGTAATCAAATAAATATTTACTTTCATAAACACCGATGTTGTTTATTTTATGAATTAAATTATAGCTTTGTAACTTTTTTAATAGTGAAACTTATTTTGATAAACTTTTTTTATATAAAAAGTAAATATTGAACTGATTATTAATATTTAAAAGCATGAAAAAACGATTATTAAAGGCTTTAAGGAATTGTATAAGTAAACAGTGTTGTGAAGTTACTTCTCTTTAATACTTAAAAAGAAATCCAGTTTCCCAACTCAAATGAATTTTGAATAAATTCTTCCTTATTTATTTTTATATTTCAACTTAAGTTATATCAAGGATTTTTGCTTCAATTATTAGTTAAAGAATAATAATAAAAATTAGTAATAAAGATATAAAATATAATTTCAGTTTTACTAATTTCAAATCATTCCTTACATTTGGAAAATACGGTATAAGCGCTAATCATAAAGTGTAGCAATAAAAATAAAGTCGATTCAATTTTCTCATGTTTAAAATTGTGCAAAAAAACAACAACACTTATTCAGAAGCATTTTTAAAACATCACAATAATAGCAACAAATAAAAAAGCAACAGTAGTTCACATGAGAATATTCTTCTTTTGATTGCATCAAAAAGTTGTGGCAGTTTCATTGAATCATTTTTCAGTTCAAATACATCAAAAGATTTTCTTTCACTCGTAATAAATATTCATTTATTTCGAAATTTATTCATTTGAAATGTAAATATAACTTGATGATTTAAATGATTTTTTGTTAAGATTTTTTGAAACAAGTATTGCATGATTAAATTTTATTTAAAATTCAAGGGAGTTTTTCTGAAAATTAATTGTCAACAATGCATTCGTCCTTGTATTTCTTACTAACATTTTAATTATCTTTACGCTACATTTCAGATGTTTTTCTTAAATATTAGACTTGAAATAAATATCCGGATTTATATAAATAAACATGAAATCCTTTTTGTACAGTTGAATTGCGCTTTTTGTCTGAAACTTCTTTTTTTTTTTGCCGCAAGACATCCGTTTTAACTTTCATTTTTCCTGTCTCTAATGACACATTCACACACTTGTTTGCAAAAACTATTTTTAAAATATGACATTTTTCTAGTCGTTTTGACAAAGAAGTAACTAACATTCTTCCCAATTTGGGTGTAAAACTTACAGTTTCACACGTAATTGTTAAAGTAACTTTCTCCGCACCTACTCCTAATAGCAGTGCCAATGTTAAGTCAATTGAATCTTCCATATGCGGCGGAAGCGAAAATCGCACTTACGGTTTTAAAACAGTTTATAGGAATGTTAGGTGAATTTGAAATGATGATACACTTGCTGCTGTACCAGTGGCGGATCCAGCGGGGGGTAATTGGGGTAATTACCCCCCCCTAAGATCTTTTTTAATTTCCGAAAAAGAGTACGTCTCCAGCAAATTTTTTTAGAAATAAAGTTTTCTTATTTAAACAAATTTTAACACAGAATACTCACTCTGTAAAAAGAACAGAAAAGTCATAATTGTAGTTGTGTAGACTCGAGAAAATTGATGCTTTAAAAATAAAGGTGAAACTTTAACTAAAGGAAAAGTTGGAATTCTCTATGCACTTTTCTTCATACATATAATGAACCAATAAAAGAACTCTATTTTACGATGAAATCAATCCAAGCTGAATTACGTATATCACATCAATAAATAGTTTTTCATGATTTTTATCTTCAAATATCCCCACAATGCCTTTAAAAATAATACTTTCGAACAAGTACTTGAAAATAGTTGCTAAGATTAATTATTTAATTAAATTAATGAATTATTAAAGGCGAATTATTAAAATATCAGAATTCTTAAAAATTATTTTAAAAAAATCTCCCCCCCCCCAAAAAAAAAATAATAATAAAAAAATCCGGATTACCCCCCCTATGGAGGAAGTCTGGATCCGCGCCTGTGCTGTACATTGCCAATGCAGCAGTGTTTACCATTGTGACACTACTTGTACATTGTAAACTGCAAGTAATACAGTAAGTAGGTTTTTATTTTCGTCGCATATGAAATATCAAATAGAATAGTTCAGCAGTGTTTACCATTGTGACACTACTTGATTGCAAACTGCAAGTAACACCATAAGTAGGTTTTTATATTTTAATCGCATGTGAAATATCAAATAGGCTTAACTTTGCCAATGAGAAGAACGTTACTGAAACCGTTGAGTGTAAAGGGATACTAAAAAACGACATATTCCGGGTATAATGGGTATCAATATAAAAGTTCTAATAGAGATCTCTATATATAAAACAATGTAACTGAACAAGAAAAATATTCAAATTCATTATATTGAAACCCACAAAAAGTAAATAGCAAGATTCTTGTTACAAAGTTAATAATCATTTTGAATAACAGGAACAAAGACCATGTTTAAACGTCTTGTGTTCCACGGTAATGAAAATAAGGTATGGATCTGTTAAGAAATAATGAGGGCGGGTTTTATCTTTTCATACCACCAATCAACGAAAAAACAAATGAAATACAGGAATGAAACAACGTCACGTGTAACAAGCCAATTGTGGCAACAAAAAGAAGAAAAAAACGGATAGACTCTTTTCAAGGAGTCTCAACCAAAGTGCCAAATCCAATGCCTGAGCAGGCTTTCATTACAACCCAAGAGGGAAAGGACAAAAATTAAGTAATTTTGCAAAGTTCTTAATACGGTTATTTAGTTAGTTAGGTTTGAATTATCGTCGCACTAGAGCTACACAGGGGTTTTTGGAGACGGGCGCCGTATTTTAGAATCACAGTCAAGTGACGAGCCGTTACCTGAATAGGCACCCAACGCAGCCGATAAAGGCGACATGGAACTATGGACATAGGACTTTGAAAAATATATAACGTGCACTCCCTTACACGGGGTATTATTCGTCGGACATTTTTGGCTGCATGGGCCGTTTATAGGTCGGCAGTTATTTTGGCGATGCCCGGACCCGTACCTGGGACAATTCGCATGCTAGGCGACTGCCTAACCGACTGGGCTCCCCAGCCCCCTCTTAATAGGGGTATTAATAAGTTAATTGAACATAAGTAAGTGACTACACGAGAAACTTTCGCCTGGGTTTTGAGTACATATACTTAGGACGTTACAATCATGTTCTAAGGGACACTGCATGTTTGAAAGCCTAAGCCATATCAACTGGACTTATATGTTGCAAAACATTCATTACAAGTTGAGACTTTGTCAAACGCAGATATATGTTTGTCTGGAGAGGCCGAAAAAAGCTGCTGTCAAGAAATAAAGCAGGCAAATAAAACACTCCGCAACTTGTTCTTTCAGATGGCGCCACGAAAATAAATATCCATTAAATATCAGGAAGAAAACGGGAAAAAAAGTTGAAAGTTATGTGGAAAAAGTGAATACAATACTTTTTGGTTATTTTACTTTGAAAGTTTCTTCCGACTGTCATTTTTAAGGAAAAGAGAAACAAATAGCCTCGTTATTAGAAAGATTTTCATTTCAGAAAAATGTAAGAAATTCAGATACACATAAGAATTCTTCTAGAGTTTTTTTTATGTTTAGTCACTCGAACGTGCATTTGTTGTGTCCAATAAAAATAAAACTGATGCAGGCATAATTGCTTATCTATAATAATTTGGGAGGGGGGGGGGGGGGAGGTGTGGAACTGATAATAAAAAAATAGTCATCAATGTTTTCAATGCTTGATATTTTTATTACAAATTACTAAGATCTACACTAAACTAATCTATAAGATTTACAGGTTTATACTCTATATGGCTATTTTGATACTTATTTAATTATTTAATTCGATATGCCTCATTATTATATTATCTTTTAAGGCAACCATGAATATCAAAGACTAAATTGGATACACTATATCTGTTGCCAAAAGTATAATAATACGCATCAATTTCTAAAAAAAAAAAAACTTGCTAAAGTTATGAAAAACATATCTTCTAGAAAAAAAGCAGCAACAAAGAAATCATACTTTAATTGCCAAGTTGTTTTGGTATAGTGGCTTTAGACATTAAACTAATTCATGAAATAACAATTGTACATTTGTAATGAATAATATATTATAAACTATTTTACTACCTGTGAAAGCAATTGTTAATATTAATAATATTTAATTGGCAATACTTGATGGAAGTTCATAGAAGAATTAGGGAACTGATGGCAATCGATATCGAGAAGGAATACTTTGGTAGCCACAAAGAGATGTTTCGTCCAAACTAAAAGTATTTCATTTAAAACAGAGGCAGATTATATAAATTCCTCCTAAGTTTTATTTAGGAAAGTAAACATAAAGTAACCTTATATCTGTGGTACATTATTTCTGAAAAATAATCGATACCTTCTTCTTTGAGCATTAAATATTTTATTTTTCACAAAACTAAACCCTTTGGAAAATTTTTTTATTATCGATAGTTCTACAACAGAATTAAGAACAAAGGCAATAATCAGCCAACAGGAAATATATGCCCTTTACCATACTCACAAGAAAAAAACTTTTTATTTACGCTTTCTTCAAATCGAATATTTCTGATTTTTTTTATGGGTCTATTCCACAGGATATACAGACGTTGTATTTCGAACTTTTATTGCCTCGGAAAAAGATGGTGGAATGCACTATAATGATGATCCAATCTTCTCAGTTTCTGTTTCAGGAGATTTTTGGAATGGTGGAAGTGAGAATCGCTCAACTGTAAAGGAACAGAGCACCAAAGGATTAAATTAGAGTAGGATTTTGTATATGGGCTGCGGTAGGAAATTGGCAACTTTGTGATAAATATTCATGTTGTTTTGATTTAGATTGTAAAAAAGCTTCCAAAAGTCTCAAATTCTTTCTCTCGCACATGTGGTTTCGGCGTTTATTTGAATTTTTGTATGCAAAATATTTGTCATCTCGAATTTCTTAAACCTTATTTCATTGATTATTTGTTGCTTTCAGCATTTGTTGTATTCTTTTACTTTCAACTGCCTTATATGAAATGTAAGGCAGTGAAAGTATGGAAATGAGGTCAAAAATGGAGATTCCGTAATTTCGTTTCCTACACGGTTTTGAAGGGTGCTGATTCGAAAAAAGTGGCTTTTTAATGGTGGCCAGTCTGTCTGTCTGAAACCACCCTACAGATCGAAATGGAAGAGCTAAGAACTTCGAATTCGGCACACGAGTTCCTTGTATCTCGTTGGACGTCTTAATGATAATTACAATAAAACCACGGGTAGATTAATGAAAACTGATTAGGTTTTAAATTCATTTCAGTTATCTTTTGTTCTTGTATAGGGTATATAATTACTCATAAATGCATCGATTCATTGATTGAATGTAAATACATGAGTGAGATTGAGTGCAAATATAGCCCCCTCCCTGGTTTTTGTATTCAACCTATTTAGATTAAACGTTAAAATAAAAAATGGTTAATATATTCCTAAACTAACGTATATTATCATGAAATGAAAAAAAAACCCTTAAATTTTTACTTAAAAACCTATGTGGGTGTCAGACGTGGGATGTTGAAGAAAGTCCCAAGTTTTATATAAAATCACTTTTATTCTAGCAACCACAAAATTAACTAAAAATAAATTTAAATATAAATTGTTAACAATTGTATAAACGAGAAAAAAAAAAAACTCAATTCGAATTTGCATGGCCTGTCGACCAGGGGAAAGGTCGTGACAGGTTTATATAGCCTGTGGATAGGAAGTGCAGCGCCACCTGACACAATTAGTTGAAGTTTGGTTAGCTGCTCTAGCAAAAGCTGCAGATCTAGTTCAGCACAGGGCACACCACACACACACCACACCTACTTAAAATCAATTTTTACTTAAAAAGCAGACACAAAAATGAGCCAATGCACTGTGGAAGCAGTGTTATTGTGCGTTTGCATATTTCAATGATTAACTTCGTTGTGCATCTTAATTTTAATAATAATAAATGCATATCCTATTTTATGGAGTCTTGAAATGAAATGAGAAAGAAACTTTATAATCAGTTGATGTAATTTTAATCAAACGAAAGTATCGCTAAAAACCAACTTATATGGTTTAAATTAAATAAAACCTACTAATAAAAACAATGTTAATAAAATAAGCAAAACAATATATTTTGTAAAACATTCCTTACAGAAACAACATTTCCTTTGGCGTAAAACGCAAGATAAACATGGGGTTAAGTAAACATAACTTCCTAAATGTACTTCCATTTTTAAGATTAAATTTCTTCGAATCGTGTGCAGAATCCTCCAATTCCTATAGTTCAGGAAAGAATTTTCTGCGTGCGAGCGATAACGTAGCCATTTATACTAGGGGCTCAGGTTCACAAAACGAAATAGCTTTTTTGCGGATCTAAATTTTAACCATTGCTTACGTTCGTGTTATGGCCACTGTAAATAACCCTTTTGACTGAACTCCATTTTTTACAATGTATAAAGACGAGTAAAATAAAAATTGAACGAAAGTATCGAAAATGAAATAGGGACATATCCTCGAATAGAAATAAGAAACTACATTACGTTTCCCCGAAGTTTGTATTTGATAAATAAAGGTACTTTGTGTATACTAAATTCGGAAAGAAACATATTAAAGTGTAGTTGCAAAACTCACATTCTCCAAAGTATGTCTCAGATAAATTGTCTGGTACGCTTATTGGCAACTTTTGATCATAGTAGCTTTATTTGGTTACGTTAGGTTTTGAATTGTCGTCGCACTAGAGATACACGAGGGCTATTGGCGATGAGCGTCATATTTTAGAACCACAGTCAAGTGACGAGCCGACACCTGAATAGGCACCCAACGCAACCGTTCAGGGCGACATCGTACGCAGTGCTAGGACTTTGAAGGATATTTAACGTTCACTCCCTTACACGGGGTATAATTCGTCGGACATTTTTTTCTGCGCGGACCATTTATAGGTCGGCAGTTATTTTGGGGATCCGGACCCGAACCTGAGACCTTTCGCATGCTAGGCGATTTCCATGCCGACTGGGATCCAAAGCTCCTTTAACTTAATTTGGACAAATTCACCATGGAAGGGGCCGGACGCTATATCTTAGTAATACTTTGGAAAATGCGATTTTCGCAACGTCTCCCTTCATATATTTGTGCACTGCAGGTCATGTATATTTTTCCTTTTTATGGCTCATAAGCCTGATTATTTTTAGTAAATTGGAAACAAAAAGTAATAATTTTAATTTGTTTCTTCTTTCCTTTAAAAAGTTATTTAAGACGTTACATTGTGAGGGATTTGAGAATTAAAATTGAAATTAATAAGTCTATGAAAAGAAAAAACACTTAAAACAACTGATTTATTTACTTATTTCTTAAAGTTTTTTTATGCTTATTGTCAGACCTTTGGCAGTGGAGTATGTGTATCTGGTCAGATTAAAGTCCAGTAACTCTTTAAATTTAATAATTTTTTTTACAAAATAGCCATGATAAAAAAAGGAAAAATCATAAAGGCATAACAGTTGCATCCAGTCCGAGAGAGAACTCACCCCTTTTTAAAACACAGACATTTTATATCTAAAATTCATAAGGTTAAAGTATAAAGTTTTTGTGATCCAGAGTTATAACTTATAACACTCTGAACAAAAAAGGAAAAGGTTAACAAGTGAAATTGAACTTAAACTACTATAAAGTACAACACTTATAATGTGTGGAAATGCATCACTTGGAAACTCTGTTCTTTTTTCCCTCTGAATAGCACTACGAAAAAACAGTACCCAAAGTACTCATCCCCGTCCTATAGGTTACATTACAAATGCTAAAAGTCATATTCTGCTCCAAACGCATTTAAATATTATACAGTTCGGCAATATAAATGAATTTAAGGTTTAATATTCCACATCCAGGTTCTTTTTGAAATCATACGAGGAACCATCTCTCGTGTCTCGAATTTTTATTGCGCTTAAAAGCTGGCAGCCGTGAATCATAGAAGATGTGTTTCGCCATAATACGATGTGCCATCCGACCGCACATTTATGGAGCAATTCCGGCCATAAATTTCAACCTTTATCGTCCAGAAATCGTACTGAGATGTTCTTAAGAGACAAAAAATATAATGTTTAAAAATATAAGATTGTCTTAAAAATATGAAATACAAGTACTATTTAAATAATAGTTTTGCTATTATCTGTTATTTTTTATTGGGCTTTTGTGTTATTCAGAATAAATGCTTGATAAAACTAAACATAACTTGATATTTTGTTGCTTATGGAGAACTTTATAACTTCAAGTCAATAATCATTACAAAACCGTAGATAATGGTTACATGTAAAAGGGTAGAAGCCCTGTCAATGAGTCTTTTAGTTTTGTTTATAAGAAATGTAGAAAACTAGATAAATCATCCAAAAACAAGATACATCCCAAAAGTCCTTAATTCAATTAGACAACGTATGAGGTCAAGGTACGCAAGCATACGATATCTAAAATTTTATTTCGACCATTTTATTACATATATCTGATAGATATTAACAAGTATGAAGAATCTGCATTAGAATATATCATATTCTATTCACAATTCTACCTTACACTTCTCGCACGTGATTCGCGACTTCCAAATTTTTTGTTCTCATCCGTTGCTTTATTTTTTACTTAGAATTGAACCTCAACTTAGAAGCGATAGAATATGGAACATTGCAAAACCAATTACCAGTCATCCGTAATTAAATGATAAAATGTGATCCTCGCACGTGTTTCATCTATGGAAAGGGTTAAGTGGAAGACCACCATTAGCATTAACAATAAGCACAGCATGGTAAAATCCATGACTTTACAAAATGTAGAATACAAAAACTTGGCAAAAAGACTGAAAGACAAAATAACTGGTATTTTACCACTGGGTACTTGTGTGCAAAAAAGTATAAAAAAGAAAACAATTACCCTAGGTGAAAAAAAATGCCGCCGTATTTCAAAAACCATAATAACTAAGACATTCGAAACGGTCACGTTGTTATGCTATTCAATATTCAATAAATGTTGAACCGTTTAGATATATTATAGACCGTGAAACTATTGGGCGTATGATAAAAAAACACTAACAAATATTCTAGATATAATTTAATTAAAAAAAGTTCGCTTCTGTACTTAAAAGGAATTACGCCGCAACTTTAAAATCCGTAACAAATTCGACATTCGAAGCAGTCACGTTATATTCTAATTCTATAAAATTTGAACATTTTAGATATATTATAGAGCATCAAATCATTGCGAGTATAATAACAATAATAGATATTCTGGATAAAATTTAAATGAAAAAAAGAAAGCTCCTGTATGTAATAACATATCAAAAACATAATATATTCCCATCCTACACGTCCTTTTAAACCGTTTTATGCCTTTTCGGTAGAAAGAAAAAAAACCATCCGTTTGCCTGGCATGCATTATGTCACGCGGTTTTTGTTCTTGTATTGAAAGACATGTTTTCGTGATGCTCTTATGCTCCCTTGAAAGGGTACTTCAGAAAAAAGTGGAATTTTATTTTAGGGGCATCTTTCAACTTAGTGTAAGTGAGTTGTCACATAGAGAGAGGTTTTTGGGAGAACGTGCTTTTCTCCAAATGGGGTAGACTCGAAAGAAACGTGGTATGTATGCAGAGGTCGATTTAGTTTCAATGTGATTTGGGATGAAGCTGTTATGGAGTGCTGGTTGAGTGAAATGGCTTGTGAATTTCAAAAGCTGTGACTTGTCAAGAAATAAATTAGGGACATCTAAGTTTTTTAAAGTGTCAAAAGAATTATGGTGAGCTCTTGTTTTAGATGGAGTTTGAGAAGGTTTTTACGAGGTAGGGAAATGACATTTAGGGTACGTGGCTACTGGTTACAATACAAAATAGGTCGTGTCTGATCTTTTTTATGATGACATTTGATAATAAAAAGCTATAGACCTCGTCATTGTTTGTTTACTATTTTTAAAGATTTAGTTATTGGGAAGATTTAGTTATTTAGGAATATTGTGGGACGTATTACAATAATATTTTTAAAGTATATAACTTATTAAAATATACAATTAAATGAGGAGTTATAAAGATCATATTTTTACTGTTCTTAGATCCTCTATTTTTTTTACCGTGGTATTACATTCTATAAATTAAATATTATGAATAAATGAGCCAAATATTGTCATACAATTCTTAGACATTCTATAAAATTGCATACTGCACTAAATTAGAAATTATAGCATTCATATTAATGATAACATGATAGGCAAAATTAGTGTCTTCAAACTTAATAGCCCTTGCAACCAAAGTTGGAAGGTACAATTACAATCTCACTTCACATGCCGTCTCAAATTACCAAGTACGTCCTTTTCCATTCATTTAATTATGGCCACCCAAGTAGAAAATTTCTTTCTGAACAAAGTTCTTTCTGTCACATTGACAAAACATGATCCTCCCTTATGACTTACCACTGTCAAGAGTTAATCAGATTAGTGTATTATTGGTGTCCATCAACCAATTTTCCTTTGCAATAGTTTCTAACATCAAGCTAAACTTTTTAGTTTTTACTGAAAATAGTTTCCAACATAATGCACATTATGTTAAAGTCCCGTTACTATCCAGTGATTTTCTTCACATCACAACGTCTTATAGTTGCACATGTATTTATGCCTTGACTCTATAAGTCAATATTGCTTCGATGAAAAGAATATTTCAATGAAGCCCATCGGAACATAAATTTATTGAAGATAAAGAAATTGTTTCACTTTCACCTTCGCCTAGTGGTGGGTGGGGAAGGTTAGGCTAATATTTATATGACTTATCACAAAATGGGGTTGAGGTCTTCTAGTGTTTTCTTTTTCTTAGGTAAATTGTCTCATTCAAAAAGGTCACAAAAGTTCATTTGCTAAAAGTGGGAGTTTTTTACAAATTATCATAACAGAATGTACAAATGAAACAATCCGATATAAAGTAGTAATAATATGATATTATAATTCCAGACCTCAAGCTTGACATACAATTAGCCAGTCCCACTTCAAGTGTCATTTCTGATTACCTGCTACGTCCTTTAAGAGTTATATCCGTTGCCGCACAAGTAGAATCCCTTTCCAACGGGGGCATAGGATTATTTCTTTTCTGTTACGTTAACAAGACACTTTCTTCTTCAATGCGTCAGCAACGTCAGTGAGTTAATCCACTTAGTAGTTGGTTTTTCTCTTAGCTATCAAGAAGTCGGGATGTCATTTGCGAATCCCTATACATGTGTTTGTTTATTTAGTGGTTTTGTCGTATGGTGGAACATTCAAGCTATAAGGTTCTGATACTGATGTGTGTAAGATTAATGCAAGCTTCTTATTTCAGGGTATTTACCAGCTTGTGGTGGCTGTTGTAGTTATTTAAAGGCGGCATAAAAATAGATATTTTTGGCTCTGTAACTCCTTTATTTTTGACGTTTTCTAAAAGGTATACAGTAAGAAATTTCGTCATATTTGTGAATACTCTATTTCATCTCAACTTTATGATACTTCATTGTGAGTTCTTTCAAACGTTGGAAAGGGTTCATGAACATGCAATTTTATTAATTTTTTTTCGGATTCGTTTCTGTGGCTTAACATTGTAGCAGTCTTATTTTACATTGCTAATGAATTTTTAAATCCACACATACTGGATTAAGTGTACCTAGGCGAATGATGAGAAAAAAAATGATAGTTGTCTCTTTAAAGGCCATTGAAGTTTACGAATAAGCAGAATGAAATATGTAGTAGGCACGATAAATTTTATGATTTTTAATAAATGATATTTAAGGGGGAATGGGCGTGCAGGACCGGGGGTCTCCAAACTCAAGTGCCTCAATAGTCAATGTTAATCCAATGGGAAAAAATTATTTTCTTTGCCACATTTCTCCGGCTGTATTGAATATTTTTACAAGCGGATTTTTTTATGTGATAAATGTAGCTGACTTACAGGTCTCTATCTTCCCACTTTTTGAAATTGCTTCGAATATTTTGTGTAAAATAATTTATTGAATATTAAAAAAAATATTCGTACTAATTTCAAAAAGTGGGAAGATAGAGACCTGTAAGTCAGCTACATTTATCACATAAAAAAATCCGCTTGTAAAAATATTCAATACAGCCGGAGAAATGTGGCAAAGAAAATATTTTTTTCCCATTGGATTAACATTGAGGCACTTGAGTTTGGAGACCCCCGGTCCTGCACTCCCATTCCCCCTTAAGGAATATTGATTGTAAATTTAACTGTCGTTAGAATTTTATGTAAAAAATTTATTTATAAGCCGATCTTTTTAATTTATCAATTAAATAATTTTTTATGGGTCCCGTTAATGGCTAGTATTTTGACTAATTTCCTATCATAAGCCCTTAAACGAAACTAAAATATCATATTTCTTCATGAAAACTCTATAAAATGACTTTTAGTTAGTTATATGACTGCCGTACCAACGTTTTCATAAAAATTAAAAAGAAAACTTGCTTTCCATAACAATAGCCATAAAAAATGCAAATAAGGAATTTTGAAGAATGGGCTGGTAAATATGATGGATTGCACTTCAGCGGCGAATCATTTCCTTAGAAAAAAAATATGGTAAATACAGTAACTTTTCTTCCAGGCTTCCTTCATAAATATTTCATTTTTGAGTGTCAAATATTTTCAATTCTAAAGAAGCAAAACTGCAAGCAATCGAAAAATAGAACTCGAAAGAGCAATAAAAATTGATTTTTTTCGGTCCGTAATAGACCGCAAAGTACTTTTACTTAAACGAAAGTTAATGGCTTTTGAAAGCTCTGAATCCTAGTATTTTGTTTTGTTTTCTTTTAAATTGGGTTTTGGTTAAATTGACGTTCCACTTGAGCTACGAGAGAGCGATTGGTGACGTACTTAGCGATATTAACCACAGTCAAATGACGAGTTTGACCGAGGTGGCAACAAGCACTACTTTTATAACGACATCAGGTAAATATTTCGCTGTCTAAGTCCTATCACGTCTGTCCCAGTTACTGAGTATTTTTATAGCAATTTGGCTGCATTTTTCGCTTTATAGGAAAGTAGCGTGGTTAACCGGGAATTGAGCCGAGGCCAACGGATGCTTGACCGTGGTTAGTAGCATTAGATACAATGCTATATCAACTAAACAACTCCTATCCTTAAAATGTTCTACGATTCGATACCTTATATTTTCTAACTCTACACTCTAAATTCGCTTTTTAGGAAAGTAACGTGGTTAACCGGGAATTAATCGGAGGTCAACTGATGCTTGACCGTGGTCGTTAGCATTAGATACAATGTCGTATCAACTGAGCAACCCATGGAATTAAAATTTTCTAATATTGATACCTTACATTTTTAACTCTACACTAAAAGCAATCGAAATCGAACTGAAAATTATCTGAATGGGATTGTAAGGTACCTGGGTGGTACAAGAAATGTTCCAAATTAAAATGCGTACCTTTGTAACACAAAATGGGTAGAAAAATGTCAATTTTGGTGTTTTTGCAAAACCCATATTGTATAAGAAGATTCTCGAAAGAAACTACGCAAATTATTTGCGCAATTAGTTTATTCGTTGGTTTATTTGCGCAATAATCTACGTTGTATCTTTCGGGAATCCTCTGATGTTTCATACGCAATGTTGAAGATATTTTTTTTAAATAGCTATATTATAGTTGGAGTTTTACCAAAAGATCTAAACTGTTAACTTTTCAGTGACGTGGAGTACCTAATCTAGAATACAGTTGGCTGAAAGCACCTAATATTACGCTAACTTCTCAATTTTAGGATTTTCGTCTTTCCTGCCTAATTTGGATTCAAAGCCAATTTGGAGTTGTACTGCATATATGCATTACTTAGATGATTAAAAATTAATCACAGACTACAATAAATGAAGAGTACAGGGGAAGAACCGCTTGATTTCTTTAGTTTTTCTGTAATTGTGTCTGCTTGGCGAACATTGGCGACCGGAAAACAGTTTTTCTTTCAGTTCTTCCTTCGCGGTACAAACGTCTGACTCGCATTCACTGATATATGGCGTGAATCAGGGCTGCCGCGAAAGAAAAACAAAGCGAGTAACAGGTTTCTTTACACCAGCTTAGGCGATTTCTCGCTATCATCCCCGAAGAGGCTATTAAGGAAAGCCTTCTACAAGTAAAGCAGTTATTCCCCTGTACTCTTCATAATACAAAACACGTATTAATTTTGACTTACTGTTGGGGTCTGTGATCTCAAACTTGAGTAGCAAAGGGTCTCCTACTTGTGCCGCGAAGAGGTCTCGGCCCAGACGATCGGTGACCTTCATCGTCACATTGGGTGCCCCCACGTTGACAGAGTGGCTACCGTACGTCTGTATCTCACTGAAACAGAGAAAAAATTATTTTAGGACAACACTGTTACAAAGAAATGATCTTATTACAAAATACTTCTCATTTCCATTTTTTTGGAAGTTCAAGTCTGATAAGTCAATAATTACTGCGTTAATTTAAATAGCATGTTAAAAGTTTGACTGATTCACAAGCTTTTCCTTTTCACAAAAAAAAAAAACAGATTTGAAGTGGAATAAATGAGTATTTCAAATTTTATTGTAAAATAAATGCGAGAAGAAAAAACCCCGCCCTAAATCAACAAAATTATTATGGAAAAACATATTTTTAGTGAGTGCTCTTATAAATTGATTAAAGAAAGTGAAATAATTCGTTAGTAACTTCAACTGCCAAGACTTTTTTTTTTTGCACCAAAATTTAATTAAATAAACAGCGATATTCATTTTTTTTAGATAATAAAAAGAAATATGTCAAAACCTTCCTAATAATGAACTTCAGTCCTCTAAGGAATGGTACATAAAACAGATATTCGACTTCGACAAAAAACACGAAATAAACAAAACGTCTTCCATTATTTTCTTTTCCCATTAAATGACGACATATCCAAGTTCAATGTTTGCATAGCTGACATTCCATGAAGGCCAATCTATTCACAATTCTTGAAATCTCAATGGGCCAAGCTCTGCGTGACATTCATTTAATGACTTAGGCGCATCACACCTAGGGAAATTAACTCAGATTGACTAGCCACGGTTGGTCGGTTCTTTGCATAATTAATGCAGAGTGACGAGCCACGAAGAGTCACTTTGATGAAGTAATAGTTTCCGATGGTTTGATTTGAAGGTTTTGAATGTAGATTTGTTTTTAAAGAGCATGATTTTTTTTTTAAAAAAAGGGGAAGGGACGGTTGAATGAAAAATGTTAAGATACATTTTTCTAAATTACAATATTATTTTAAGATAAGTATTTGAGGATATTAAGGACTTATCATTTACTTATTGTGAACCTATTATAGATTAATCAGATTATTTGAATGGAAAATAAATGTTATGAAATGGTATCGAAATACCGTTCAGACGCGTGCAAGCTCTTTTAGCTTACCGTAATTACGAAAATGTTGTTCAATTATTTTTACCGCATAAAGAATAAAGACTATCCCAGTTGAGAAATTTATCTTTCGCATTTGCGTACAAGGTGTTTTTTAATGATATTAAGGACATTAAAATACATAGAAGGTGTGGGCTAACGTTTATATAGATTGGGTGCACTGCGCTTTCAAGTAGATTGTATGCTCATAACACCCACGGAAATAAAACTAATTTTATAAGAAAGGCTCATCGGTTCTTCGCATAATGGATATAAAGATGCGTCACAAATTTGTGCGTTAGTTTTACAAAGTTGCTAATTATTTTTGCGAAAAAACAACATTTAGTTGGATTGATTTCGTATAAGGGCTGCTCATTTTATTGACTCATAATTTCAAAAGGAGTTTAAACAAGGCTATAATATCTAAATGAAAAATTAATTTCAATCTTAGATGAAAATCTTACACAGTTTCAAGACAACGGATTTAACCTGCAACAGCTCTTCTGGAGGAACAGTTTTTTGTTTTGGATTTAAGACTGTGCATTCCTCTTACAGAATGGCAGAGCCGGGGACCTCCTACAGCATGAAAGATGTTCCTTACTAACAGAGATAATCATTTGAATAGCAAAATAAAATACGAAATCTGAATAAAAAATATTTAATAGTTGTAACTACATAGGCTTTGTTACTGTATGTTTGGAAATCAAAGGTAATAGTTTAAATTAATAAGTCATGGAATTCCTCATTCTTAATATATTGCCAGTAGGGTAGACTGACCAGTGAGCGAACAGGCCCCATTGAATGAACATTTGATAAATATAATTTTAAAAAAATAATGATTGAAAATCATTCCACTAGATGAATTGGCAACACTGACTTCCTACCATGTAGTAAGAGGCTATCTGACATAAGGTTGGTTGTCCTGGTCATCATATCCTGGTGTTCATTCACTGGCGAACGCAGCGCCTTAAACGTTCATTCACTGGTTAGTCTACCCTAGCATAATATTTTGATGTCGCTCTGAAACCCAAAAAGGGATGTAACTGTCAAAATAGACAATATGAATTCATATAACTGAAATTTACCGAATTATGAGATAAACTTTTATAAGAAATTTTTAAATTGTACGTTATTTTTTGAAATACATGAGCAAATTTGTCATTTAGAATTCTTTTATTTCAAAATTCTCCTAGATGCCGTTTTTTAAACAAAACCATTCTTTTGCCCGTTAAGGTAACAGGTATGTGCATTGTAATATTAAGAAAAAAAGTTTAAAACTAAGAAATAATCCTACCATTAAATGAAAACTCCATTTTATTTTTATTGTAATCTCTATATTTATGAAGAAAACAAAGTAAAAAAAAATGGATTTATATAATTTATATTGCACGCAAAGAAAAAGTAACCTAATTTCAACAGATATATAGAATAAAGGAAACAATTTAGAAACTAAAGCACTTATTTTTTCATAAAACACTTGCTTTAATAATAATTTTTTTAGAAAACTGCATAGTGTACAAATAACATCATACTTGAACCCATTTACATTTAAATTACTCGATTTGGGGTTTTGCGGCATGCGAAAGTTCTTTATTATATTTTTAAGCAAATATAAGCAGTACTCATGCAAAAATGTATGTACTATTTCTATTTTTCTTATAATGCAATAGAGAAATTTAAATGATAATGTTGTTTTTCACGTTTTAGTTCGGCAATTGAATCCTCTAAGGAGAAAACATAAAAAAAAAGTTTTTTCTTGCGGAGATGATATTAGTAAATTTTGTTTCTATGTGTTTATATTATTCGGGAAGTAATAATTTCTTTTTAAATACCTGTTTTATTTAGTCTTACCTTTTCTACAAAAACGTAAACTACAAAAAAAAAAGGTTTTTATTTGATAAGCATTAAAAAGCCTATATTTTAAATACCATTTTTTTAAAAAAAGATACTGAATACGAAAGCTTAAATTTCTGAGTTGAAATTTGTTATTGGAATATGATAACTTTGTTCAACACTTGTAAGAAAAAAAAAAGAAAAAAATTGTAATAATGTAACAAATAAAAAAGATATGTTATGAAATTTTCTAAGTAGCAATTTTAAAAATGAACAAATTCGTGAAGGAAAATCTTAAAACGTTATGAAATCTTTTGTATTGGATTGTTGTTGGAAAAAGCTAGAATAATTTTGAGTTACGCATAGTGTTCAGTAATCAAATTAGTTTAGTTCACATACGTAAGCTAATTACTTAAACTGGTTAAGAAAACAATATTTAACACTATTTCCTTAGACCCAGTATCCTAAAGCTTAAATCATTAGCTACAATTGGCAAGAAAAATTTTTGTCTGCTAAAATAAGTATTCTGCTTAAGGTTATATAAAACAAAATGTAATACATGAAACCTTTGGATTTATAGTAGTATTTCCTGTAGGGAAATAAGTTCACACGAAAAGGGATTTTTGAAAACGCTATATGGAATGTTTCAATGGAATTCGCAAAATAGTTCTTTAATGGGGAAATATTATACTACCTACGTCTCACTATAAAGTGGATATTTTGGTTATAGAACAAATATATGTCAGAGTAAAATTAACGTACATTATGGGTAACATAGCATTAACACCCTAATGATATCTTTAAACAGATAATTTAAATAAACTAATGAGGTTTTTTTTTTTTAAACAGAAAAAATCTTCCAAATTACTATTTTGGAAACACTTAATTAAATAAATTTTTAAGGCAATGTTTTGAAGACATTTTTAAATGTAGATTTGAGTAAACCATTGAAGTTTAAGTCCGTTAAAAATTCTTCTTTTTAGGATATAAAATCATAGCCACAATGAGTTGATTCGAAAACCTCGTTATATAATTTTGTTCTTTACTTGCAAACCTGTACAAGGTTATCCATTCCAGAAACGCGGTTATTCAACCAAAATCTAATCAGACCATCTGTTATATTCTAAATTCATTTTATCAGGCTTCATTAGTTTCTGTTTTCTTTTATTGAAAATGTCAAGAATTTTTTTTCTAATTCTAAAGACACAATGCCCTAGAGACCCGTATTATCCATAATCTATAGACATAACACATTGCCCTCGAAAAAGATTATTAAATAATTGAGTTTTAAGAATGAAAGGGGAAGGAAATGTGACATAACATTATTCTTTTGCGAACATCTTTTAAGAAGTAAATTCACAAAAGATCTGTCACTCAGTCACGAGCTTGAAGCAGAAAGAATCTTCGAACTAAATTTTCCGGACAATAGCGAGAAAGAATCTCATTATCTTCACTTCAGTTCGAAAACTGGCAGACGATTATTTAAGAATCGAAACGCTTGAGAAGCAGTTAATTAACTCTAATCTCCATAATCCTAGCTTCATTCGTTTAAATCAGTTAATTAAACGCAAAACATAACTCAGAAAAATGTCAAGGGTTTTTGAAAAAAGTAACCCTCACAGCAAGTACTTTTTTTCGTTAACGGCGTTCATTAATATTTATGTCTGGCGTTCACTAGAACTATTTGAAATGGAGTTTTAATTAGAAAGTTTTAACTTTTTCAAATGTGGTGGAATTGTTTAATTCGTAAACTTTTTTTCTTCATGGTATAGCACTAATTAGTGTTGCGAGAAATAAACACAATGTTTTTTTTTTAAACTTTAGTTTTGCTCAAACAATTCACACGGAATCAAATGTAATTAGGAATAAATTGCGGCTTCCTTGTTACGGAGTGACAATTAGCTAGCACATTCAAAGAACTTTATTTTTTTAATCCCTTAAGATTTTAAGATACAAAGCAAATAAATAATTTTGATGTCGCTTTAGTTAATTGTTGGTTTTATTGTAGATGTCAATTACTTTAAAAAATATATATCAATGCTATTGTAAATGAATTCATAACAAAGCATGTAAAATACATGTTTAAAAGCTAAATTGCTGAATTTAAAATGATGCAAAGAAAAATTAAATTTTGTGTTTAAATAAACTAGCAATTGTTTATTAAAGTTTTCATGTTCAATAATTTGTTGTTTTATCGAAATTTGGTTTAATTACATTTGGTATTCTCGGGATATTTATTATGATCATTTATCTGCGAATTATATGTAAAATATTTGAAATTTTTTAAGGGAAAACCAATGCATAATTTATATAATTAGTTATGTCTTTCATTGGACCAGATTGTTTAAACAAATGACGTACTCTATAAGGTTTATTGTTTCTACTGTTTATATATAATTTTTAAACTTTAATTTAGCTTGTTTAATGTGCTTAATGAATTCTCACTTTGGTTTATTACTTAGAAGAAAATTTTAAAATAAAAATATCAAAGATTCTACCAACACTATAACAAGTATCCCAAAAGCGCTTTGCTTCTTAATTTTCCGCTCCTAGCATTGACAGAAAAATCTCACTTTTCGTTAAAACAAAACCGACGCAGCATTGTGTGGTAGCTGACTCAGCGTGTAACTAGGATTCTGTAACTAAAAACATCACATTTTACGTCATATTAAGCTCCATTTAACATGAATAATTAATTCAACTATCGTTTTAATTTAACAAAAGAGAAGACTTTAAATTCCAGGGTTGCCAAAACTTGGATAAATTATTCATTTCCCCTTGAGTAATTAATGAGATAGAATATTGCCTTTTCACTCTTTTTCCCGCATATTTTTCTTTTTAAGAAGATCTTTTGAGGAAAAAATGTCGGAAATCTTCATTGCTTTAACGTAGCGTCATTTTATAACATTAATTAGTGAACATTTTAGAATAAAGCTAAAGAATCTTGGCAAGATAAATCCTCGAACCTTTATAAAAAGGAAAGTGTTAAAGTTAAAAGAAGATCTTGTTTAGGAAATTATCCGAGCAGGAAAGCAGAAGGATTATTCAATTAAAATTATCGTTTTATTCAGTTTCGTTCGAAATTTTGTCATGGGATGTAACAGTTTAGAATATTGTACGTGGAAAAGTGACGTATCGAAAAAAAGATGATTTTTAAAAAAACCTTTATGAAGCTTTTTGTTTTCATTTTATTTTAGATAGGAAAACAATGTTATCTGTATGTTGTAATCTAACAGTTGTATTGGTCGCTTTACTAACTGGTAACAATTGGCATGTCTTTAAATTTCACACATGTTAACAATTTTAACTCGAAAATTCTATTTTGTTAGTTATGCCACTTTACTGCTTAAAATGCGATGTTATCAACTAAAAGTCTGCGTCTCCTATTTTTGTTTACGTAGACATATTACATTTATATTCGGGAAATGAAGGTCTTTTGTTCGATCCAACAATGTCTAGGAAGTAATATCGATTTTAAGAATGTTCTCTGAGAATCTTTGCTACACGTCTTTATCAGTAGAATGGTTGAAATAATGGCGAAGTTTAAGTTTGTATCTTTGAATAGTTCAACATAACACGGAACTTTTATAGCTGAAAAGTCATTGATTAATTTAGAATTCATTCATTTCAAATTAATAGTCATTTCATTTTTATATCCATTCATAATCATTTTTAAATTTGCAAAGAAAATGAATAATTCCTAATTAGAAAAAGTATTATGTATTTTTAAAAATTATATAAGTATTAGATTTGACGAAACGATGCATTTGCATCACTAATGCTTTTAGAATAGGATTACCTTTAGATTCGATCTAGGATTTATATCTGGATTTACAACTTAGCAAAATACAAAAATCAAAGAGTTCTGAAGAATAAATGTGCAATTTTAAAATTTGTTAAGGTGATTTTCCACTTAAATTACTTGACAAAAATGTATTTATGCGGCTGGACACGAGTTTTAACTTGACATCCAAATCCCAAAAATATTCACTTTCAGATATGTACCTCTGTGGCTCACAAAAGAAACTTTAGTAAACAATTGTTTTGCTTTGAAATGAGCTCTTATATTTACTACAAAAACCAATCTATGTTCTTGTAACAGAATTTTCTTCGCTCCAACGATCTGTTTGCCAGTGCCCAACAGTTCGTAAATCGAAATTCCATTATTGCATCAAACAAAGCGGTGGAAAACAAATTCATTGTAAAAACTATTGATAAACATACTTCAACGGAATGATGCAGAAATAATTGCTCTTTACAACGGTAAATAACGTTTTGTACAATGATGAAATCAAATTTGCCTACAAAAACATTTTTTTCATGCTCACTTCCTTAGTAGTGCTCAGAAGATATAATAGTCGTCTATTGTGAAGAATAAAACTCAAACCATTTTCGCATGGTTGGTTATTTGAAGCGTTTAGGTGTTTACACAGTTGGCTAACTTTAGTGGAATAAATAGAAATTTTCTGCACGACTGAAGTAACTGTTAGCGTTGTAGGCTTATTGATCTAAGTCAAACACATTACAGAAGTTGCATAAAATAGTTTTCAACAGTTATTTTATTATATTTTATGGTTAATTTTTCAAAAACATTTCACATAAGCACACAAATTGCTTAAGTTATTTTTTAAAAAAAAAAGATGACCACTTAATTAACCCTTTCAGTCCCAGTGATGCCATTTGGAATCATCACTTTCAATATTATTTTCCAAATGTTTATGTCCCGTTATGACATCCAAACACACATCATTCGATTCTTCACATTTTGTTCTATTAGAAAATATTTTACATTAATCTCAATAGAAGTTACAACTACTATTTTTTTATTTAGAAAATAGCTAACAAGCGTTTTACCTGATTTTTGAAAAGTTCACTTCAGTTTCACATATTTAAAACACATTTTAAACTATTTCGGTTAAAATATTTACTAAATTTTTGTTTAAATAATATGGTCAGATACCTTAAAATATATTACTCGAAGTGTTTTTAGGTAATATATATGTTTTTATTTTGTAGTTTTCCACAATTAAAAAATTTGGCATTATTTCAAAAACCATATAAAAAATTAAAATATTTTTTTTTCCAAATGGAACTATTATTTTAGACCTAAAATAAGCTTGTTTTGTGAATATCAGATCTTTCTGTTGTGTAGTAATTTTTTGGGACTGAAAGGGTTAATAACACTAGACCGGAAGTCTAGAATAATGCAGATAATAGACTATTATTGTGAAGAATAAAATTCAAACCATTTTTACATGGATATCTTCATTGCGTTTTTTTAAATTAAAATCTCATTCGGGATTTTTAAAAAGTTTAATCGATGGTTTAAAAATAAACACTACTCCGATTACGTTAGTTCAAACAGAGTTGTTGAAAGAAAAACTACTTCGTTTTTTAGAAAATCTTCCTTTACATAATTACATCTACTAAATTTTTACGACCTTCATAATTTAAATAGTCTTCGTTTTGAAGAAAGTAATAATACCTATTTTAAACACGTATTTGGTTTTGACTTCATGTTTTACTTGTTTTTTTTTAAATTTATTTCTAGATCACATTGCTATAATTTATAAAACTAAAAAAAAATGCAGTTAAAATCAGTTCAGAACTTTTAGGTCTTCCACTTTTTCAAACATGACTAATTTGAATTGAATAACCAATGGAATAGTCACAGGAAACAAAATATCCTTAGAGCAGTGACTTATAAAGAGGGCATTAACTACAGAAGCACAGCACGACATTGCCAACTACCAAATTCATCGCAACCTCGACAATTCTCCACTAAAACATCACCCATAAAACCCAATGTCGAAGTCTTGCCAAACTTCATTCTGGATTGTAATGCCATGGGCTACAAAACGCACCGCTACACGATATTACTTCCTGAATATTTTCGGATGATCAGTATTCCTAATAACGGTCCCGAAATAAGAATTCTAGGCATTCTTTGGCCCGAGGCTTTGTCGATACTACTAAAAGCAAGTCCAGATAACTTATGCAAAAGAGGCTTTTCACGCGGATTGGCATGCTGATTGAAGTCGTCTCGAGTTTATGTTTTGTTTGAGCGCTTTGTGTATGGTTCTATTCCATTTTAACTATTTTGTTTGTACAGCAGAAGATAATCATAAAGCTTTAAATAGCTCGCAAAATTTCATGGTGAAAATGAGAAAGTGTTTTAGGTGTAAAGAATAATATTTTAAATACTACACTCCTTGCCAACTTAAGTTGGGTAAATAGAAATATGCTATGAAGAAGATCCATATGTTGCGTAAATTATTTGAGAATCCACCCAGAAAACATGTTCAAAACCCTAATTTCGTTTAAGGTCTAACTGATTTGAATATTATTTGTGAAAATTTGTCAATTTTATCAGAATGGAAAGTGTATTTTGGTTAAATTATATTCAGATTATTTTGTATGTAAATATTACCTTACAGAGTTTCCAACTAACGAACCAATCGCACTTTTCCCTCCGTCTTATTACTCTTTGTTTTTACCCAAGTTAGGTTGGCAAGGTTTGGTTTGGTTTGAATTATTGTCGCACTAGAGCTACACGAGGGCTATTGGCGACGGGCGTCGTATTTTAGAACCACAGTCAGGTGACGAGCCAAGACCTGAATAGGCAGCCAACGCAACCGTTAAGTTAGGTTGGCAAGGAGTGTATATGAATTTAGATCATGCGTATGCTTGTTTTGTTCGGCATAACGTTGGTTTACATAAAATGCAATATTGTATATGCATTTTTGACCAATTAATAGCTGCTTCTTCTCGATATTTATTTGCATACTAATCCAATTTCAATTTTTAGCTTCAAAATTAATTTTATAACTTAAAAAAAGGAGGGCAATATAATCACTATATCCATTTGCCTGTAATTCCAAATAACATCCACTGTCAAATCAAGTATTACAACATCATAGACAAGCGATATTCTTCAAATTGCCGTAAATATTAAGGAAGTTGAAAAACAACAAGGCGTTTTGACCTGGTTTTCAAGTGCATGACCCCCTGCGTGTCATTGACGATGCGCTGTGATCATGTTTATTTTTAAATTCCAAAAGCTAAAGCTTTATTATTCTTCACCCTAACCCTTGTCCTCTTAATGGTTCACACATAATTTACTCCCAAAATGTCTTTCTTACAGATTGAAGTTTAGATTGAAGCTTTTGGATTTTGTCCACAAATAACATTTAGTTAACCTCTTTGTATTTGCAAGACAGAAAGTAAGAATCGCCGACCTTTCAACAAAATAGATAATTTGCTTTCTTTTGGAAGAAGAACGTCAATAAAATGGGTGTATTTTATTTTCATGTCCACGCGCCCTTTCTTTGTTTATGAACTTTCTGAAACCCTAACGATCTACCCCATTGCCGTCGCTTTTGTTGCTCACCCATGAAGTGGGCGCAGGATGGTACTATAATGACACACAAACACTCAGCTAGGAAAACTGAAGGGGCTGGCGCAATAAAATGTATTGATACTAAACAGAGGGGAATTACACCGGATATGAGATTCATTTGTTTACAAGCTGTCGAAGAGTTTTCGCGGGGCAAAAGAGATTGCCTCATTACATGAATTTCTCAAAACATAGTTTGGACGCAGGTATCTCAATTTGTATACTTTTATTTTGAAAAGGCAAGTTGAATGTTTACTTTTTGGCTCTGGCTTTTCAAAATAAATCAAGATAAATTGTTTGTACCACCCAATCAGTAAGTCATTTGTTTAAGTAATGTTTTTTTCTTGACGTTACAGAGTGACTTAAGTTTGATGAAAAAATATTTTCGTTTGAAGTACTTTGACTTCATTTATTATTGCAAACTGATTTTAACAAACAACGTTTTAATTTGAAGGTTTTTTTTATTTCGAAATTAGATTAGAGAAATACAACTTTCGCATCTAGACAAATAAAACCACAATTTTTACTCAAATATTAACCTTAAATTTATGGCTATTACATTTTAATCTTCAAAGTGTGAATTAAAAATTATATAGAAAGTCATGGGAATCCAATAGTTTCACTACAAATGAAGCTCTTCTACAATGTAATGATTTATAATGGAAGTGCTAAAAACAACCCTTGCACAAGCTTAAATTTGAAGTTAGATTTCAAAGTGTGAGCTTTTACCACTCGGTGATCGTCCGCTCATTTTGAATCATAAAAACTACATTTTTTTTGAGTCTCATAATCAGCTAAATATTATTTCTTTTATTCTGAATGTCTATATTGCAAAATTGTAGAGATAAAACTTGTATTATTAGCCTCATAGAATTTCAAACGATATAAATTTAAAGTAAACACCAATTCTGAAAGAATTTGTAAAATAAATTGGTAATTAAGGAAATCTTTTTTCCGAAATAGCTTTATATATGTTTAAATGTAATCTTTCCAAACTTGCCTTGCAGTGTTTAAACAATGGAAATTCACTATAATATAAAATCTGAATGAATATGTTAAAGGAAATTGGTATATATTTCAAAGACAAACTTTAATCTTGCGTTTGGACGAATTATCTGTATTGCAAAAGTTTACACTCCTTGCCAACCTAGTTTGGGTAAATAGAAATCCCCCCAAAAAACTTCGTAAAAGTAAACAAACGCCAACCTCAAAAAAAAAAACCTATGCATTTATTTTATAACAAAAAAACAAGTCATTATGAAAGTTGTAGCTAAAAAAGCCCTGATATAAAATGAATGCCAATCTCTTATTTAAAACTTCCTGGTCATAATTAATAGTAGTATAATTTAAGTTTCTCTGCCATAAAAAAAACTGTTTGAGGTTGGTGCCCATCTTAACCACCCTCTACACCTTTATATAAATGTATTGAGATTATATATTTGTTAAATATTTTTAAACAGTATCCTTCGTTATTTTGATTTAGTAATTCAAGTTCATTTGCGCAACTTAGTTTTTTTAGGGGGATTAAAATGGGCACCAACCTCAAACAGTTTTTTTTATGGCAGCGAAACTTAAATTATACTACTATTAATTATGACCAGGAAGTTTTAAATAAGAGATTGGCATTCATTTTATATCAGGGCTTTTTTAGCTACAACTTTCATAATGACTTGTTTTTTTGTTATAAAATAAATGCATAGGTTTTTTTTTTGAGGTTGGCGTTTGTTTACTTTTACGAAGTTTTTTGGGGGGATATCAGTAGGTTTTTTTTAAATAATAAAATACTCATACTCAGACACTATATGACTACAAAATTGACGACAAGATTTCAATGTTTATCGAGAGTTATATAATTTCCGAGAACCAAAAAATATTATTTCTTACTCTTCATAGAAAAAGCAAAGTGTTTAAGAAGTTTGAATATTAATATGAACTGAATCTGGCAACCAAATATGAATGTTTACATTTATTCCATTTTCATTCATTCCATTATCGTTGTTGATATATTTTCTTAAAATTAAAACGCCAAAAAAAATTAAATGGCGCATTCCGTTCATTAATTAGAATTCTAAAGTTTTTTTTTAATCTGTTGATTAAGATATTTGATTAATCATATATTTAAAAGCTGTAATGGCGACTTGTTCGTTGTGTTTTTGAACTCTAACGCTCTTTGATGAAAATATAGCAAACCTCGTTTGGCCTCGTTTTTGGAGGTACTTGGCCGCTAGGACGGCTTGTTTATCGCGCATTCATACCGCCAATAGTAATATAGATTTTAATTAATTAAAAATAGAAAGAGATATTTTTGAAACTTCAAACCTATGAAAGGGGCTGAATTGCGACATTCTTAATCGTTTAGTAAAAACAGCTTCGATATTCATGGTCTAGTAATGGCTGTAGGTCTCTTCAAAAATTAGGTCAAAATTGGACTAAAACTGCTCGAAAGATTTCATTTTCGAAAATTTCCATAATTTTTTTCTCCGCTGCTTTTTGTTCTAGAATATCCAATTTTTTTTTATTTAAAGTAATCTACAAAACCTCTCTACTGTATTTTTTTTATTGTTCCATGATGCTTAGTTTGTCTGGTAGAAAATAAAATCTATTTTGCTGTTAACATAGCGAAATGTTTTCTGTATATATACATAACTGCCGTTTAGCCCTTGGCGTCATTTTGAGATTGGCGGGCGGAACGACCGTTCCGTCTGATATGCTAATTAGAAGATCCTTCATCGGATGTAAAGAGTTCCATACATTATTTGTGAATTCCTCCAGAAACATGTTTAAAACATTAATCTCGTTTAAGGTCTAACCGATTTGAATATTATTTAAGAAAATTTGACAATTTTATCAGAATGAAAAGTGTATTTTGGCTAAATTGTATTCAGATCATTTTGTATGTAAGTATTACTTTACTAGAGTTTCCAGCTAACGGACCAATCGCGCTTTTCCCTCTGCCTTTTCACCCTTGGTTTTTACCCAAGTTAGGTTGGCAAGGAGTGTAGTCGTAAGTCTTTTCTTACTTACCTTACATAATTTTTAAAGATGGAAACTTAAATGGACAAATCTGGATAATTCCGTGAAGAACAATTGGTTGTAATTTATGCTGAATGTAAGCAACTTCCGCTCTAATTGTCTGTTCATATGCTTGGCTTCAATAATCGTCGCACTAGAGCTACACGAGGGCTATTGGCGACGGGCGTCGTATTTTAGAACCACAGTCAAGTGACGAGCCGACACCTGAATAGGCACGCAACGCAACTGATAAATGCGACATCGTACGCAGCGTTAGGACTTTGAAGGATATTTAACGTGCACTCCCTTACGCGGAGTATTATTCGCCGGACATTTTTGGTTGCACGGGCGTTTATAGGTCGGCAGTTATTTCGGCGATGCCGAACCTGGGACCTTTCGCATGCTAGGCGAGTGCCTAACCGACTGGGCTCCCCCTCTGTTCAAATGCTTTTCTCTTTAAACCAAAATCCAAAATATGTACTTACTTGTTGACCTCCAGACGAACTCCGTGAGCGACACTTTTGTTGGAGAGATCGTACTGGCAGTGAACCGTCACCCCCAGATCCTGATTCGTGACGATCATGTCATGGTGCTGGATCACTATATCGTTAGAGAACTCGTTGCCACCCTGCAGAACAAAAAGAAGGGCTTACCACTTAAGCCCAAACATATCGTTTTAACATCGCGTGCGTTTTAAATGTCTGCTCAATTACGGATGGGACCGCATCGTGACATGTAGCGTTTTCGACACTTTCCCCTGTTTGAGCTGAGCCATAATTTCAGACATTGGTATTGAGGGTTTCTGGAAATGACATTTCTATAGGTAAGAAGCAAATAGATATAACTTTCATTAACGTAACATGAGAGGTATACCACTATTAAAGTGAGGCATAGATTTGTGACTTGAAATTGATATTCAGTAGCTAATTTACGTTCTTTACTATGTCAGTTATTGCAAAAGTTGGACATGTATTGGAATGTCACTGTCACGATATCACGGCAAGAGATCAGTGACCTATTTGAAGGTTGAAGACGGACTTATATTGTTATTAAGTCTTTAAGTATCAGTCAGTTAGCGTCGTTAGAGTAGAACTGTAACCCTTAATTTTAATATAGCTTCAGGTTAGTTAGGTTAAATCTGTCACAAAGTTTTGGGGAAAGTTAAAATAAAATTAAGGGTTACCCATTGGAAAATAAACACACTATATCTATGTCTTGAAGCAATGCCGATGAATGGCGGGGGGAGTTTTCATTATCACTTAAAATAATAATCAAAAGGTGATGGGGCTGAGAAATGTAAACCACAGCGTCGATTAAAGTGTCTGGAAAATATCTGTTCCAGACATGATAAAATCTGCTTAAATATGTTTGATAATGCTTTATGATATTATTATTATTAATAATTAAGGAATATACGTTAATGGAAATAGTTCATTATCGGAACAGTCAATACAATTTATTGAAATTTAAGTTTTTTACGACACGTGTAATAGCATCCGAGAATTAAAAGCAATAATTCCGTAACGCTTCTTTTTCTCACTAAAATGTTACAAATAGTGCATCGAGAAATGTTGCAATGTTGGGCACTTTTTAAATTTAACTATTCAATTTAACCCTTTAATTACTGATAGTACTTATAAGTATCACTTGTAAAGTCGATGTTTTACATTTCATCGTCCATTTGGAGAAAATAGGGCCAACGTGGAACTTTTTGGTTGAATTGTTACGGTTTTACAAAAATCACGTCTACAAAGGTAAAGTAAATCCATCTAAAAATTTGAACTTAAGCTACCTGTGCCAATTCATTATGCAAGGAAGGAACTTGTAAGGCCCATTTTAAAGACCGTTGTTTTCTTGCCATTATTCGTTAAGAGAAAATAGCTAGTAGTAGGGATTTTATTAATGAAGAATTCAGTTTCAAGACATTAAAGACTATAGAATGGTCAATCATATTCTTGCAAGAAAATTTCGTTGCAGCTCAGTGTAATTTAGTTAGTGTAAATGCAGTGTAATTTAGTTAGTGATAATGCAAAGCAGGAAAAGAGAAAATAAATTCTTCATATAATGCATTTAATGTTATAACTATTTTATACCGTAATATATCCCTATCAATTTTACAGATAGCTTTAAAATGGGCAACGGCAAAAAATTAAAACTTAATATTAATTTGGTGCATGCCGGGTTAAACAACATGTTAGACTTCTTGATGAGTACTCGCCTGCTGTTTGACGTCGCAGTTGAGATCGTGGTATGCCATCCTGATCTCAAACTCATTATTGTTGATGACATCCGTGACGCACGAGTTGGGCTTGGACTTGACGTAAACCTTGCCGTTGAAGACCTTCGTCGTACGAACGAAAGCCACCATCTCCCGAGAACGACACTGGATGGTCACTGAAACAAAGAGAAAATATACAGTACAGTATTTCAGTACATATAATATGTATTAAGACAATTATGATGATGTCGTGTCTATATAATCTTGTCTATGGATAAAAGTTATATGGGACCATAGGTCTATTGGACTGCTTCAGAGATTGCAGACAGTGGTCCTCATAAAGGTCTTCGTTGGGGGAGTTGGTGATTTGCTGCAATTTTGCCCCTGGAAGGCTGGACAAGAGAAAATATGTTTTGGGTCCAGTTCCGAGACGGGGCAGTTTCTGCTGCGAGTTAGTTTCATAATCACTCAAAACTAAGACAATATGCTTCATAAATGGACAACAAGAACGGCTTCACTCACATGACGTCACAGTTACGAAAACCATTGTCAAACACACAAACAAACTTTCTCGAAGCAAATTCGTTTGAACTAGAACGGTCACGCTTACAAAAACTCCACAGTTACTTATCGAGCATTGAGTTTTTTTCTCACAAACGAAATTCACTATGTCCCGTTCGATTTGTTCATTAAACAACGGATAATCTTTTGATGAGCATTAGGGCTTTCGAATTTGATGAAATCGTTTCCAAATTTGCATTTATAAGTAAAAATACATTTAGTTTGATACAACTATACAAGTGATTAGCCACCATGAGAGAGTTCTTTCTAAAATTTGTAAACCTATAAAATAACTTAGATATGTGTATGGTTATTAAGAGCACTGTAACCTCAAACAAAATTAAGTATCTGATAGAAGACTTACCATTGTAGCAGGATGCGATTTCATAAGTAGAAGCACCATGTATTTCGAGGTACGGGTCCTCTATATCGGCCAGCGAAGGACTTGCCAGGTGACTGAGTCGACACACGCTGTTAGTGGGGTCGCCCATGTCAAACGATTGGCACCTGTAGTTGACGCTGAGACACTTCTTACGACAGCCTTCCAGTGTTTTAACTTCTTGAAACACGGCGTCGACTGTCTTCAAGATTTTCCCTCCTATTTTGCGAAATTCGCATAGGCGCACAGGAGCTGAGAGAAGTTTAAACGTTATTACTTTGATTTTAGATATAAAAAAAGAGAGTTTTTACAAAAATATGTACTTAATTATTTAATTAAAAAGATTATTAAGTTTTCAACGAAAACTTGATAGTTTAAAGTTGTTCACTTACTTTATGTTTAGTTTTAATTATAGCTGAAAAGTTTTAAGAAAATCTAGCAATCACTTAAGCTTAAGTTTTTTAAAAGTTATTTTTTTACAATAGTTACTAATAATTTTAATTTATATGGACACAAGTATTTGGGGGTAATCCGAGTTAAGTAAAATGTAAATATATATTATATTTTTTATGAAGAATATTTATGATTTTTGAAGCATGGATCTCTAAATAATTTGTGTAGATATTTATTTATTTAAAAATGTTTCAAGTCACCAGTATTTGTGGTCAGAGAGATGAATAACCTCCAACTAATCTCGCTAAGTGTGTTGATACTCAAGTAAATTCAATTATTATTCTAACTATCTACGCATTCCGCCGACCCAGCTTGACAGAGGAAAGGACAGACTGGAATTTCCTACAAGTCGATAACTTCGCTCATCTGACATTCCTTTCTCTTGGTATGGTAGTTAGTTTGTCGGCATTTCGAATTCCGTTCCGACAGACACTAGCCAGTGCATTGATCTTCACCAACAGTCCAAGATTCCGCGATTAAAGTCAGTAAAAATAAGATTTGATAGCGCTTTGCATCTAAATAGTTCTATGATTTCCAACTCATACACAGAACTTCACTTATTCAAATGAACTGGGATGGGGTCAGTTTCCATTTAAAATTCAAATGTTCGATTTTTTTTTAATATTTTAATTACTACGTGTTGAAAAAAAGAGAAAAATATATTTTACAGTGACATAAAAAAGTCGATAACTTCTCTCACCCGACATTCCTTTCCCTCAGAATGGTAATTAGTGGATCGGTATTTGAAATTTCATTCCGACATACACAAGCAGATGCGTTGAACTTTGCGAATAGTCAAGATTTCGTGGATAAAGTCAGAAACAATAAAATAAATTGAATTCATCTACAACGATAACACTTTGCGTTCAAATAGTTGCATAATATACTACATATAGGCAGTCGAACTCTAATTATTTAAATTATTTGGGATGAGACCAGTTGCTTTTAAAGATCCAAATATTCAAATTTTTTTTAACAATTTAAATTGCTGTACAGCTACATGTTGAGAAAAAGAGTAAAAATATATTTTTACAGAAAAAGTAAAAGTCGATAAATTTGTTAATCCGACATTCACTTCGGGCACCCTGGTCTCGGTTTGGTAGTTAGTGAAGTATTTGAGACATGCCCATGCATTGATCTTCATAAACAGTCAAGGAATCCACGGATAAGGTAGCAATAAAATAAATTAGATTAAGTTCATTGATACCACTTTGGGTGTAAATGATAGAATTATATCATATATATATACAGTATAGAACTGGAAATAAATGAAATTAATATGGGAGCGGTTTCCTTTTATAAAGTTTGAACAATCGGATTTGTTTTATATTTTAATTACTGCATATTGCTTTGAAAATGAGAGAAAAGCTATAGTAACAAAGAAAAGGAGCTTTTAATTAAATAAGAAGTTAAAATTTCTACTTCCTCTATGAATAGATAAATGAAGCCAAACACTCTCAGAAATGAATACTCAAAAACGACGAAATTTCCCTTAATTTTAAAGATGCCGTTTACTGGCAAATGCTCCGAGTATTTCTTTCCTCAAAGTGAGGAAATTTGATTCGTCATTTTTATGAGGATTCGAATTTCGTCTAATCTAAAGAAATATTTCGTCATTTTTGAGCATGTGAGTACAGTAATGAGATTCAGTTTCCTCAAAATCAAGATACAGAATCGCCAAATCAAGATCGTTAAAGTGAGGATTCGCGTTTACTCAAAAGCCACGTGATAGTTTGACGAAATAATCCCCAAAAATAACGAAATGAGGCTTAAGGATTAATGAATCGTCAAAAATGAAAGTGTTATTTCTGAGAGTGAATGATGTCCATGCACTTAAATAGCCGGAATCCGGATAATTGGGAGCTGCCCGAATTTACTACTTACCTAACTGCTGCTAAGATAGTAGTAAGAGAATGTGACAATCTAAAAGACTTACGATCCACGCAATTGTTCTCCAAGTACACCGTTCCGTCCTCCGAAGGGACATAGAACTTGCTGGAATGCACCGAATGTCTGTCCACATCGCTCATCTGACATTCCTGCCTCTCGGTGTGGTAGTTGGCGGATCGGCATTCAAAGGATCGTTCCACCAGACACAGGCCCATGCAGTGCTCTTTGCTGGAGACGTTGGCGACGCTCTTTCTGGAACGTTCTAGAAGTTGGTGGTTGGAGACGCGCTCGAATACCCATTCACGGTTGCAAGGTGTTTCTACAAAGAACAATTATTTTATGTTAGAGTTATGATACTAAAATACATTATACTGTTGTAATTTTGCTTAGTACAGTTGTAGGTTTGTACAAGATTAATAAAAGTGGCATATTAATAACTCAAATAGCATTCAAAGGTTAAGGTTTTCTTTGATATCTTTATAAATGTAACACCTTTTGTTAGTAAGTTATTTCGACATTCAGCATCAAGAATTTTCTTTATGAACTTATAATTTTCATAAAACTATTCAACAATTTAAGCCTCTTATAACTATGCTTTCGTAATAATAGATGTTATAAATCCGTAACTAAGAAATATGGTGGATTTTAGTGGGGCACACTTACATCTTACATTTTCAATCTCTACAACCCACTGTGTGTTTACAAAAAATACCTTCACCTAATTTTTTATGATATAATATTGGTACCAAATATTTATAACTACACTCTTAAAACAAACGAGCGATTTTAACTCCGTCTGAGTTAATTTCACTTCTCCGGTCTGGAAAATGCACTTCTCCGAAAGGAGTGGGTATTTTGTGTGTTAAACCTCCGACAAGATCACTCCAAACGAGTGATTTTAATTCAGTCTGAGTTAATATTTACTCCTTTCCAGCGTCGAAAATGCACTTCTCCAATTGGAGCGGATTTCACTCTTTTGTTTTAAGAGTGTATGCTTTCGTAATAAGTGATGTTATATATGCTCAACTAAGAAATACGTAGGATTTTAGTAGGGCACACTTACATCTTACATTTTCAATTTATTCTATTCAAATGTTTATTCCTAAGAATGTGGTTGTTGAAAGCAACATCTGAATAATTCATATTTATACAACTATACACACAGTACTTCCTTCCGATACAGGATATACAAACTCATCTTATGAGTTACTTTACTGTATAATAAATCCGTTACGTTTCGATTTGTAATCCTATTTAGCATAGTTAGCTTTGAATTTGTATCAAATACATGTTATTTCTCTTCCAGTATCGAAACTCCTGTTAAAAACATTTGAGTGATGAAAAACTGTTAACGGTATTCATCTTAATGGTTTCAATTCTGAACATACTTCTTGAAATATTTAAATATATTTTCATTTTTGTAATAAAATATTGAATTCTTAAACTTTGTAATTGAAAAGCATTGTTATCTTTTTAGTAAATCACTTATATAATATATAAAGTTCCTTAAAACTTACGATTCGAAGTAGGTTTTATAAATAGTATAATCTCTCATAGGTTTAAAAATGGATAAGTCATTAAACTTCAAAATACATAAAATATAATCGTTATTTGCCTTAGCTTTATAAGAACTGATGGAACACCAGAACCAATAAAGATCCCATTTCTCTAGTGTTTACATTCATTACTTGGAACCACCTTGGAAGATAAATACGCAAGACAGTATTTTCTGCTCAAATAATTTTTAGTTAACGTAGGGAACAATGCTATAATGCAGGAGAAAGTCAGGAAAGTTTTATAGGGGTACTTTTTGTTTTGTGCCGTGCTCAACAAACTTGGGTAAGTAGTATAGTCCGACCACGCTAAGTTGGCAATCAAAATATTTACATTGTGGACGATTCCACTTTGAATTGAGGTTTTTAAGCAGAAGAAAAAAGGGTTGCCAGCTCAAGGCGTTTGGCGAGAAGAGGAGATTGTTGGTCTAGTTCAATCCATTACACTAGAGCTACACATCAGTTATCGGCGATAGAGGATTGTTGTTGATTGCTAGTAGCGGTTAACGATTACACGTGAATTTCTTCGTTTATTTGACTTGATCAATAATCGATTAATATCTGTGCATATTTGATAATGTCTAATGAAAGAACGATACTTCATGCGAAAGAGAAGAATATCGTACATAGCTGTGTTGGTCGTAACTTGCCATAATTGACCATGCCTCGTAATTTAGAACCCTGGTCAAGAGACGAGTTTATTTTTTTTATGATTATTTTTTTTTATGATTCCATTCTTTTTCCCCCTTCTTGATTAGTAACTATGTTTGAAGCATTTGGATTATTCATTCAATCTACAGACCACTCCGAATAGTGAGCGTTATTTTATTACCACCCTGTACAAGAGCGAACCCGATGCAAGTACGATCTACCACCCTTCAATTAATAATCTGTTTCTTAACCTTAAAGAAACTTGCGCCCAAAAGCAATGAATCGCCAAACATAGTAACTCTTGCCCAAAACCTTCCTTACCTTTTTTCGAAGTGGAAGGGTCCACAATGTAAATATTTTGATTGCCAACTTAGCGTGGTCGGACTATACTCGAGTGCACTTTAAACTTCAAAATAAATTTAAACATGTTGTCCGAAATAAAATATTTTTTTGCTTTGTTAGATGTTAGCTTAAAATTTGAACTAGTTGGGTAAAGATCTTTTTGGTTCATATAAAAATATCCCCAAAAGTTTATTCTTAAAAATTATTTAGTGAACTTTTAGAAGTTTAGTTAATTTATAAAAATATTCCCGTTTTAGTGTCTCTAAAATATTTTCTCTTCCTGATTGTAATGTAATAGTTTCCGGCTGCCTATTTGTATCCTCTTTTAAGAGCTGTAACGCAGCATATTACGCCTCGTAATTTAAAACCATGGTTGGTCAAGTGATGAGGTCGACACCTACGCGGGAACCCAACGGAACTCCGAGCGATATGGTACGCTAACACCGTCGGGACTTTCAACTCCACAGATATAACGTGCACGTGTATCGGGCAGTGAACTCGGGCATAATGGTGGATTTCAGATAATTTTTCCCCACCAGTACTATTACGTCTAAAGTATGACTAGGACAAGACATAACTAAGAACCTTCTCGGTGGGAGACTCGTCGCTTACATATCTCGGCTACCAGGCTACCCTCTTCTATAATATCTATTGTTTTGCCTTGTTCTATAAATAATAGTACACGTCCATTAAAAAGTTAAGGTGGAAACGAAAAATATGTCAAGTATGAGAAAAACATGAAAGTATCCCAGATCAAAACACAGACACTCACTTATTAAGCAAACTCATAATTCATAACTTGTATGAATAAGAAAATTCCTTTTTTACGAAATACTTAATTAATATTGTGAAAACTTGATCGGTTTGCAATATGAATTTCAAGATATTAATGATTTTTAAATAGAAAAATGTCTG
Organism: Hylyphantes graminicola; assembly: GCA_023701765.1. Taxonomy (NCBI): domain Eukaryota; kingdom Metazoa; phylum Arthropoda; class Arachnida; order Araneae; family Linyphiidae; genus Hylyphantes; species Hylyphantes graminicola. The sequence goes on along the minus strand of CM043113.1, from coordinate 41,502,470 downwards.
TTTTTGTTGGACTCCAAATATCTGTTTATTTTCAAAGAAATATATGAACGTTTGTTTTGCGCCACAGTATATCACCAAGTGCGGCACAGTTTATGATAACAAAATTTTCAAAAAATCTATCAAAAATATTCTAACTAAAATGAATGTAGTACTTACTAAATATCTTATATATACTAATCTTACTAAAATATGAAACACAATTTAATTCGGTAATTTAAAATTTCATAAAAGTATAAATATAGTTTGTTCAAAAAGTAAAAAATTGTAATATTGCGGAAATTTAAATGTATTTTTTTAATGAACAATTATGAAAAATGTTCCTCCTCTGCTTTTAAATGTTTTTAATGAACTACTATTGAGAATAATTATATGTTTCGTCTTCCATTAGTTTCATTTATCATGCATTAAATTAAGGAATTGAAATGTCTTGTAAAATATTTTTGAACGCTCAAAACTTTTATGTCATAAAAAATGAATATCTAAAATATTTATATTTTTAATTTGCAGATAAACGATTTTTATGCAAATTTAATTAAAAAAATATTTAAAAAAAAGTGTTACTGGTAGCGGGCTTTAGTCAAAACAAATATTTAACAGATGGTTTTATGCTTATATAAATTTTGTTCAAAAATGTATAGTCTGTTTGTACAATTGTTCTGTTTAAACATAATTTGTGATTGACAATTAAGTTTGCTAGTTGTAAGTTTTAAAAATATTAAAATATAATATTTTTTTTAGAAGAATTATTACATTTCGTTTGCAATAAAATATAAATTAATAGTTCAAGATTCGTCTACTAAAAATATTACAAATACAGAATACTTTAGTATACTAAATTCATTTTCATATATATTTAGCAAATTCTGATTTTCTTATCCCAAAAACTTTCGCCATAGTCAAATTATCAATTTACTTTTGAAATAAGGCTTTTCTTTCAATTAAACTTATCCGATGGGAAAAAGTATCGAATTTCTTGAAAAGATATATTCCAGTAAAAAAATCTGTATCTTAGGCGAAAAGTGGCAATTTCCTTTGTTCCCACATTAGAAAGCAGCCCTTCTTTTTCCGAAGTACATACCTACTGAAATAATGTGTTAGAAAAAGAAGGCACGTTTCCTATTACAATTTGATCGTAAATCGTTATGGATTTGCGATGGAAAATTATTTTCTCCAGAACAAAGTTAAGGAAAAGGGGAGGAAAATGGGGCAGCTTGGCAACAAACGATTTGAAAAAAAGAATTTCACCAAGGCTTTCGATAAAAAGAATTGCCATTTGGGCACCACCATTCACACGAAAAGAATGACAATGACTGGCTTTTGAAAGCAATGATATTTCAGGGAACGTGGGGTTATAGAACTACTAAGTTTATAATGTAAATTAAGAAGTAAAAGATGATGATTGCTAAACAGGATTGCCATATTTTTGCTAAGTAGACTCAAAGTAATCATCAGGGCTTTGAATAGATTTTGACTTTAGTTGACTTAAAGTGTGAACAAGAATGTTTTATATTTTGGAGCAGACGCAATGTATATTAAAGAAAAAAATACGTAATATATATTAGCACATATATCACATATTTTAATTTAATTTTTAGTTGCTTATTAAAACTGTATAATAACACATTTGGTAACTTTGATGATTCTAACCAAAATCCATATTTAATGTTTCTTTAAAAAAAGTTTTGGTATATCAAAAAAAGAAGTTTATTTTAATACTGATATAACTTTTCAATTCCAAAAATTTACTTCAAATCTAATGAAAATTTTAACGGGTGTACAGGTATCACTCGTATACAATCTAATATTACTTCAAGTAATTGACTAAGAGAGCAACAAGTTGTTCTTCATACAAACATTTGGCGAGTTTATACAGTCAAGAAACATAAACAAACAAACTTTGAAATAACTAATTTGTTAGAAATTGGCTGTGTAAACGAATTTATATTTTGAACTAGAACGTCTTTTTCAACAATGGTAAACACAGTGGTTCTAATTGAATTACATTTGTTTAAAAATTAAATCCAAAGCAAATATTATGTTTCCAGACCAAAGTGCAAACAATTGTCGTGACTTAAATTCAATTATACATTCACAATTGCTTGAACTAACTTATCAAATTAGATTTTATCCAACAATTTCAACAAGCAAATTAATGGAAATCGAAGTTCTCTAACAAAAAGAAACTAAACTACCGTTCCATTTTCTGAACAAATAATTTGATGCTCTTAAATGAATTTCATGTTATTGCAAGCCCGAATGCAGTTACAAGAGGTATACGCTTCCACTTCGGATAATTTCAATGAGGTACGTAATGGGACATGTGATATTCAAAACGTGCTTGTAAGCATTTTCGAAACAAAAGTTTGAAATGTTCTTTGGCGAATTGATTTACAAAATCCATACTGTAACAAAGCTAATAATTGATTGAACATGGCTTTTGGCTTCTAAAATAACAATTCTTACTCGGAGAAGAGCTTTAGGAATTTTAAAAGTAAAAGATGTCATTTTAATATCAATGCATACCTCAGGGCTGAAAGAGGTTTTTATTAAAAAAGTTAAAAAATAATAATCAAAATATCTTAACTGCAGGGATAAGCTTTAAAATTGTTCACAGTGTGTCCCGCCAGCTACTAATTTTTATTATTTAAAACAGATTTTGCAAATCAGTATTGAAATGACTAGGGGAATCAATTTTAAAAATGAGTAAATATGGGTACGAAACTTCTGCATCAGATATTTTATTTAAGATTTGTTATTTAAATAACATTTACAGTCAGATTAGCCTTACAAAATAATGCACGTTTATATAGCTTTTTTAACAATGCAATACGCTGCCTGTCAAAAAAATATAATCAAATAACAAATCATATAATCTTTTTACTCCAAACTTATGCTTTTGTTGAAGACCTTTAAAATTATAGAAACAAACTTCAATGATTTCTGATATTTTCTGAAAATTATAATCCTCTTAGTCTGTCGGTTCGTGAAGTTATTATACTCTAAGCTTTTAAAATGGCATGGCAACGAAATACTGTTCTCAAATGGCTATGTATAAGCTCATTTTGCCTTTTATCAATGTTCCAAAAGTGAAGTAATTATACAAGGCTTATCCCGAAGAAAATATTAAACAGACGCGAAACCCAACATACTTAAAGATATAAAACTTTTATTAAATTCCTATTTTAAACACTACACCATTAGCGATTATTATTGACCTGAAGTTAAGAAGCAAATACAATTCAGCAAAGTTTTCTTGGAGTAATTTGAGGACTAAAAACTAATTCCCAATTTTCAGTTTTAGGCAGTCTTTGACGATGAGACTAAATATTTTCAACTTACACAATTGTTTGTGCAAAGGTTTCTATATTTTAATAGAATATTAGTGTTCAAAAACAAACGCTTATATGCTTCTAAAATACTTTAATTTTGTAGTCAAAATGTAAAACAATGGATCTAAGTTTGAGTTACAAGAAACAAAACAGTGTAACGCAAAGGAGTTTATGAAACGAAATGGGACGATTTCTAGTTTTGAAAATAAGTTAAATAATCAATTTCATTTTTATACCTGATTGCTTGCATACGTTAGTTTTTATTTAGAACAATACAAACCAGGTAATGCCTTTATTATATACAGAAACAATCCCATGCCCAACACACTTCAGTCTAACGCCCCTCTTGAATCCCATAAAAAGAAGACACACTCCACAATGCACACTTCTAACTATAATAATCCCCCAACCCTATCACATTCGTGCAGTTCCGCCAAATTATCACACCCTAAGCCTTACATTCGCGCTGCCGAGGCGGAGAAAAACGGCTGAGAAAAACAGCAAAAAAAATGACATTAAGAGATTCTTTAGAGAAATAAAGAAAGGCAGTTGTAAATGATACAGCGTGCTCGGAAAGCGTGAATTGATTGCAAAAAATGTCGACGTGAAGAATGCCATTGATGGGGCTGAGGCACTAAGGGCCATTGTTTCGATTCTGAGGATGCCTCATGAACATGGGCTTGAAAAATAAGATATTTGGAGCCAAAAAATGTGGTGTGGTGGCGAGACATGATTGTAAATGATATTTTCAACGAAATTATTATTACTAGCATCGACATTATTAGCTTGACATCTATGAAAGACAAAAACATTTTACAAAAAATATTTTACTTTTTTTCAAACTTTTCAAAAAGTTCTTTTGGTAGTTAATTTTCAAAACAGAGTTTATAAATGTTAAGCAATATTCTGGCCCCTAAAGTAAACACATTTGGTTCCCAAATACTCAGAATGTGGGGGAAGTTTCAAATATTTCAACTGTGAAAATAATGCATCAGTAAGTTAAAATACAAAATCTATTATATTTGTTGAATGGATAAAGAATTTTTCTAAAAACAGTTAGTAACCAGCATTCAGTAACTATCTTTCAATTAGTTTACATTACTAGCAAAGAATAATTTTATGTTGCACTGGTTAAAAAAACACTAATTTAGAACTAAGTTCTCACATTGAAGGTTTGATTAAAGAAAAAAGGGGCGCAATTGCTGAGACATTTCACACAATTTATCGACTGCAAAACCTCAGAATGTAAGTGTTGAGTTGTTTCTTCTGCACGCAGGCAGAACCACAACAGACACACAAGAGCTACATAAAAATATACTCTTGACCAAACTGTTATTATGAATAAAAAAGTAGTAATTTTAAAAGAAATTTATAGTTTGGAAGCAATTGTTACAGCTGCAAAAAAAAAAAAAAAAAACTTTCCACATTTCAGGGGATATACAAGAAGGTTTTTTGGCAGCTGTACAGATTATTCTTTAAATTTTCATATCCACATAGTTTGGAATCAGTTAGAGTTATGCTCAGTTACCACTTTGCCAAGCCATACTTCAAAGAATTGTTGTATCTTTTGTTAAGTTTTTGTTGAAGGATTTATATAATTAAAGGTTTCTTCTTTTGGTATTGTTGTCTAAGCTTAACTATTTTAATTTTTAAATGATGAATTTCTTTAATTCATTTATACAAGGAGGAATGAACATTGGATTATACGTTGCCAACTGTAAAACACTCAAAGCAAAATCAAATTTATTTCATTTGCATTATAAGACATGTTCAAATAAATAATAAAATCTTTATGAAACTTTTATTTAGTTACAAGAATAATAAACATTTTATTTTACATACGTGTACCTAACAACACTTTATTATACTTTATCGTCAAAAAACTATTTAAAAAACAAAAGTTTTGTGAATTAACCGCTCAATTGGACTGGAACAACAAATGTCTCATGTTTTGCTTTTCAGATTAACTTAAACAAAATAAGCTTTTTTTTCACTTTTCGAATTTTCTTGTCATCTGTCGTTAATGAGTTAAGAATTAAATTTCAATAAAAAAATATTTCAAATATTTTTAAAAACCTTTACAGTACAAAATAATATAAATCGCACACTAAAAATTATATGCTAATGACTTTGTAAAATAAGTTTAACAATTTTTTAAAAAATGTAATCATTAAAAATGTTTTATTATTTTAATGTTTTTAATTAAATTTTTTTATAGGTTTTGTCAAAGAAATGGCTGATTTCTATTTTTAAATTCTGGATCATATGAAATTAAAAATATATTTGTTTAACCTTTTAATCTTTATCACTGTATCATTGTGTGGTAACCTAAATTTCGATATTTGTTTCACAAAATACAAAGGTATAAAATAGTTTGAAGTTATTGATATATTTTTTTATTTTCTGTGGTATAATACTATTATGTCAAACGATATGCTATAAGTTTCTTGCCACAAAAATTAACTTACGGGAATCCATTAAAATACATTTTTTATTAGTCCACTCACTTTATAAATTACAATTTGAAAAGAATACGAAAAAAACTAAAATAAAGGAGTCTTTTATAAGAACATACGAAGCATTAACGTAACAAAATGAAATTTTGTAACTGACGGCAAAATTAGCTACTTACAGAATTTTTTATAGTTACCAAAAAAATAATTGAAAACCCAAAATATCTGAAATGAACCATAAAAACACTAAAAAGATTGTTCTGTTTGAACAAGATAATATTAACTTAAGTGAAAAATAATTCTTTTCAATTTCTTATTTCAAAATTGGGAAAAAAATTAGATTCAGCCCGGCTTAGAAGTTATTAACTGACAATCGCCGCGGGTGAAATTGAAAATCGAATAATGTTTTGATCTCAGATAATAACGTCTGTGGGGATTTCGAACGTAAAAATTATTGATCAAATAAAAAGAATAAGTCCCATCTTTCTTTTTGCGAGTTCCTAACGATCATTAGGCAACTTATGACACAAAAAAGTTGAAGAAATTTGTATAATGAGTCTCGGTTGAGACATCAATTTTCAATTTCATGCAAAGTAGGCTTAAGACGGTGGTGACCAACAGATGGTATTTTTGATATAGGGCAGAGCTGATGGCTTTTAAAAAAAAATAATTGGAGAAATACTTTTTTGCTGTTTTTGTTTGAATCTTGGCAAGCTTTCGCAAAAGCTTTCTAGAGAATAAAATAAATAAAACGTTTTATTATTTTTCTATTTGAGAAGTTTATTTAAAAAGAACAAAAAAAATATTTCCATAGAGGTATAAAATTTAAATCCGTCCGATTTCTAAACATGTACAGAATATTTTACATATTGGCCTTTACTTTTGCAGGATAACGTTTTGCATTTACTTTTGCAAGACAAAGTTTTATTAAAAAAATAAAGGGATTTTATGCAGATAGCTATGTTTAGGCTTTTTTATGCCTATAAAAAAAGCTTTAACACTAAAATATTTTAAATTTTTCACACACACTTCTTTTAAATTTTTTTTATACATGAATATTATTTAGGCTTACTTAGAAGTTCAAAAAAGTGACTGTTAGTTTGCATTTTTTGACTGCAAAAGTGACTGCATAGTTTGCTACTGAGAGTCGGAATACTTATTACACGGCTGGTACACAAATACTGTTTTTAAGAGATATCAATACCATAGAAGAAAAAAGATTCGTTAGCTAAAATTCACATTTTTGTATTTAATTACTTATGAGATAGAGCAATGCTATTATTCTCAAGAACTTAATTATCTCTGAATAATTTCATTATTACTAAATAATGTAATTATTCAGGAATTAGTAATCGAGAACAGCAATTTAACTAAATGTTATAACTACTTGAAATAAAAAATAATCAAGCCCGCATTTTATATTTGCATATTATTAAAGTGAAGTTTACGATACCAATTTTTTTAATCTTAAATACTTTTTACTAATTTAAATTTAATAATAAATAGTATTTTATGCCTGATTAATTATTTCTATTAAAATGTTCTGAAATGTAAACTAAATGTGAATTGTAAATATTATTTTAAAATTTCCTATCTATACATTTCTCCATCTTCAGTTCACGAATCAATCACATTCTTTCATCACATAACACGAATACCATCGGAAATAAAATCTCGTTAAACTTCCATTACAACGCTCGAACGAAATCATCCAATTTCAAACAGAAATTAAATCGCTATGTTTCCTTGATAAGCTGACTATAGGGGATTCAGTCCATAAGAGAAAAGAGTTTCATACAGATTGGATCTTTACTTAGTAAATTTGTGAAAATGACATTTGGCGAGATAATTTTTTTTCTTTGATAACCATAAATACTTAAAGGAGATTGAAAGTTCTTTTGAGTTTTGCAGATTAAATATCTTGAGAGTCAGACCCATATGGGTATAAATCCAAAATAATAAAGATGTTTAGACAGAAATATACAGTCCAACGAAACTTTATAAAGTTAAAATGATATTTTCAAGCAAAGTTTTAAACTTTTGGTACGAAATATGTGGACTTCAGAGTGTGGATTGTTTGCCAATCTAGACCAATTTTATAAACCATCGAATTGGGTAACTTTGGACATTAAAGGCCAAGGCCAAGACACTTTGGCCAAGAAGGGTACCTTCGGCCCAATAATAAAAACCCTAGTTACTTACTTTTTTCTTCAACATATTTAGATTATATAGTTCAAGGCAGAGTTTCAACTAATGGGAAAAAAGCAAAGAATGTATTTAAAGGAGAATGGTTGGTCTACAAAGCAAAGTTCATCTGTGTTAATGTAGCTAACTTACAGGTGCGGCAATTCTACTTTTTAAAATTATTTTTAAAAAAAATTGAAAAATTTTAATAAATAACTTTACAAAAAGTATTCGAAGCAATTTAAAAAAAGGATTATAGAGACTAGTAAGTTTTCAACATTTATTTAAAAAAAAAAGTTGGTAAAATATTCACTGCAGCTGGAGAAATGTGGCAGATAAAATATATATTTTCCTTTTGGATTAACATTGAGGCACTTGAGTTTGGAGACCCCTGGACCAGCGAGCCCATTCCCCCTTAATGAGAAATTATTCACTTGATAAGCTTAGGCCAAAAAAGACGCACCAGTGTCAATGTTACCCCACCAGGGTCAATGTTTTTTTCTGGAATGGAACACACAAATATATAATTTTTTTTGGAAATTAAAACCTCTTCGTGTCACGTGACGTTGAGAAATCAACCAAACCAAATGAGGTCGTGTTTGGAAAGATAGCGCAAAAAAGTTCAGACGAGAGAGTGGAAAAAAGGGTAAAAAGTCATATGAGAATAAGATTTTTAAAAATACCGAAATGCTTCTTGAAACTTGTAGTATCAGCTCACTGTATGAATTCAAATGCTTAAATCTCACATAAACTGCGATTCATGTTTTGAGAATTCATATGCTAACTTTAGTATTATGCGGAAAACGATATTGAAACCAAAGTTATACACCCAAAGCAGTTCTTTTAGATTGAACTATCCGAATTGTTTTTGTCTTCAAAAAATTACAGCACATGAACAGCTACGATGTACCTCTAACTAAATTTTATTAAAATTCTGTCGAACTACAAATATAACAACCAGAGAAATAGCAAAAAATGACAAATATTTTTAAATACGTGATGCATTCCTTTATTGTTTTAACAAAATATTTCTGATAAAACGTTTGTAAAGTATTTTATGTTTTAAATTTTAATAGACTCAAACTTTTAAAAGTAATAAATTTAAAGAGTTATTTGTGAAATCATGGGGGAAATGGATAATGCATATAAGCCTCAATACCTACAATCCTTGTGAGTTTTTCTATAGAACAGCAAAAAAATCGACGCAAAAGTAAATAGAAGAGCAAGAATCGACATCAGCATTAAAAGTTCTCCGTAAACTTAGAATTAAAAAGTTATGCCCCTTTAGCTCTGACGTACAGAAATAAGGATGAGTTATGAAGAAGACAGATTAAACTTTACCCAGGCTCGGAAAAAATTGGAAGAATTCGAAACATGTCATGCGTTGCTGATTTCGCTGGATTAAAAGGTCCAACGGGAACTACATTCGTGGGGATCAGCTGCGATGGGACGAGAATTCAATCAGTTCGAAATTCGAAAAGCGGATGGCTTCCTGCGATGCGTTGAAAATGAAACTTCGATTTTTGAAGAAGTTGTTCCGAAAACATTGATCATCGCTGTAAGAGATAAAAGAAATGTTTTATTTTTGTTTACAAGATAGTTTTTATCTAGGTTAATTTGAATTTTTGTTCAGATCTAAATGATGTCAGAGAATAATGGTACTGTATGTGTTTTTTATGGTTGGTATGCTTGAATATTTGAAGTGAATGAATTATTAATAATAAATAAAAAAAACTGGGATGTTTTTTTAAACGATTAATCATTGCATTTAAGAATTGGAGCATGTAATTCTGAAGACGACAAAGATAAAGGACTTTTTCAATGAGGTATGGATACATCACAAAAACAAAAAACAAAAAACGATTTTTACTTTTAAATACGAAATATCTTATATGTATTGCATGGCAAGTATTGTGAGATGATCAAAAATACGAACGAAATACTTTGTGAATTCTACACGTTAAGACGTTACGTTACCGTAAGACGTTAAGTTCTTGAAGTTACCTAATAGGATATATAATTACCGTTATAAGTATCCAAAGCTTGGCATAGCATATGTAAACCAAACTTCACATTATGCTACGCTATTACGAAAGCAGCTTTTCATACTTTTATCTATGCATTATTGCAAAAGAATATGACCACACAATTGACTTATGTATACATCGGTGTCCGTCTGTAACGGGAAAAAAAGACGATTCATATGTGCAGTCCCACCTTTACTAGTGAACGTATAAAATTTTAAGATTATGCACTGGCTAAGCCATTTGATCTTGAAATATTATCCCAAAATGTGGAATTATATACTGACGGAATAAAAAAAAGCTCCAGGCAAACTTGTTTGCCTCATTCCGAAATATTAACAGAAACCAATCTTCGACGGCGAAGTCGAACTTCATATTTCGCCAAACTGTGATCGTGTTACACTGTATTTTAGAAAGCAATACGAATACATTATATCTCGAGCCCATATCATTCTTCTCTTCTTTCAGAGAAATATTATTAAAATATAATGACTAAATAAAGACGCATTTGGACTTCATTAGTGCACGAATAAAATGCATAGACCACATTTGGCTTAAATGTCTCTCTGATGTAAATAAAATACAAAAATGCCATTTGTCTTTTTCGTCAGCAGAAGTTTAAAATAAAATGACTAAATAAAAGACCCGCTTTGATATCAGACCATACTTTCAGTAGTGCACGAATAAAATGTAAAGACCACGTATGGGTGTAGATGCTTCACTCTTATAACTAAACATACAACATTCAGCACCAAAGGATTAAAATCGACAGATGCTACCAAGCTCTTGGCCACAATCCCAAAAAATGTAACAAGAAAGTACATCTTCGCCCGCGAGGTTCACAACACATCTCGCGCCAGGAATGCATCGATTCGGAAAGCAATGCGAAAGGCAAATACGTCCGCATCCGTCTCTTCCGGCAGAGGATGACAGAGGAAGATGGGGAAGATGGATGGTGCAAATGCAGGCATCGTTTTTTACCCGCGTCCCACAGAGGGAAAGGATGTGAAAGACAATGAGGTGCATTATTGTATACCTGTTGTTTTAGTGTTTAGTGTTTCGATGTGATTAGTTTACCTTAAATTCCTAAAAAAACAGAATTCAGTATTTGTAAATTGAATATAAAGTTTGTTGAAAAAAAAAATTTTTTTTTGAAAAATGTTAGATAGGAACTCTGTTTAATGGAGTATTTTAAAAAATATTTTTTGGTTAATTGATTTTCATTAAAAAGCAAATACGCCAAGTATTATTATTTTTATGTGTCTATTACTTATAATTTCAAGAGTAAATTAAAATAATATTATCCATCCAGTTGATATAAAATTAATAATACACTGTAAAAAAAATCTATAGTATTACTAAAAAATCTCTAGTAAACTCAGATGCCATGAACTTTTCTAGTAACTTTACTGCATTAAACTTAGTAAGTAACACATACATTTCCTTAGTAACCATACTAAGAAAACTGTAGTACATTTACAGATGTATGCTTGTTTACGAAATTTTAGTACAAAAGTTTTAACCAAAAGGGTTTTCTAGTAAATGGTGTGATACCTGTAAAGTTACTAAGTAAACGTTAGTAAATTCACGCCAATTTTTTTACAGTGCACTTGATTTGGTTTTAATTTACGAAAAGAGGCTAGCTACACGAAGGCTATACAACTGGACTTTAAACTATTCAATTAGCGTATTTAATATTCGATAGTCTCTTACAGTTGTAATAATTTACATAAAGCAATATTTCTCCTTGTTGAGAATATGTTTATTGATACATAAAACTCGTTAAACACAAAGTACGTAAAAAAAATGTTACCCATTTGGCGAAGTACCACTTCCATTTCACCAAGTTTTGCATGCAATCTTGGGTGCAGTTCTTATGAAGAAAAAAAACAATATCACATTATATTTGTTATCTTCAAACAACAAAAACCTTCTTCGTCCGAAAGAGAAAATCACCACAAGGGGAAAGCAGAGGAAAATCGAGGTGTGTTTCCACAGTGACTAAATCCCCCCAAGGGCCACTGTGAGAAATTACTGGCCAGGGTAAACCTCCATCATGGAAATGGATAAGGTTCACCTTTGTAATGAGATGCCGAAGGTTATACAATGGACGGCTTATGTACACGGAGACCTACCGTTGATAAGAGGTCACGGGAAGTATTTGGAGGTTCTGGTTTTTGTATGGTTTTAGGGTTTTTAAGGTATGAATGGTTGTTCTGTATTAAACAATGGTGGGAACGATAGTTTTTGTTTATTTTAATTATAGTAGTCCCCTTTCCATTAGTTCCTTTTCCATTTTAGTTATTTGCAATTACATATTTAGCATGTAACCAGCTGATTTTATCGTTTAAAAACATGTTCACTACAGTAAACGAACTGTACGTGTTAGAATACATAATACAAGGCTTATCTTATATATAGAAAAATGTGAGCTATTTTTTAAAAAAATAAATAAATTATGTATTTAAAATATAAAAAGGATAAGATTAAGTTATGTAATAAGTTTTCGATGACTTATGCCATTGCCCATGCCAACCATGTTTTAAGTGCTGGGAATGATTTTAATGAGTAATGACAATCTAAAATTTATCCCTAAGAAATATCTTTGATAATGTATTAAACGTGTATTTCCTGGAAAATAGGAGAGCAAGGGGTGCATGATTACTTCAGCTATTCAAATACATAAAACAGGGAGGCATGGAGGGCCTAGGTCTTACCTTAAATAGCCGGACCAGAGGACATGAACAGAAATTGGATAAATCATGCTTTGTAAAGGAGGAAAGAATTTTTTTTTATAATAGAGTTGTCCAAGAATGCTTCACCAGATTATGTTGTGTATTCGAAGAAAGTAGAAGCTTTTTAAGAAGAATATACACAGTCATTGGAAACTGGTAAAGTATTAGATATATTTTGAACCAACCTTGCTGGGCTTCTGGCCTGTTGTTGGTCGACAATTTTTGTATTTGTATAATTAGCAGAAGCGCATTATGAAAATGCTACAAACATCCATTGTAGTTACATCGAAGAATATAGAACCTATTTTAATTGTGTGAACGAAAAAAATATACCGTTCATGTAATTATTCCCATTGTATTTCTTATCAGAATAATATAAATTCATTTAACGCACAGTCTAACACATTACTGCAAGTAATTTTATTAAATATTTTTTTAAGAATAAAAGTAATTCGAAAGAAAATTATCTGAAACCATTCATTGTAAGTTAATATTTTTGAAAAGTTGAAAGTCATGAACTTAAAGAAATGACATTACTATCTTTTTTATTTTGCAGAATGAAAGCACTTTGGTGTAACGAAATTTAAAAGAAAAACAATTGAGTAAACTTCAACACAAATCTTTTTTACCTTCAGTCGCGGCCATTTGATTTAACCCAGGTAGTAAAATAGCCGAATTCCGAAACCCTTATTCATTACAAATGCATGACGCGCATCAAAAGGTCAAACTAAATACATGTTGCAAATCAGGTGATGGGACCAAACCGCGATGAAACTGGTTCTTATTCGAATGAGAGGATATAAAAAAATATATATAATGCTTCTTATATTTCACCAGTTCCTTATTAAGAAAAAATTATTTCTGTAAATACAAAAACATTATGTTTAACCAAAAAACTAAAACTAAAGAAAATACTATAAAAAGTTATTTTTTTTAAGAAAGATCAAGATGAGGGGATTATCTTAACAATATTAATTTTAATTAGAATTAACAGCGTAAATTGTAATTAGCTTTATTCTTATGGATTTAAAATCAAGTATGAGCACAGCATTTTTTTTTTGGTACGAAAGCAATAACTTTCGACGCATTCTGATTTTAAGAAAATCCAGCTAAAAGTTATATTCTCAAATATTTTTAAAAGATATATCTTGTACTTCTAATGGGGTTTGCTCTTTTTAAAACTTCCAAAATACATTTTAAAACCAAAAAACTATATTTTAATATTTAGGTAGAGTAAAATAGATATTTATATAACTAGTGCGAAAAGTAATGCTTTTTAAAACAAGTGGATTTTATTTCACGAGCGAGGTACGAGCGAGTGAAATAAAGACACGTGTTTTAAAAAGTTTACTTTTCGCACGTGTTTCATACACTATTTTTTATAATTGCGTGAAAAAAATCAAATCTCATTGGTTCAAAAATAATTCACGTGCTATTAGACTAAAATAGACTAAGAGATGTCAATGAAAACAACCAATGAACTCGCAGTTCGGAGCGCGTGACGCTATAAAAAACCAATAAGCGTGTTTCAACATTTTGTCAAAGAAAGCAACCAATGAACTCGCAGTTCGAAGGGCGTGACTTAAGAAATATTCCCATCGCGATAAAAAAAATTCATTGATTCTAAAATAATTCACGCGCATAATATTTTTAAATACAGCAGATCGATAAATCTTTGGATTTTATGAGTATTATCAAATCGAAATTTTACTTGAAATGTTGGCATCTTATAAAAAGAGTGCGACAAAGTCTTTGTTGCACTGCTTTTGGGTGAAAAAAAGTACTTTTTTTCACTATTTCAAAAAGTCTAGCTTTGTGCACGCGTCTGATTTTGAAATTATAATGTAAAAGTCGGTTTTTTTTCACGCAATTATAAAAATATTATTATATTTAATTTGAATAAAAGTTTATGAAAACGTAAACTTTTAATGATAAAGTTATTATTAAATCTCATATACGCATTCAAAGATCAAAGCCCGAACATTACTGTCTTCAGCGCGTCTATAAAAACATTAAAATTGAATCAATGAGTGCAGAAACACCGTCAGTCACAAATTTTAAATGTTTCAGGAGGGAGAAAAAACGTAATAACTCCTCTATTTCTGCACTAAACACTCGAAACAAACGTCCTGTATTTACGGAACTACTCAACAGACTAACGTAGTTTTTGCACCCAGCACGCATCTTGCCTTTCTACGTTTATTTTCATTGAAAACGAGTTTTCAGATTTTTTTGACTGAAGTGGTTTCTGCACTCACCGATTCAATTGTTACAACAACCGTTATTTTAACAAGAACTCATAGCAACTGTTTTTAACCAAAGAACCCTGTCCATCAGCCCCGTCCGAAAGTGGTTCCCTGTCCATTTATCTGCGATCCTGTGTTAGACGGATGTGCGCGTGATTTCACGGCTAATGACGGTCCGTGAAGAGCCCCGCATGTTTAATGTGGATGCGTTTAAATGCAGATTTTGAATTAGGGAGAGTGCTTTCAAAACACAGCGAGCGGAATGAATGCAAAGTGCGAAGGCGATGCGCGGCTTTAGTTGGACAAACCTTCAACTGACAATTGAAGAGCTCATGTGCAAAACAAGTTAAATCACTTTTTGGGGAAAAAATTGAGTTGGTTAGCTTTTCATACAGGTATTGTGGGAAGGGATTCACCAACATTTTGATTTGCAAAGAAAAAGTTAAATCGTATGTATACCTATATATACATACGATTATAATCACTCATAACCATCAATACGTATATAATCTGTATGAAAAGCTAAACAACTAAATTTTTTCCAAAAAGTGATTTAACCTGTTTTGCACTTAACGTCTTCAATTACTAGTACTAATTTTGTATTGGATGTAATGGACTTAAGTAATGAAGTGTGCAATATGTGTTGATTTTAATCGGTACTAAAGAGAGGAAGGATTAACATCGAGACACCCAAAAAAGAAGACAGTAGCGTTATTGTATATTTGTAAATAAACGCTTAATTACGTGGACTTAATTTTATGTGATATAAGTTTACTTAAATCCAATTAAAATTATAAAATTTATTCAACCAAAACACATTTACACTTGATGCTCAGAAATCATGATATACCTAATTTAAAAAAAAAATGTGTGACGTAAAAAATTTAAACCTTTATTCTTAAATGGTTATAAAAATATTTGGTATTAGGGGCGATAATATTTTTCTTAGTAGAATGAAGGGAAAATTGAACGGGACCAAGTAAGGATTTTGTTTAAAAATATTAAAAAAATATTTAACAGAGGAGCATTGGAACTTTTTTGAGATCAAAGATTCAATACAAGACATTATTCTATTGGTAAGGTAATCTGAAAGTGTTTTATAAGGATGAATAAAGTAAATGTATCTTCCAGTCACCCGTGAGGGTGCTATATATTTTCAGATACTTTCATAAGTTCCGTTTTCAGTAACCTCACAATTCCATTGCTTTCTGTTACGAGAACTCGTATTCTGAGAAATCTTGCTTCTGAACAGAAGTTTTCAATTTACAAGTATTTTACAAATGCACGTTATTTACCCAATCTAAAACTTGAGATCAATAAGGTTAAAAGAAATATGGCTTTATTGCAATCCATTATTAAATTTCATTTAAATACAGTTCAACGCCAGTTACAGCTGTGTTAAACCAAAGCAGAAGATGATTGGCAATGGGAAATTTCTGTCTTGGAAGGGGTTGGGCAGCTGTTAAATTCTGCACTTCGTAATGTATGTAAAATAGATTTTGCTGCAGATAGTCTCAGGCAATTAAATTTTCTTACAACTTAATCTTTTATTCTAGAAGTGCGATAATGGTGACCACCTATTTAAATATATTCAGATATCTTTTGATTTTGAACATGTGTAAAATTTTGAAATTAATAAGTATTTTATTTCTTGCATAATAGGTTTTTAATAGATAACGATACATAAAATTAATTCAACGAAAATTTAGAGTTTACTTATAAATAGATGCAATTATTCTATTTTTATTGGTGGTATCTATGTTGGTCCTTTCTTCAATACCAAGTAAAATAATCATATTGCACAATTCATTACTAAACCGTTGAAATATTATACTAAATCCATTCCAAATAAGTTAATTAATTGTTCATTTCAGTTTCCATGGTCACAAAGAAAGTCAGTAAAAAATTGCATCGATACTAAAATTTATGGTTTATTTTAACCACAATTGAAATATACATGTAATAATTGGTTATAATGGGTAATATGTTAGACCTCTAACCACCTTTTAAAATATATATATATCACGAAATTTATGAAATATAATGAAATCTTAATACTTCTTTTGTACTTTCCGAATCTATCATCATCAACAATCTCATTACCCAAAGAAACACTATTCCATTTCTCAGTTATAAACTGTTCGCTGACATTAAAATCAATCTGCCCTCAGCCAACACCAAGGTCCTCTCTGACCTGCAATCGCTCCACGTCAAAATCAGCCGGACGCTGTAGATGGCCTGACAGCAATTTCTGAGCCCGCAACATGCAATAGACATTGGAGAGAAATATATAAATGTTAGTCCTACTAATGATATGATTGATAGATCAGAATATCTGTTTAATGACAAACGTTATATGAATCTATAATCTTGGGTAAATTTAGACTGGTTCTTTTGGCATTTTAATAAATTTTTATAACATTAAGCAACATAATTGCTTAAAAAGTAGTTATTCACAATTAAAAAAAGCTATTTTGAGATACTATGCCTTTTTTTGATAATAATATAAATTATTAAAATATTGAGACAAGTTACACTTTACTCGAAAACGTATTATTGTATAATGAATTTATTGATTTATAAAAGACTTAACGATTTCGTTAATGTTTGTAAATTAAGTAATAAAGATCCGAATGATAGATTTAAAATAAGTTAAAAAACTAAATAAATCACATTTACAAAAATCTATAAAACTGAAAAGAAAATGAAAAAATACCGAAATATATCAACCATTTGTCGATATTCGAAAACTAATGTACCCTCATTATGCAATCGTTTTTAACGAAGGCAAAACTTCCTCTACATGTGCATTCACTAAATTACATTATTCGCAAAGTGACAAATTAAGGAAAAAGTAATGCCTAGAACATGACAGATAGTTCCATCACTCAATCATTATAGTTCAATCTGTTTATAATTTAGATCTCATTACTGGGGGATTACTGGGCCACAGATGGCGGTACCGGTTGCCACCTTAAACGGTCAGTATCAAAATATCGAAACCGTTTGAAATTCTCAACAATCACTAGTGGGATCAGTCCCACGATGGATGGATGTGGGGGTGAGTAGTACGTCTGACAGAGTGGAGTTGTTTCCGCGTGTCGCAGACGAGATGGATTATTCTCCACTGGGCAATTCGGGCAGCTGACCATTATTATTGCGTTGATGAATAAGGGCCCGTACCGGAATGTGGGTGGGGTACCTCATTTGTTGAGGGTGTAATAATAACTTGGGTTGTGAGTTATAGAGAGGATGGTGTATTGGTTGATTGGAGTTTGGTGGTGTTACATAATTTTACAATCTGTTGCCTTACAGATGATCTGTTTTACATGGAAATGAGATTTGACCTCTGAAGCAACTTTGATTAAAAGCGGTTTCGTAATGTCTGTTGCCAATTTTCGGTAATGGAATGGAATTGTGTTTGATGGTCAGCAAGCATAAATTGTTTCCTGTTTTATTTCCGGTAATATGAATTAGGGTTCAAGTTGATTTTATGAAAACGAACTTATGTTAGAATACGTTAAATGCACTACGTGCAAAGGGGAAAAAAGCTGGATGTTTTCTGTTACAGTTGCAAATGACTCTTCTGAAAGGCAAATTTATCCAGACATTTAATTTCCAATTAGAAAGCAGAACATTTTCATACGAAAAAATTTAATTCTTAGCTTACAAATGGAATTTTTATGAATAGAATATGTTCATATTTTATGATAATATCAAATACCTTCAAAGACTACAGAACAAAAGCTATAAACTTTAATAAAATGTGTATGCCAGATTTTCTCTTAATTCACTCAAAACTTAAAGTGATATGCAGATAAACGTGTTTCAAAAACACAAAAACGCAGCTCCTCTAAAAAAATATGAGTTTAATTATTATGTTAAAAGTAATCTTCGTTGCCAATACAACATTTTTTTTTCAAAATTTTATTCATAAAAATAATGAGTCAAAGATTGAAATATCATACAGTAAAAACCATTATGAACACATATTTCCCATTTGCTTATCCCTTAGTAGGCAATCGCATTTACTCATAACGGAAAGTGCAGACGACTTATTCAACTGACTTTCAATTCTCTCATCCAAGAACAGAAAGATTCCGCTATAAATTAACATTCGAAGCGAGACCGTGAAAATATTTATACTATTTCAATGCCATGCTCGCAGAAGCTTATGTCAAGTGATTATAACCACAAAGGTTAAGAAGAGATTAACTCTATTCACCGAACCACAGTTCTCATTCACAATAACCCATAATAAAACCCCTCCATCTCAATACCACTTAATCATAAACCGATTAAGCGGGAGATTTTATTGTTGCTATCTCGCTACCACAACATAGAGATTACAGTTATGACAAATCCTCCGAGCGACATTTGGCAGTTTCTGTCAGAGGTAAGAAGCAGCCTCACGGGCGTGGATTTAAAAACCAAAAGATGGCCTTAAAACCGGGAAGTGGCTGCCATGAAAAACGCAAAAGATACTCAATCAAAGATCGTTCGGAACTTGTCGAAGCCGTCTGTATACCTCAGGGGGACTTTTTTTTTCGAAAATATAAAAGTGATGGGGGTGAAAGTTAAGACTTTTTGTTTGTTTTCTCTTTCTTTTGGCGGGGTCAGTGACTGGCTGTGGCCTGGAAAGCTATGAGCGGCTTAAGCTTGGCGAGATTGCTCTTGTGCCCAACCTGTCTTTCTAGCGAATTCTGATTATTATCGAACGGGAGATAAGGCCATTTATGGAAATGTCCTAAATCCGTTCATGACATTCCCATATTTTGTGTAAGTACTTGATGGATTATTTTTGGTTAAGGTGTTCGAAACGTAAAGAGACTGGGGGCTTGTTTTCCAATGGAACAATAGTTGGCCCAACCTTAACCCATTCACGATGATTTGTGAATACCAATTACTCCTTTATTTCCGAATAAAAGCGTTAATTTTTTTTAATTAAAAATTGCTTTTCGTGTAACCTAAATTTTTCCCATGCGAATTTGTATTTTGTTTACTTACATAAACCTAATCTAAAAGCCGAACTTTGCAATTTCCAAAGTTAACTTAAATCTGTACTTGCCAAGTTACTATTCAAAATAATACATGGTGATGGAGCAGGTTTTCAAAAAAAAATTACAAATGGGATCATTAACACTGGGATCCCACTGCCCAGCATTCAAATTTAACAAGGATCCCACTTGGCATGCATTCTAATAATTCAAAGAGTTCCAAAGTGTTGCAAAGTGTTCCTCCTACTTTAAAGTATTTTTAGTTTACACCAGAATAGACCGTTTATATTTCGAAAATCGAGCCTCTTAAGAAGCTAACAAAGCATAGTACTAGAAAAAAGGACTGACATTCCAGAGATCAGCCGAAAGTTTGAAATATAATACATGAAACGAAAACTGTAAAAATAATTATTTTTTAAAGTTCTTCATTGTTTGAAAGACACACGGCAATCTTTTTAGATACAAAATAATCAAATACTGCTAAGTAGCAAAGAGTTGCTTACACTTAAGTGAAAACCAGAATCCCTAAGTGAATTTTTTTTCATGTATTTACTTTCTGTACATTTTATATAAGTCATTTTAGCTAACAATAACAAAAACATCCACATAAAAAAACAGCAAAAGTTAGCACATGTTTTAAACCATTTCAAAATATTGGTTGTTAAATTTACCCTACGCATATTTAGCAGGTGACGCTCCCTCACTCAACATGATTTGACTAAACCAGTCACTTTCAGAAACTGTATATACTTTTTTTTGGAAAAGTAGTAATGCCAGTTTGTAAATAAAAATCTAAAAAAAGATAATATCCCGTTTTACTGAAAATTAAATTGAAATAAATTAGATACATACAGCTATAGGAAATACGAATTCGAAAGCTAGTTCGGGTCACCCTAGTTGCTGAGTGAAGACTTTTTTAATTAATCTATCCAATACATTAATTTATTATTTTTTAAATATTAAACAAATAAAATTAAAAAAAATATGTATTATTAATGTTGAAAGTGTGAAACAATGATATTCTATGCATTTTTCTGACATGTTTTTCAACAACCAAATGACATCTTTCTGCTACAAGTTAAAAATACAGTAAAATTGTAAGTTTATTTTTTTAATTTGTTTTTTAAGCTAAATAAAAATTTATATTTATTTTGAAAGTGTAAGATATTGATGCAAGCATGTTCGTTGCTTGGATCACTCTTGAGCGTAGCAGAATCCTCTTGCTGAGGCAGAAAATAAAATTAATAGGCTGCAACAAATTCCATTAGTAAATGTGATATACTAATTGAATTTGTATATGTTTTGTATATGTGTATTTGTATGTGTGTTTTGTATTTGTATATGTGTATATGTCTTTGTTATGTATTCCTATACATAACAAAGAAAAATCTTTAAACACTGTTAAAGGACCTATGTTATATTCTAAAGGTTTATTTTTTCGAAGAGCAGGCAACATATATTCTTGTGGAAAACCTCTTACTTATTTTAGTATTCTTTATTTCTAAAGAGTAAGAAAACAGCATCCCAAATTCAAAAACTGCATCCCTTGCAAAAAAATAATTATAATTTCATAACGTTACCAAATTGTTACCCATTGTAACGAAAGAAATTACCGAGGGAAGCGATTACTAAGTTTTCGTCTAAAAGAAGTAGCTTATAATGTGGAAAAAAAATGAAAGCAAAGAAAAGCGCATATTAATCCGACTGCAGGGCTTGGATTCTTAATGAAATTACAAATTCACTGTTCCATTTTTTTCTTCTATCTGATAACTAGGAGATATTTGTTCACCTCTATCGTCGGTAAAATAATGAGATTACTATCTCTTGTGGTATTTCGCGGTTGAATAGTCGGCCATATTGGAACCTGCCCCTGACCGATGAAATTAACCTTTAATTAAAATAATCGGCGGCAGTTGATTAGCGGTTTAATTAAAATAGCGGGGTAGCTCGGTAGTTTCCATTAATTAGACAGGGTTCTCCCTTGGTGTTTACGGTCTGGTTTATTTAATTTATGCTATTAATATATTGGGAAAAGGACGTCGCTAGGCGAACAATGTATTAAATTTGCATCGACGGCTCAATTTTTTGTTCAGGAAACAATAAAAAATAGGATGTTAGTTTTTTTTTCACTGCCATTGCAAATATTGAATTTGGCTCTTAAGTTGATTACTTCATTTGAAAATAATCTTATTTAAATATAGAGCATTAAATTTTTAATGAAAATATGCATATCATAACTTTTTATACTGAATGATTTAAGACAAAATAATCTTAAACATTTATAAAACTAGCCGATATTTTAAACCCAATTAAGGTTGTATTTTCACAATTGGCTGTAACTGTTACATATAAGACATTACTAAGAAGCATCTTAATTTTTTTTGCCAGAAAAAACTTTCAATTTCTCCCAAACCGACAACTTTATTTAATTTATAATTAAATAAAGTTGTCGGTTAAATTTATTATATTAAATTTATTTTGAAACATTTGCTTTGAACAAATTTTTTTTTGTATAAATTTATTAAAAATTGAATTGATAATATTTTTTCATCTATCCCTTTCTTAAAGAGAAATGCTGAATTTAAGACGTTAATATGAGACAGCAAAGAAAGAATTAGGCCCTTATTATTGCAAATGTATATAAGGCACATATAATTCATAATTCAATATTCAAGATGCAAATGCAATTGCTAAATATAAATTGAGAGCAAATTCTATTCATACGAAGCACATTCTTTGTAATCTGAATGCAGATAGATCCACCACAAAAAGTATTGTCAGACTAAGAATCAATCACCACAGAGTCATGAAGATAGCCAGAGAGGGCAGGAAGGTGTATAGAAACTGTGACAACTGCCCAGATACTCAGCTTACAACAAACCACATTTTTGAATGCCTGGTAATGAGTGCCAATTTGAGAGACAGTGGAGTTCTGCCATCATTAATAGATCTTTATGACAGTAATATACAAAAAATTGCAGACGCGGTCATCAAAACACATGGTTTCATTTAGCTTTTATACTTTCTCTTTATGGCAACGTCATGGAAACGACAAAAAAAAGTGTAGATGCAATCACGAATTGCTCGAAATACACATAATTTTTCAAAACCGTACGTTTTAACTATTTGTACAAACCCGTAGACAAGGCAATTGTAAACATCCTCACTGAAACTATAACATTCAATTCTTTAAAGGAACTGCCAATTAGCAAAAACCAAAAAAAAAATCACAAAACTGACACTGATCAATACATGTGTAGATGGTATCAGCAAACAACCCTACAAAGCTTATCTCTTTAAAGGAGCCGCACAGAGCAGCACCTCATTGATATTCTCTTTGCTTCGCACTTTGGGCGAGATTCGAGTTTAACCCATTGTCTTCGCACGAGTGAGTTTTTCAATAGGCGAGATTCTTTCAAAAACGAACGGAGCCGCGCGAAATCTGATTGTTGTCGCACATCGAAACACAGATTTCTTCCAGACAGTGAAAGTGAAACGTCCGTGACTACCTTAGAGAAATAGTGATATATGTAAAAGAAATAGACTGTTTAAATATGTATATGTCTTTTTTTTATCACATATATAATGCAATGGAGACGCAGTTTAAGAGGAGGTTCTTCTAAAATATTTTACGGAATGCGGATACTTCACTTTTTTTTTTGTCAAGAGCGAGTTAAATATTAGGCCTTTATAAGGCCCAAAACAAAACTCATTTCTATGTGATACGTATGAAACCTAAATTTTTTAGGCGAAATTTTGAAGTATATTCGTCTGGTTAATACAGATTTTAATCTAATGAACGAAAATAATAATTTGAAAATCACAAGTTATATATTTTTAATTCAAATAATGTCAATAATTTTATCCTTTCTTTTTTAGTCTGATGATTATACTTAAGCTGTCTGACACTCTTGTCATAGCTTATGTTTTCAAACTAGAAAGTTCAAATGATCTGAATAATAAAATAAAATGTTAATTTGTTTCATTTTTTTTAAATTTCTACACGTATATATTACTCATATTAAGTTTTAAATAGATTGTCACCAAAAGTTTATCTACATTAAAATTTAATTAAAAACAGCAAACGCAAAAAAATAAGATCTAGAAGAACACTTTCCCCAACCTTATTAATATGCAACGAGACACAAATAAGCGAGCCACCTCAAACACAATCAAGCACCTGTTTATCCACTTTATTTACCATTATTAAATTTTCGCTTTTTGAAGATGCATGACTAAGAAAGTCGTGGTCATTGAGCATATTAAAAAACGCGGATATTCGTTTCATGGAACCATCTCAACTGCCTGGAACAAATTGAAATGGAGACAGGAAATTGGATTTTATGCGTAATAGAAGTCGAATTTTTTTTCGAAACCGAACAAACAGGATTGCGTGATATGTGCTGGCAATATTTTATTTAATAAAGATTTAGGGGAGAGTCAGATTTATCAGAATAAAGTCTAAATACAAAAATGTTAAGAATGAAGTCTAAATGCATTTGATAAAGACGTTCGATTTATTTTAAGATGGTAATTTTTTTCGGTGAAAATGTTAAACTTAAAACTATGCAATTTGCAACATTAAAAAAAAATTAACTCAATCACCTAATCTAAAATATAATGTAACAAAAGTACTGCGATGGTGCGTGAACAAAGTCATCTTCCATAGAACTTTTCAAGTTTTTCAAGGTTATTCCAATGTTATTGTTTAAAAGTTATTGAAATTACCATATAAGGTGCATAATTACCTTTAAATGTGTGCATTAATTATTAAGGGGTAATTGAAAAAAGTTAAGTATTACAACATATTTGTTTCAATATATTTTTTCTGATATTGAAAACAATATAACTGGATTGGATAGGCTAAATTTAATAATGTTCATAATTTAGTTAAAATAAAAATGTTGACATTATAAATTATATACATTAATGATTTATTTATTTTATTCGTATAACTTTATACGGGTTTTGAATTATGACCAAATTTAAACTGTTTTGCGAACATTAAAAAACTGAGTTGTTTCTTTTAGAAGAACAATAGTTCTTTTTATTAACAAAATTGTGTTAAGAAAACTGTTTTACAGTTTGACTTATATACTTTTGGTAGACTTGGTGTTGGATTTATTTGTATATTTTTTATTTATAAACTTTTTCAATTGTCAAAGAACTACAGTAATTTGAATAATTATTTCGAAAAAGACGAATAAAGATATATAAATAATTATTTTGAAAACAGATGTATTAAAAACTCAGTATCAATTTATGAGCCAGAAACCCGGATTTCATTGTCGCAGAAATAAATATGTAGGCAGCGTTCAGTAAATATTGCAAAAGAATATCCATTCGAAATAAACTTGAAAAATAAACGTCTTCTATTCCCATATTTCAAATCGGCAATCCTAAAAATGCAACATCGACCGCGGAACGCTTTCTGAATAACCTTATCGGGCCTGTCAAAGAATCGCAGTGACCGGAATTTACGCCGGCTTTATGATCCCATTCACAGGATTCCCCGCTGGAATATAAATGCGATTCCTAAACAAACGTTGGATTCGGGATTGTGGCCCAACATGAAAAAAAATGAAAGATTTGGTTCGTTGCTTCATCCAAATATAATTTCTAGCGATTTTTTTCGAATAACTTTATAAGGGGTTTGAATTACGACTATATTTAAACTGTTTTGCGAACATTAAAAAAACTTAGTTGTTTCTTTTAGAAGAAAGATATTTTTTTTAAATATGTTAATTGAACTGTTAATCGCAGTGACCGGAATTTACGCCGGCTTTATGATCCCATTCACAGGAATCCCCGCTGGAATATAAATGTGATTCCTAAACAAACGCTCGATGCGGGCTTGGGATCCGACATGAAAAAAAAATGAAAGATTTGGTTCGTTGCTTCATCCAAATATAATTTTTAGCGATTTTTTTCAAATAACTTTATAGGGTTTTGAATTAGGACCCTATTTAAACTGTTTCGCGAATATTAAAAAAACTAAGTTGTTTCTTTTAGAAGAAAGATTTTTTTTAAATGTGTTAATTGAACTGTTAATCGCAGTGACTGGAATTTACGCCGGCTTTATGATCCCATTCACAGGAATCTCCGCTGGAATATAAATGCGATTCCTAAACAAACGTTGGATTCGGGATTGTGGCCCAACATGAAAAAAATGAAAGATTTGGTTCGTTGCTTCATCCAAATATAATTTCTAGCGATTTTTTTCGAATAACTTTATAAGGGGTTTGAATTACGACTATATTTAAACTGTTTTGCGAACATTAAAAAAACTTAGTTGTTTCTTTTAGAAGAAAGATATTTTTTTTAAATATGTTAATTGAACTGTTAATCGCAGTGACCGGAATTTACGCCGGCTTTATGATCCCATTCACAGGAATCCCCGCTGGAATATAAATGTGATTCCTAAACAAACGCTCGATGCGGGCTTGGGATCCGACGTGAAAAAAAAATGAAAGATTTGGTTCGTTGCTTCATCCAAATATAATTTTTAGCGATTTTTTTCAAATAACTTTATAGGGTTTTGAATTAGGACCCTATTTAAACTGTTTCGCGAATATTAAAAAAACTAAGTTGTTTCTTTTAGAAGAAAGATTTTTTTTTAATGTGTTAATTGAACTGTTAATCGCAGTGACTGGAATTTACGCCGGCTTTATGATCCCATTCACAGGAATCTCCGCTGGAATATAAATGTGATCCCTAAACAAACGTTCGATGCGGGATTACGGTCCGACATGAAAAAAATGAAAGATTTGGTTCATTGCTTCATTCAAAGATTTCAGTTACTATAATTTCTAGCGATTTTTTCGAATAACTTTATACGGGTTTTGAATTACGACCATATTTAAACTGTTTTGCGAACATTAAAAAGTTGAGTTGTTTCTTTTAGAAGAAATATATTTTTTAACAAAACTGTGTTAATAGACCTGTTTTACAGTTTTACTTGCATACTATTGGTGGACTGGGTGTTGGATTTATTTGTATATTTTCTATTTTTATACTTTTTCAATTGCCAAAGAACTACAGTAATTTGAATAATGATTTCGAAAAAGATGAATCTGTAATAATAAAAGATTCTGTCTGTCTGGTCTGTGTGTATGTCTGCGGATCGCAAAAGACCTACTTAGACTATTCTAAAAAATTCGAAATTGTTGGATTTATTTGTGTGTTGGATTTATTTGTATATTTTCTAATGATTTACTTTTTCAATTGTCAAAGAAGACAGTAATTTGAATTTACTGTGTAACTTTAGTTTATAAATTCATTTATAAGAACCAACTCCTGAATATTAATAAGATATTTGGTAAGAAATCTATTGCAGAAAAAAAGTATTTCAAAAATAAATTAGCCTAATAGTTTTCCCGATATTCTTTCTAAGTTTCAATTTACAGCATCGAATTCTTGTCTGCACTGCATTAACATCAACGTTAAAAAAAATCAAAAGTGCACAAACTGTGTGGCACAAGTGTCTTTTTCACTAACAGGAAGGTAAATAAAATCTAAAAGGTTAAAAACCGGGTCCTCACTTAAAAAAAAATATTTTTTAAAAGCTCAAACTAGAAAATGGATTAGTTACATGGATAGTTAAGGCTACTGCATGGATAGTTAATGCTATCGTCATAAAAATATAATTGCATCCAAATTTAAGTGTAATTAACAGATTGAACCAGATTGAACATATTTCAATTTACAACATCGAATTTTTGTCTGCACTGCAATAACACCAACGATAAAAAAAAAAAAAAATCAAAAGTGCACATACTGTGTGGCACAAGTGTCTTTTTCACTAACAGGAAAGTAAATAAGATCTAAAGGGGTAAAAACCGGGTCCTCACTTAAAAAATATTATTTTAAAGCTCAAACTCGAAAATGTATTAGTTACATGGATAGTTAAGGCTACTGCATGGATATTTAATGCTTCTGCATGGATAGCTAATGCTAGTCATAAAAATATAATTGCATCCAAATTTATGCGTAATTAACAGATTGAACCAATATTTAAAATTGCACAGATTGAGTTCCACAACAGCATATTAAATACTGAAGTAATTTCAAATCTAAGAAGTTATTTCAGTTTCGCGTGCATTGCGACATACTCCACTCTCCAGGAGTTTCCATCATTAGTCGATGATGACAAATCCGTTTCCAGTTCATTATATTCCGCCTACCGTCATTAAAATAATGAACTTTCAGCCCACTTGTCATCGAGGATTAAAGAGTCCGTCGTTATTTTCATCAGCACCGTTCGTGTTGTGGCTCGGTTCAAAAGTGGGAGGATCGGCTTTATTAGGAAAATTGAGCTTTGTTCCGAAGACCACTCCGCGATGTTGGATCGTTAAAGGATGCTGATTAACTATCAACTCGTTAGGAAATTTTGGCGATGAGATAGCTGCTGATGCGAGAAATAATTAAAAAAGTTCAAAGGACTTTCACTGGGCTTTGGATATTTTTTATGTTGAAAAATCAAATTAGGAGATGGGAAGTAAATTAGAGTTTGAAAGATGTTTCGGGATTTTGGTTTTATGGAATATTTTTAAGGGATTAGTTATCGAGTCACGTGTTTCCTGAGTAATTTTGTTTATACAATTTCATGTATTGCAGTTATCGGGGATTTTTTTAAGTAAGTAGATGATATGATACCATGCGTTTAAGTTTTTTATGTATAGTAGTTACATCCAACAAATTTTTGGGTTTTGACTAGTTTTTTTAATAACACATACGTGTCTGCATTTTATTACAATCAAATTCTTACAAATAGATCAATTTTATTCTTTTTAAATTTAAGAGTTAATTTCGCAATGTTTGCGGTAGAGGTCCTAATTCTTTTCAGAATTGTTAATTTTCAAGGTTACAGAAACTAAAATATAAAAAATGGTGCAACCGAATACTGACAATATGATGAAGCATTTCACTACACAGCAGTTGCAAGTACTGGGAACTACTTTCTTGGTAAAACCTGGTGTCAAATTTATATCAGCGGTAACCTTGTCCAAATCTGCATTAAAAATTAATCCGCAGAAACATATTTCAGAAAAATGGGTATCTGTCTTAAACCCCTTGTTATAAGTGATCCATTTTGTTTTACTACAACGAAATAACCTTGTTCCAAAAACTAACAAAATAACTCCAACCTACAGACCAACATTCCAATATCAATAATATACACTTACCCTTCAAACATATCTTCTGAGCATAGATGGTGAAGACGGGAAACTGCGAGGAGGACAACGCCTGAGGCCTGTCAGTGGCGCTGGAGCTGAACAGGACGCACAAGCCTGTCTCGAAGTTGACGGCCCGGCAGGAAGTGTTGTGTCTGCAATACGACAGACATTCGGTCAGGTGCAGGGTGCCAGGCACCAGCTCCAGGGTGTCGTCTGGAGCGGTGAAGACGAATCCGGTCACCAGCTCGAAACTCTGCTTTTCCAAGGGGCAGTCTGTGGGAGAAAAGGGGATGGTTAGTATTGGAAGAAAGTAGAGTTAAAAAATGTTGGTGCAATTTTTCACAGGAATTCTGGAGCTTCGCAACTGGCACCACAATCAGGAGAGTTCATTTACTACTTTTGCTGTTTATAAAAGTTATGGTTTTATTCTGTAATACACTCTCAGAAATAACACTTTCAATTTTGACAATGCATGAATCCTCAAGCCTCATGTTGTTAATTTTGAGGATTGTTTCGTCAAACTATCACGTGACTTTTGAGTAAACGAGAATCCTCACTTTTACGATCGTGATTTGACGATTCTGTATATTGATTTTGAGGAAACTGAATCTCATTGTTGTACTCACATGCTCAAAAATGACGAAATATTTCTTTAGATTAGACGACATTCAAATCCTCATAAAAATGACGATTCCAATTTCCTCACTTTGAGGAAACGAAAACTCGGAGCATTTGTCAGTAACGGAATCGTCAAAATTAAGGAAAATTTCGTCGTTTCTGAGCATTCATTTTTAAAAGTGTACGCATGCCTATAGCTTTGCCTTAGAAAGGCTATTAAAGAAACTAATTGTAATAATAATCTTACATTCCTTTTCATGGATATAATTGATTGGAAAAAATAGGGGTAGTGCTGTTGGTTAAGGATATGGAACTAATTATGAAAATGAGGTCATGTATTCGACATGCTCAGAAGTAGCGTCTCGTCTTTTTACATACGATGCAAACTAAATACATAAGGGACTGCAAGCAAAGAAAAGAGAGGTTCATTACAGCTAACATTACGATTTATGACAAACAGACGGGCTAATATTTAAACGCCATTTTTTTTTTAAATCAACACCTTCTAAAACGAGTAGGAAAATAAAGTTTCAATTTCAGATTTTCGACTCTATCGCAATACTTTCGTTGCCTTACACATAAAAATATATTGGATAATTGAAAGCAAAAGTATAAGTAAGACGTTTGGGAACTTAAACTTTTTCACACATGGCTTAAAATAATATTACTTTTTATTTAAAAAAAAGCTTTATTTTTAAGATTGGAGTTGACATAATAAAATATTCACTTAGTTTATGTGAATTGTAAGCTGACGAATATCTTTAAAGTAAACAATTATATACGTCGGCGAATTTTGTTTTTGTAGCGAACGTGATGCCTTTGAAGTAAAAGTGTTTTGACGGTTAAAAGTTTTTATACGGGAGAGTATAAAATATTTTATTAGGCAAAGGAAATTTATTTTTACAATATTGAAATGTTTTGCAATATTTAATATGGATCATTATGTAGGTTTATAAAATAAAAGAAATCTAACCTGATTTCTAATTTAGAATATACAAACATGTTATAATTAATTGATGATGATTGTTCTTTCTGAAATTTTTGAGGTACAAAAAATAATACATCGAATGAAATACAAAAAAAAATAATACTTTTACCTTTCTGTAATTCTGAATTAATTTAAATAATGATGTAGTAATGAAACTCATATTGTCCTATGTAGATATAACAAATAGCGTCCGGCTCTCTCATTTGCGACTTTGTTGATAATACGTTCAATCATACGAAATAGCCACTAAACAGATGGTGTCTTGTAGTTTTGTTTTTTTACGGAGATTGTTAGTTTTGCAATTACACCTTCACATGTATCCCTTTACTTAAAAAAAAAGCTGAATTTCACCGTTAAGCCCTAAGTAGAAGTTAGAAAATGTCACAATTTTTAAGGCTTTATTTATTAATGTCGATTTTAAAGCTTATTATTTAAGAGAAACATTTTTCAAAGAGTCTAAAGTATAGTGAAATTTTTAAAACCAATTTTCATATTTATTAAAATAAACATTTACCCGTTTAAACTGTTTCACACCGAATTTTTTACATTTTCAATTTTGATACGAAAGATGTTTTCAAGCGAAAAAATCGCGATTTTCTTTTTAAAAAAATATGAAACACGCCATCAGGAAAACTTGCCAATTTCATAAGACAAAAAATCCATCTTAGTCTCGCAAAAACCTTTTTGACGGTAAGTTGAGATCCTACGCAAAAATGAAACCAAATTCCGTCTCTCTAGGAGTGTCTAAGTGCTCTTTTAAGCCGACACCCTGGCAAGACTGTCTTTTACGAAATATGAAACACCTTAACGCGAATCGAAAAGTTGGAATATCTTAGAATAAATTCCTGACATTCTTTTTCAGAAACTTTAATACTTTTTAAGGGATGTGTCCCATTTCTGATGATTTGTTTTTAAGGGAACTGCACTTTAAATATTAATCAGTTCACGAAGTAACTTAAAACAGAAAGATTAAATTAATGAATCATATTTGAAATATTCTAAGAGTAAAATGTAAGTTTGTTAAATTTATTTTCTCGATATTTATGCACAAATTTAAGAACCTCTTGATATCTTTGAAGGAATTAAATAGTTCATAAAGTTTACTCAATAACGGAAATTGGCAAGGAACGATATCACGTAAAAATGAGCTTTCTGTTTATCTAACTAAATAAAATAAAAGACAAATAAATATTACATTTCCTAACAATATATGTATAAATAAAGTTACACTAAAAGCGAATTTTAAAAACTGAAAGTTAACGCTTGTATTTGGAAATGCTGGCGTTAATTTTACTTCACAAATAGTTCCATTAATGGGTTAACATAGTTTTTCATTTCATTTTCTCATCAGCATTTTTTGAATTTGTACACATAAAGAGCTTGAATACATTTGTTTAAAAGCTCATTTTAGACTTTTTGGGGTAGTGGTTTCATTAAAGTAGTTCAAGAGTTACAAACAACCAAGAACCTCATGTTTTTTTAATAAAAATTATACATTAGTTGTCATTCCATCAGTAACTTAAAACACTAACTATAGTTGTATCTATGTTTAAAAAGTTGAAGTATATGATTTTTTTTAAACAATCCAAAATTTGAGCAATGAAAACTTGAAATTAGTGCTATCAGAATTGATAAAAATGTATATTGGGTTTGGTTGAACAAACATCGATTACACGACGCTAAATAACCACCGCACTAATTTGAGTTAGAGCCACACGCAGGCTATTGAAATACATAATATTACGAATTGTAACACTAAGAAGGAAAGCACAAATTTTGGAACTGAGTTATATCCATCCCAGTTTAGCACATATATATACATATTTTTAATTTTAAATGATCAAGCATTAATTTTCTCCTACACTTCAATCTTAAAAATATAAACTTAACTTGTACACATACTAAATATCTTATATATATTTTTTTTCAAATAATAAAACATTTTTTAAAGTGAATCTTTCTAAGTTTCTAAATTTAAAATAGAAAATAAAAGTGTATTTTTCTTAGAGTAAAACATTTTTTAAAGTGAATCTTTCTACATTTCTTAATTTAAAATAAAAAATAAAAATGTATTTTTCTTATAATAAGACATTTTTCTTAAGTGTATCTTTCTACATTTCTTAATTTAAAATAGAAAGTAAAACCAATGGTTAAATGAGTCAAACGTATTTTGCTCTACCGACTAAACAACTATAATACAATCGTCCAATACAACAACACACCAACTGTAGAAAACAACTTCTTTCTTAATTACTTACTTTCAATTTAAAATAAACTGATTATAAAATCAGTTAAGGAAAACGCATCCTTTGCACATTGATCATTTATTTCCTTTTCTAAATTGTTTCGGTTCCAATAGTTTAAAATAGAAAACAAATGATTGGTAAAATAAGTCAAACGTATTTTGCTCTACCGAATAAAGAACTATTTTACAATCGTCCAATACAACAACAAACTGTAGAAAACAACTTCTTTCTTAATTATTTACGTACAATTTAAAATAAACTGATTATAAAATCAGTTAAAGGAAACACATCCTTTGGCCATTGACTGTTTATTTCTTTTTTTAAATTGTTTCCTTTCCCATTTCTTAGGCTTGTATTTTCACAAATCAGCCACGGACTGTGATTTTAAAGTGATGAAGTCATTTACCTCCCTTCTTTTCAAAAGGAGAACAAAACTATAATATTTTTTTTTCTCAGAACATTAGGAAGCTGCAGCAATGAACTTTTGTTACTTAAAAAATTATGTTACTATGTAAGGAAACTTTGTACACTCCCTTAATTCATGTATTTCTTTTTTAGAACCATTGATGGAACGTTGACATGAGAAATGTATACAAATGCGTACGCTACACATCGACTTCCTTGTTCATATAGGAATCTGTACAGGGATATTTTGATTCAATATTCTCCAAGGATCTGGAGTTTCAATGAATTGTTTCAAGTTGAAGAATTAAGTTTTTAAAGCATTCTCCAACTTTATTTTCAAGAAATGTTGTAGCAACGTATAATTTTAAATTTGATACGTTTTTTAATATCATTTTTATATAATGTAAATAATATATAAAAGATATTATACTTTACTAGTGATTCACATATACGGGTTCTTTGTTAGATTATAATGCTATCTATTAAAAAGTAGTGATTTTTTTGCACTTTGAATTACATCTATCTCATAGTTTGAGTGATATAAACTAAACAACTAAACACAAATCTAACATTTGATGCATTGTTTACGAATAAATGAAGTTCCCATAAAACTTTAGTCACATTTAAGGTAAGTCTGAATACAAGGTACTCCAAATAATTAATAAAAGTATTATCATAAGTACAGGTCAAACTGAAATTACGTGTATTTTACTTGAGCCTCTTCATCATTCATCGTTAACAAATATATGTCTATACATTCGATTACTTACAAGATATTTTCACTAACAAACAAGGTTAATGGATTTTCACATAAATTACACTATCGACAGCACAAAAAGAAAACAGTGGAAACGTCGTTAAAGCTCTTTCATTCAATAAGGTAAATGATCAGCCTCTTAAAAGAGTGAACCACCATTTCTTAGGCTTTTATCGCAGTCTTTCCATTACGCTGACTTACAATGTATCACATTGGACGTGGGGTAATCAGTATTTGGAATAAGTTATGGACTGCTGTTTATCTAATAACCACCTAAAGTGTTACGTATTTGGTTGAGAATATAGTGGGAATTTATAAAATAAAAAGGTGTTTGTTTTCGGGAATACGAACATCATTTATTAAAAACGTTTCGAATAAAGTTCTCACTTCTTAATCAGCCAAGAAAAATCAAAAATACAAAGTATTTTGAGCTTAAGTACTAAAGAACGATTAAAAAAACACGCAAAACTAGTAAGTAGGAGTCTTAGGTTATTTGAAATTCGTTAAAAAAACTATCCGATATACTATGTTTCAATGAAACGCGTTTTTTTTCGTAATGTTTGTCACTTTAAATATTTTAAATGAAGTAACTTACAAAATAATACAGATTGAATAACAAGATACTTTATTTAGCTATTGGATAAAAACATATTATATTAAAACGTTTTTCTTCAACAAAGAGTATCAGAATCCTGAGTTGGGTGGTACCTTTCAGAAAATACGCTGTGCGTAAACGAGGCATTGTTCCTATGATGATTTTTCAAACCCTTATCCCTATTACAGTGTATCTTCACCTTCCAAACGGTGATGATGGCGAACACATCTTTTCAAAGATAATGAGTAAGGGAATAGGATAATGTGTATAATTTGGGGAGATCGAATAACGCTTTTTTCCCCAAAACACATCTATTAGCCACAAGTGTTGAGGATTACACTCAACACCTTATAAAACGGGAAGCAAAATACTTCCTATCGGTGGGTAACATGACTACCGCATTATGCTTTTTTTAGTATAGGTAGTCCATAAAAGGGCGATACCGCTGTGCAATTCGGCCGCTGAAAGGCCATTTTAAAAGGCCAAATCGGCTGGGTGATATACTAGCGGGATTTCCTATTTAACCTGGCTGCAAGAAGCTGGAATGGAAAAAGGAAATATAAAATTGGATGGGATTGGATTATGTGGAGGAACTGTATTATATGGTTTGGAAATATTTGATCCTTTGTGGCAAAGGGGCGTAACGACCACTTTGTTGCCATTCTTGAAGGTAGAAGTTTTATTAAATGAAACGATTAATTTTGCTAGGGATACTTTGCTACTATTTTTATTTGACTGGTATATGCTTTATTTTTATTGCCCATTTATTTAAGTAGATGAAAGAATATTTTTGCCTCATGAAAAGTGTTTTTTTGGTTTGGCCAATGATCATTCTATACTACTTAAATAAAAAAACTCATACTTTCATTAAAATATATGGTTGAAATTTTTGGTGCGAAATTGTATCGTTGATTTACCTCTATTTGTGTCGTTGATTAACCACTTTTGCGTTGATTTAAATTTGTGGATTTATCACAAAATTAATAAATTCACGCTCTATATAGAGTTGGCAGCTTGGAAGTTACATGATTCCGGAGCACCAATAACATCTTTAAAAGTTAATTATTTGGCATACACACTCAACACTTAGTGAAATGTGATGTCTCGAGTGTCAGTCATATTCTTGATATTTTGAAAAAAATTCCCAATTGCCAATCTCAACCCCTAGAGTCGAAAAATATTTACGCATCTAAATGCAACTCGGAATTCTGGTCAACTGACCTGATTGACAAGTGAAGTAGGAAAAGTCTAATTTCGTTAACCTATTTGGACCTTCGACAATTTAACATGCACCATCCTCAATTACACAGGACGTTTTTTCTGTTTATAAATTGTTTCAAATCAAGTTTTACTACCAAGTCTGCGGAGTGAACTACGAATATATTCTTTCTTTGATTTAAGCCCTTATTGTTCTGAACTACACATATAGGATTTCACAAAGATGCTTGTTGACTCCGCAGCTTCTTTGAATGTCTTTTGGGTTTTTAGGAAAGCTAGATTGGGTATAAATAAATACGAAAAGCGGGAAAAATATTTTAAAACATATTTGGGGATGTCGTTAGAAAATACTGAGTCGGTAGCTTTGGATTTCGAATTTCTTCAACGGAAATTATCTTTTTCCGCTATAATGTAAAGGCGAGCTTAGTTCAGAAATATTTTTAAGCAAAGGATGTTACTTTACGTTATGTTACTTTAATATGCTAGACTTAGAATAATTTTAAATAGCATATTTGTTATATATATATTTACATTATATAAATAAATCCAAAATCATTAGGAGTATGAAATAATGTGTGTTTATTTTCAAATAAAATAATTGGACTCAAAATATATTGACTTTAGTTGTTATTGAAGCTCTATTTTTATTTTCTTAAATGTAATAAAGTTGATGTTACAGCAAAAAAAGGTTCATTTCCTTAAAGCATCAGATGCATGTGTCTTTTATATTTTATTCATACTTAAACTTTAAATATTAATAAAGATCCATATCTACAGTTAAGTACACATAAAATCCTAAATTCGTACAGTCACATTTTTTAAATACTAAGTATTTTCCATAACCAAGTATCACACGCAGTTATAACATTTAACGCATTTATTCTCATCTCACATAAGCCCTCCACCACCACATTAACGGAAAAGAATTTGGTTTGCAAATGCACTTCTTGGCATTTTCATATGAAAAGGGCCACCAAAAATATGAGCAAACAAAGCCATTGCAAAAATCCAACTCATAAATAATTGATAACCAGGATGCAGGAGCTTCCTGCGCTACTGAGACATATTCTCTGCAAACTGTGGCACTTGAGTGTTGGGGAATACATACGAGAAAAAAAATAAAGCAAACTTGCAACTTTCCGTTGAAAAATAGAAATACATTTTCAAGTGAGAGTGGTTGACAATCCTTTTGGATTTGGGTTTCTATGTGGGAATGTAATAAAAAAGTATATATATATGAAAAGGTTTGCAATGGTAGCGTAATAAATTTAGAATATAATTTTTTTACTTAATGTTTAGGTTTTGGAAGATATTTTGGTCAGGCTTTAGAAGTAGTGGCCTCATTGCAAAAAAGGAAAAGTAATACGCTTTTAATTCGAAAGTGAATAACAGCAAAACCCAAAATTGTATTTTTATGTGAAATGTAAATGAAATTACGTTGAAAACATCTCTTTAGAAGAAAGTACAAAACATTGACTGCAGCTTATCGTGTAAAGTTAAGCTTAAAGTTAAGTTTTGCGGAAGTTGTATATTTACAACAGCCACATCAAAAACGTATATATTTAAGAAAAAATAAACATTTGATTAAAAATGTGTTCATAACAATTATTATCTTTTTCGAATTAATATTTTAAACTAGCTATAAAATGGTGTCAAACTCAAGGTTAAGTAAAATTTAGATTTTTCTCTTTTGCTGCATTTTTCGTTTCCTTCTTACATTTATATATCATCTTACATACAAAAATATATACTTGGACTTACAGAATTACTTTCAATTAGATTTTTTAATAATTTTTTCAAAGGCAAAATTCCTTTAAAAAAAGACAATTTTCTCACTCCAAAATGGTTCAACAATACAATATTACATCACCATCCGAAATTTCCTGCAGACAAGAGATACGCGATCAATACAGATTACCTCCAGAAACTTCCCCAATATTTGTCAAGGCAACACTCAAAAATGCAGCGACATCTCATGATTAACGCCACCCTTCAATTAACAAAACAAACACGCACACATATAATTAGCCGAACAAATACAATCCCCTCCCCCTCCGAAAAGTAAACTTCCACCAACTTTTCCAAACTCGTCATTTTTCACGTGGGGATCTCCCCGAGTGCCGGTGATTGATGGATGGCAGAGTGCGCTACGCTGTTCCGGTTATACCTGACCCCTTTCGCCGTTAATGATCCTTAAAAGAGGTGAAAAATGATATTGTGTTGAGATGGATTAAAGGTTGCATCCTACCCGATGTGACAGGGACGCTGCAACTGCTTGTCGTGAAGAAGATGTTTGTATAGTGAGTTTATTTAGATTTTTGGGAATTGCTCTTAGTTTACGCTTTTCAAATAGTTTGGAGTAAATGTAAAGGAATTGAGCAAAATACCTATGAATGAGTCCCTCCTATTCGATATCAGGCTGATGCAATCGTTTTGTGCTTGCCGTGAATGTTGTAAGAATTAGTTTGTCGTGGGGTTCAGTTTATTCGGTCTTTAGCGAATTGTTTTTGGTTATTGATCTTCAAAGCGATTTCATAGCAAAAGTTTAAATGCAAATTAAGTGAGTGAAGCATTAATGCATTACGAGTTCTTTCTACACGAGAACAGGCCTCTGCAACCGTTTGTGCTTGTCGTGAATGTTGTGAGATGTTTGACGTGAGGTTCAGTTTATTTAGATTTTAGTGAAATGTTTTTGGTTATCGATTTTTAAAACAATTTCGAAGCAGAAGTTTGAATGCAAATTAATTGAGTAAAACATTAAGGAATTGCGAGTTCTTTCTACACGAGTAAAGGCCTTTGTAATCATTTATGTTTGTCGTGAATGTTGTCATGAGAAGATGTTTGTCATGCAGTTTTGCTTATTTGGTTTTTACGAGTTGTATTGGAGTATCATTTTTTAAACGGTACGTATTAAATGCAAAGTAATTGGGGAAAATATTAATGGATTAAGAGTTATTACTATCACATAAGAGGCTGATGTAACTGTTTGTGGTTGTCGTGAATGTTTGAAATAAGATGTTTGTCGTGAGGTTGAGTTTATTTGTATTTTAGTGATTTGTTTTAAGTTGATGGTTTTCAAAGCGATTTCATAGC
Source organism: Hylyphantes graminicola (assembly GCA_023701765.1). Classification (NCBI taxonomy): domain Eukaryota; kingdom Metazoa; phylum Arthropoda; class Arachnida; order Araneae; family Linyphiidae; genus Hylyphantes; species Hylyphantes graminicola. The sequence continues at coordinate 41,463,406 of CM043113.1, read as the reverse complement.
AAAAGTTTGAATGCAAATTAATTGAGTAAAGCGTTAATGCATTGCGAGGTCTTTCTACCCGAGAACAGGCCTCTGCACTCATTTGTGTGAATGTTGTCATGAGAAGGTGTTTGCCATGAATTTTAGTTTATTTGGTTTTTACGAGTTGTATTGGAGTAACATTTTTAAATGGTTCTTATTAAATGCAAAGTAATTGAGTAAAATATTAATGGATTAAGAGTTCCTACTATCAGATCACTAAGAGGCTGATGCAACTGTGTGTGGTTGTCGTGAATGTAGTCGGTTGTCGTGAGGTTGAGTTTATTTGGATTGCTTTTTATTAACGATTTTCAAAGTCTACGAATGAAATGCAAATTAATTGAGTAAAATATTTAAGCATTAAGAGTTACGTACTACTATCCGATAAGAAGATGATGAAACTTTTTTGCTTGCCGTGAGTGTTTAATACGAGGTCGTAGGGTTGATGTGATTGCCGTGACGTTGTAGTGTTCATGAGATTTATGTGTGTCGATTTTGGTTGATCTTTTTTTAATGGTATGGATTAATTTCAAAGTAAAATACGCATTATACAAGAAAGGAGGAAAACGAACCAAAATAATAAAGTAGAAGGTTTAATTTATAATTAGAGGTTTTTATGATATTTTTGAATTTTTATATTTTGAAATTTTTATATAAGTTTTGAAGATAAGACGACGAGCTTAGAATCCGAGTTGTTGACAAAAAAAAATTATTTTAACTAAAACAATCTACGAACAATTATGAATTTTCTAATTTCCTATGTCTTTCTCACTTTGACACTTCGTTATATAACGTTACTACCCTACTAAAAATGGTCCGTAGAGATCCGTAAAAAAAGTTGTACGTGGATTTGGCCAACGGACATCCATAGAGATCAGCTCTATAGATATCCGTAGGCCAAATCCACGTACAGCTTACTGACCTCTACGGATATCCATAGGCCAAATAACCGTACAATCTCTACGGATGTCCGTTGGCCAAATCCACGTACAGCCTACTGACCTCTACGGATATCCGTAGACCAAATACCCGTACAACCTCTACGGATGTCCGTTGGCCAAAAACACGTACAGCCTACTGACCTCTACGGATATCCGTAGACCAAATACCCGTACAACCTCTACGGATGTCCGTTGGCCAAAAACACGTACAACCTACTGACCTCTACGGATATCCGTAGGCCAAATCCCCGTACAACCTCTACGGACGTCCGTTGGCCAAATCCACGTACAGCCTACTGACCTCTATGGATATCCGTAGACCAAATCCCTGTAAAACCTCTACAGATGTCCGTTGGCCAATTCCCCGTACGTCCTCTAGGGATGCCCATTGGCCAAATTCCCGTACAAGAAACTGACCTCTACAGATATCTGTTTGCAAATTTCCCAAAGAGCGTAATAGTTGAATCACTCTATAGTTACACGCATGCTAATGCCACACACAGTCTACTCTCTACCCTATAGATGATATACCCTGGCCGATTGAATGTGCAGCATACAGATATCTGCGGTTAACTTACTCTATTAATCCTGTAAAATCATTTATCTTTGAGGAGATTAATAAATATTACTTTGAAAATGAAACAAACACATCAAGAATAAACAATTATTGATTATGAAAATTACTTTTAATTATTTACAATTTTTTAATCACATACAGTAGAACCTTGATTGGGACCAGAGGACCTGATTGGGACCAGAGGTAGGTCGGATAATCAAAAATTCTGATAAAAGAATTAGAAAATGTTCCTTAAATTAATAGTAAAACTACAGAGGAGTAACGGAAGTCCTTGGACCTCAAATCTGCAAATGTATGATTCAGCACCAATTTTGTTGTCGCAAACATTGAATTTTAGTGTTAAATGTCTGAAACTTAGACTGGCTGAAAGACAAAAAGTGCTCTAGAACATAAATTTTAGTTTCTGACTTTATGAAAAGTGCATAGTTTTTGTTTTATATGATATACCATAATTCTTACAAAGTCTCACGAATTTAGGATTTATTGCCAAATTTTTTAAACCTTTTTAGGTTTGAAGTTTTGCTATCTTAAAATCACCACAGGATCAGGATTTCATTATTCCTGAATTTCCTGATTTTTAAATCATTAAAGTTTGCAGATTTCAGTACCTGCAAAACTAGACTATTTTGTAAACTGGAAATTATCATGCTGAAGATCTTTTTTTAATGAACTGCTTGGTTAACAGAGAGGTCCAGTTAAAGAGGGTCAGATAATTGAGGTTCAACTATATTTACATTATTTTTCCCTAAAAAAAGTTATTTATTTTTTATTTTTTTGCAATGCAGGTGCTTATCTATATAGAATATGGATCACTAGCCTTTTATCCGTCGAACAATTGACTGTACAGCTGGCAGAGATCTTCCGATAACTTACCAACTTTATTTATAGTGATGTCCAGTTAAATATTTAACTTTTGATCGTTAAGGCTATCACCGAAAACCAAAGATTGGCTCATGCAATATTTGAGAAACATGCGTGTAATTCAAATTCAATATATACCAGTGTACACAGAAAAGTGATCGATCACATAAATGACCTTTTGAATTGTAAGTGCTATAATATTCAAAATTTAAATATCTAGCGATATTAAAGCAAAAATTAAATCTATTGTTCGAATAGTTGGAATGCAGTTTGCGAATAGTTATTTTTCTATCATAAATGCGATGGAAAAAATAAATTTCAGACCATTTTTTGTTGTTGAAAAGCTAGTATTTTTGCGATAGGTCTCTTTTCTGCCACAATGCGGTATACCTTCATATATAAAAAAGGGAACAATATAGGATGAAACTTGAATTGGAACTGATATTGGTTCAAATAATTATATGATTAACCAACTTTGGCATTATGGTTATCAACTCATATGAGATTTGGACATGATAAAAGTAATCAAATTTAAGTTGTATGTAACAGCACATGCCGTATTTGGCATTGGATATAAATACTCATTATAAAAATATAATTGTAAAACAAAAAAAGCACAGAACTCAGCTCATAGATATTTAAAAATGCAAGAATCGAGATTTCAACTAAAGTTTTCGAATTTCTTTTCTGCCAGAAAATCTCAATTTTAGAGATTTTGCAGTCAATTTTTGAAAGATTACTTTCACAATTAAAATTTTTGAATTATCAAACTACCACACTTACTTGCTAAATGCTGTTTCAGTTTTTGCAGGGGTTTGTTTAAATAGAAAACAGAGGACCTCTATCTGTGTAGATTTTGGTGACAGGTAGCCAAGCGTGGTATACAGCGTGCTATAGGTTTGCCATTGGCCCAGCTGCGGAAGCGCATCCAGAATTTATCCCAATTGCTCAGCTTACAATGAAGGCTTACATTCGCATCAGTGCATAACTTTAAAAAATTAAGTTTAATTGGGGCGAATTAAATCGAAAACCGTCTCCCAGATAATCTTAATCTTAAAGTTATACAAGTATTACATGATGATAAACTGAAGCTAAAAAAGAAAGAATAAAAAAAAAGGTATAAGTATTATATAACCTTAGGTATTTCTAATAATATGACAAACAAATTCCAGGATTCTTTTATACGAATTCAATATCCACCAAATTAAAAAAATCACTACATTACTTAAAACAATGTGTTACAATTAACAAAGTGATATTCTTCTTGAAAATTTCTATTATATAAGAAATTTGTAAACACATCTCATAACATAAACAATTCAAACAAAACTACTAACAATTGTATTTGGTGAAGTGTAAACTAAACTATTTCACAACAGTATGTTTTCTTTAAAGTTAAATGTAATACCCTCGATCTTTTGAACTCATCTTTAAAATAAGTGTATTAATTTTAAAAACATTTATTCTGCGAGCCGCGCAAAACACATGCGTAATGTTATTCGCGTCATGCGGGAAGATTCAGCCGAAAAGAAATCTGCTCGTATTTAAGATAAAAATGTTGCAATCAATATAACTTACCTTTCTTTTCTTTATACTTCTTATAGCCTACTAATTACTTTTTTATATTAAAAGATGGCTTAAACATATTTTTTAAAGTCATTAAAACCCGGTAAATTGTAAACAAATTTTGTAAGAGGTTAAGGTTAACAGTTAGTAGAATTCGCTTTGGAATGTATTTCAAGAATTTACAACAGGAACTTTATATTTACTTTAATCTTTTTATTATATGGGCTGGTTTAACTTTTTTCATTGTATTTATCCCATGCTAAATACATTTGAGTTAAAAAAGATCACTTTATATTAAGACAAAGCAGTCAAAGTATTTTTCAATTTGAAGCTCAGGTGTAGTCTTTGGTAACTTGGTGGGTTTCTTTGCATAGCTTTCCCAAAATAATATTTGTTGTTTTTAATTTATTTTAAATTGTCAGTGAATAACGTGCATTCATTTTAATCTAACTTTCAACAAAGCAATCATGACTTTATGTAAAGTTCGTAACCAAAAGAAACTCAATGATGTTTCCCAAAGAATGCAAATTCTTTTATCAGTATCGCCAAGATAATGAATATTTTATTTTATCGAAATCAAAAATCTATTAAAACATTTGCATATCATTTCGGAAATGATGGCTTGTTGTACTAAATTAACAATAATACTTTTAAATGCAATAAATTCATTTCAATGCATATTTCATGAAATTTGACTTGTTATATCAATTTATGTTTTACATTTTTCTGGAGCTTTTTGTTTATAATATACATCATTAAGGGCAGTTAATATAATAAAATATTGTATTCATTTGATTATTTAGGATGCATTTTTTTAATAGTTGGTATATTTCATTCTAATTAGTGATAAACATTCTAATAACAATGTAAAAGTTTAAACTGAACTTCCACTTTCTAAGCTTTCACGTAACTACTTTAATAAAACAAAAGTATCTCGCAAGAAATAAATGTTGGCAATTTGATTTTATTTTAAATGTTATATTCCTTAATCGAATAAATCAGTTGGTTGGTAATATACATTTATTTCTTGCTCTGACATAATAAACGGGAAAAATACCTAACACGTGCAACTACCATAAAAATGAAATGTTATGTAAAAGCTATAAATAAACATAGATAAAATGTGTTAAAATTTGATAGCTAGGGATAAAATATTCATAAGAGTACTAAATACGTTATAAAAATTGCTAAAATTAGCTCTAAATTACTAATTAGGCAACATTCATTAGTAGGCTTAAGAACGATATGATCTCAACGTGACGATTTCTTTCTTATATTTTACAATATTTTGACCACTAACTCAAAAAATTCTAATAATTTAAAAAAATATATAAATTATTCAAGTTTAATTAGTATATAAGTTTAAATTTTGGACTCTAAATTCTAAAATTATGATCATAATATTTCTTTCAGATAAGGTTTTTTCAACAAAAACATTTTTAAAATCCAAGTAAATTGGCTGGGAAAATATTGATTGTAATGGTAATTTAACCGATTAAGGAAATTGAGATAACAAGATTAAATTTAATTATGCAGTATAATTTACTTTTTTTTTACGATGGACTTTGAGCATGAGGGGTCAGTCACTAAACCCTTTAAATGTTTTATATATATTTTTTATTTGCACATTCTAAAAAAAAAAACCAAGTGTTTTTTATTCAAAAAGTTTTGAATTTTGAAAATGGCAGAGTATATACTTGAGACAACTTTTAACCGCACTTAAGATAATAAAAACAACTTTGTAAAAGTACATGTTTTACATTTATTTGTTGATTTATTTTCAATAAAAGAGAGGTATCTTAAAAGTGGGGGGGGGGGGCAGTTTTAAAGTGTCTGTATAGGGTTTAACAATGGTGGGATTAAGAAATTACTATTAAAAGAATGTGATTCAAACCGAAACCACATTACCCAGGTACTCAATATAAAGATCCTATTGTTCACATTTCTATTGATATCTGTAAAGGTCTATAGGTATCCATTGAGATCGAAATAACATTATCACAAGTCTATTGATATCTGTACAGTTCTTTGGATATCCATAAGAACCGGAATCCTACTGATCACATTCCTATTGATATCTGTAGAAGTCTATAGATATTCATAGAGATCGGTAGCCTACCGGTATCTCCTGTATTGATGTCTATGGATCTGTATTGATATCAGTAGAGAATAAAACCGGTAGGGTACCGACATCTATAGAGATCGGTAGCCTGTACCGATGTCGGTAGGTGCATCCATAGAAATCGATAGAGTTGTATTGATGTCGGTAGGTTTTTGTACCGATCTCTATGGGTCATTTTTAGTAGGGTACCTTTTGCTATCTTGGAAAATATTAAAATGTTGGAATAACATCAGAAATGAAAATAATGCAAGGAATACAATACAGGTATTTATAAAGATGTAGTTATTGTTTATGTATTAAAGAAAACATCTGTGACACATCCTCAAACACACATTTGAAATAAAAACATTACACAAGAGAAACCCCATCTATTATAAGTTAAAGTACTGAGTCTCAGAAAATAACTTCACGCTTGTCAAATTTCCCATAACTTTTATGAGCAATACCTTTCAAGTAAAAATAAATATTTTTTGATTTTCAAAAGAAAGAAAAAATCGTGGTACCTCACGCAATCAAATCACTGCTACCTTAAAAAGATATAGATAAAGGTAGCCCAATCCAAAATAATAAATCTAACGATCACATATCCTATACCACCAAACAATTTCACACCTGCGAGTACTTGTCTGTCGTGTTGGCATTTGATTTGCATGCGAGGGCGACACATGAATTGGTGGGTGCGGCTCGCGTAAAATTGGGTCTTCAATCCCGGTTCTGGTTGTCAGCACAACTGACAACCCTATTCGTCAAACCCCTAAGAAGTCGGCGGCATCTTCGCGAAGAACTGCTGTTTTGTGATTTGGTTTTAAGTTTACGCGTATCACACCTTAGGAGCACAATCGAGCCCGAAAGTAGTTTTAAAATCATACATTTTGACTTTGCCGTCCTGGTGGCTCAATCGTTAGATGCTGGCCTTTGGAGCTACTGGGGTCGGGTTCGAATTCCGGTCAGGCATGGATGTTTGTGACCGTCAATAAATGTTTTCATTTTTCTATGTGTTAATCCATTCTTTGTGACTGTAAAAATTCTCTCTGTGTCTGACCCACTTGACGAACGCTTATAAGCGGTTCTCTGAACAAGCACACAAGCTGGGATATATATGTACCATACCATTTTGACTGATTATAAAAATATGTTAACGTTCTATAAGTAAGTTATGTATATACCTTATATAGTATATATGCGGTATTATACTATACCATAAATATTTTTTTAAATAACGTTTGATGTCTACATGGACCAAGCAAAATTCATGAAAAAATTTCATCCTAAGTAGATGGTTTTGCTAGAAATCTGAGGGACACAGACGTACGAAATACGTCTAGATCTACAAACGTATGATGAACCTGAATGCCAAGTTTCCCAGCAAATTGATATAACTTAAAATTATATTACTTTTATTTTTTCAATTAAATTTTAAAACTTGGAGGTTAAATAAGTTTTTTATAATCATCTACATCAGAATTATAATTAAAAATAATAAAGAAATATTCTATTAAGCTAAAAAATTAAATTTTAGATTCGTACATCAGTGAAAAAATAGTTTACACTTAAGTTAATTTGCTAATTTCTTGGAGGGATAAAAATAACTTATCTATAAGTAGTCATTAAGTCAATGTTTGCAATACCAAGAAAAACAACACCATTTCTTTCGTTTGGAAAAGATTCTGTCCTATGCCACTGCAAAGAAATTTTAATTTTCACAAATATTTTTTGATTCTGACAAATCGCGTTGATTATTTTTCTTTAAAACACCGGTTTCATGTTTAAGGTTAAAGAATAAAAAAATACTAAATAGTAACCAAATTAGGAACGGCAATTTTTTTTATCTCATACAATTAACAACAATAAACTTTCAATCGTCCTAAATATATTCCAATTTCATTAAAAAAAATATATTATACATAATTAAGTAGTTGCAGTTAAAATCTTTCAACTACCAAGTGTTAATTTGCTGACGATAAACATAGTAGTCAGAACTGCAAAAAAAAACTTTTTTCCTACGAAAAGGGTATGTAATTTTAAAAAGGCACGTTGAAATGGTTTTCTAAAAAATGAATCAATAGGCTTGAAAGCTTTCTCTTCGTAACTGTTTAAATACCGCTTTGTCCGACCCTGAACCTAAAAACCATGATCAATTTTATTTTATTTATTTTACATTCCTTTTCAAAGTTTGTATTGGGTGAAGCGTAAATGTTAAGGAATCCAATGAAGCGTTTCTAAATCTTTCGGAAATGTTATGTGCGTTGGCTTGAAAACGGTTTTTTTAGATCTGTAAAAAAAAAAAATCTTGTGATTTTATTCAGAATCGTAAAATAATAAAATGTAGTAAATTTGTAACACGACAAAAGAAGTACATCGTGTGTTAGTTAAATTTGTTAGTACAAAAAAGCGTTTAGTTAAATCTTGCATTAATTAAAGCTTGTAGTATCATGTAAGGCCTGTTTTATTTTTAACTTTGTTTGAATTAAACCAATAAATATTTAAATCTTGTTTTCAGGTCGACAATGTCACGCACCTTTCAAGAAAGTTCCATTATTTTTAAACAGTCTATTTTGGATTCACTTACATTAGAGTATTCCATTTTTTTCAAATTTAAATTGATAATTCTTATTTGAAATCTCATCACACAATAAAAGTAGCACTGCATGAACATAAACATAGTTTTCCACAATGCTTCGTATTTTGCGGCGTTTTTGAAAAATTGCCTTCATTTGCGATGATGTATTTACAATGAAACTACTACAAGACACCTTTTTTTAGAATAGCGAAAACATTATTCATATATTTCCAAAATATGTTTCAATTATAAAAAAAAATTCATCTGTTATACTAACCAGCTTTACTGAAAAAAATAAGCCCCTGAGCAAAAAAATCTCCAATTTTATTCATCATTAAACCTCTCAGTTTATTAGTTATTCCACCCAAAATCTAATTATCTAATATTGAGTAAAATATTCATCCGACATTGTGACTGTGCAACGTTCAATCGATCCAGATCTTTTCTTGTTTGTTTCATTCATTTATCGAGGGATTTCAGCATATGCATCTGAAGCTACAACAAAAGAATGTGTGGGCTTTTCAACATAGACAAAGCCGGAGTATGAATGAAAAGCCGATGCGGTCGTTTTTGTCCCTTTGTATTGTTACTAAGAGAATATTCATTATTTGATGTATTGTTGTTGGGATAGACCAAGTTTAATTTTTCTAACCGATTTAATTGCAATAAGAACTTTTTCGTGATTAGGTCTTTTGTAATTTGCAGAATTTTTTGGGGGGTATTTTGTGAGTTTTAAAGGTAATTAACGTTCATTATAGCCACGTTTTTTCCATTTAGTTGAAAGATATGAAGAACAGGGTGTATCTTAAAGCTCGGTATTCTCTGTAAGAAAAATTACTGTGTACCGCGTTATATTCAAAACTCTTGAATTTTATCGCCTGTTAATACATTTATTCAGTATTTAACTTTCTGGGAATTAAGATTATTCTGCAGTTTAAGTTCTCAAATTTAGCTGAGAAAAAATAACACCCTATGTTGGACTTTGTTGCGAGATTTTTTTTTTTTTGAGCCTAAAATTAATGGGGGTCTATAGGTTTATTTTGCCTTAAAGTCCTATATAATTTGCAAAAAAAGAAAATGGTATTATATGCCAAAAATATTTTTATGAAAATTTTCCTACTAAAAATGTGTCATATGTTCAACCTAAGCAATTTAAATAAATAAAATTATTGTTCAAAATTTTCTTGCCCCCGTCTTCTTTAAACAAAACTCTTGCCTCGTGAAATTGCTTAATCAAACCCTATGGCATAAATAAGATGAAAACTAATAATTATAATATTTTTTTTCACAAGTTACTTGCATTTAATAACTGTAATACTGCTTTATTTTTTTTACCGACAAAATTAAGCACTAACGTTACCAAATACTCATACAGTTAAATAATGAAAAATATGTAACCGTGGGTATAAAGTTCAAAAATTCCAAATAAAACGCACGCTCAATAAAATTAAGAGTTCATATATCGGAAAACCCACTATTGTATTTAGGTGGTAAAAATATCTCCTTTAGATTTTTTTTGAAACAACGCTTAAAAAATATATTTCTTACACATTTCATTAATTGCAATAATTAATCATAGGAATATTTTGTAATTTCATAAAAACTATTTGATAACATTTAAACAGCCTTTACTAAGTTTTAAGTATTAAAAATTACCTTATCTTTAACAATTTTAGTTTAGTTTAATTTTAACGCATCATTATAGTGTTCGAAGGAAAACAAAATACCACTCTCACCATAGACGAAAGCATATAATAATGTTCTACTACAATAATTCCAAGACAGAACTGACACCGTTACGATCTTTTCCTTTCTTTAGTTGACGGTTGATATTCACCAGTAGGAAATAGATTGTCCCAAGGGATTAGTACGTGTCTATATGGCTAGGGGAATTTGGTAGATGCTCTTTTCCAAACCATCGGCGGAAACACTTAGAGGACAGGGACGTGACTCAAGTACAATGCCTGCATTTAAGATTCTATCTCAGGGTAGAGTTTTATATACTGTATTGGGAAGGCTCACGTGATGTAATACTTTGTAAATACTTCTATGAATTCAGGGTTTAAGTTCAGTTATTTGTATTTTTTAAATTTCAGAAAAAAAGTGTAATTAGTCAAAAAAATTTCTTATACTTTTTATTTGTTCATATACTTTTTAGTCAGAAAACGATCGTGACAGGAAAATGTTATACGGATTATTCCTACAAAATGTGTTTAGAGACACACAAGATGTTTAGTCACTCAATGGTGAAATAGCTTTGCATTTCCAAAATACCAAAACCTGGTAGATTGAAAATTCGGTCTAGATGATCACCTTTCGTTGAACTAAATGTAATAATCTCTCTGTTAAAGCTGATATTGAAGATAGTTTTCCATTTAATATTGATATTGGTTTAAACTTTAAAAACATGATACATTTTCAAACAAGTAAACTTTTTAAGAAAGATTTTGCTTGAAGAGTGAATTTTTACTTTCACCGTGAAAATATTCCGATGGGATTTAAAACACAGCGTCCAAAAACTTTAATTCAAAACCATGCATCTTAAAAAAAATATTGTGTAAGTACTGGATGAAACTGCCTAACAAATTTTTTTGAGGACGAAATTCCCAGTTTCTATAATTTATTCATTTAAGTCGCTTAAATTTATTAGTTTTGAATTCATAAGAGGTTTCATTAACTAACTGCACCAATTTTGGTTAAACAACAAAGTTATGAACCACTTAAAAAACAATGGTTTCATTACTTATCCTAAATATTCCGCTTATGCAGCCTTTTGGGAGCATCTAAGCTTTTGTGTCATGTTTTACAAAAGAATAAAATGCTGAAAAATGAATTTTTATGACATTTACCTAGCGAGTTACTCCGTTTAAAAGCAAACTGTTCAAAGGAAATATTATTGATGGTTTTCAAGGAAAAAGAAGTTTTTCATTTTTATCGGCGATGGAGATATGTTCTTTTTTATAGCCATGAACAAACAATACCCTAAAGTCATCAAACCACATCATTGCGGTTTTTTTTGTGTGGACTTCAAATAAATTGTTCGCAGTAAATTACTTCCAGCTTGGTACTGTAGCTACCTATAAATCAAACGGAATTTGAAAAATTATGCAGGGGTAGTTCAGGCTGCAGAAGAAGAAAATATTACTTATTCAAATCCATTTATTTTTCCTTTAACTCAGTTAAGTTTTTTTAAAAACCGTGCCCGTGTGTAATTGCTTTTCCAGAACGGAAATTCATTTCTATCATGAATATAAATGACTGCATTTTAATTTTAACTTAGGGTCGTTAAGAAAAGCAAAAATATGTAAGATGCATGAAATAAATTATGTAAAGAGTAAAACGCTTAGAAAGTATATAATTTTTCTCGGGTTTTAAATCATTGTTTCTTTAGATAGACAAAAAAAAAAGTTTTGCTTTTCGTAATTTCTCCGACTGAAATGGCACAAACAATGTTTAAAAGAGCAATAAAATATATTTAAATATTTAATTCAGTTTATTAAATTAAAGTACTTACAAATGTTTTTCTTTTATTATATAAGGTTCATCTGGACTAGAGGTGTTTTTTCGTCAGGAAATATATATTTTATAAAGTTAATTAAAATATTAAAACAAGATCTGGTTTAATGTTATTGTTTAATTATAGAATACTCTGTGGTAGCAGTTTTTTTTATTTATGAATCATTTCAAAATGAAATATATATATATATATCAGTCTAATATATCTTTCAGAATTATGACATGATTACCAAATTGGATAATTTTATGAAAGTAAAATAAACTATTTAATACTAAAAACGTAACAGTTTGGGCTTATTATAAAAACCGCATATTATGGTAAATTATAATTTAGTAGCATTATAATTTTTATAGTGTAAGGTGGAGTTCCGTAGTTAATGCAATTTAACTTTAATGCTGTTTCAAATTTAAATATACTAGTAAAAATACTTTACTTTTAGGTAAAAGCTCTATAGGTTAGCGATGAATATATGATTGCAATATGCTCTTCACGAAGTTAGTTTTTCGTTTAAGTATTGATACTTTTTATAGACTTATGTTTGAGTGGTCTTGTAATGTATTTTTAATGATAATTTTGAAATTATGTAAAAATTATTGACAAAATTAGAAATAAAAATATGGATGCGTAAAAATGTAGAATACATTATGTTGCGAGTTTCACAAATTTTAAAATAACATAAGATAGTATGGTAGCCTTATCATTGCGAGGATTCTAGATTTGTATTACAATTCCAACATTTTGAAGAATATTTTGCATACAGCATATTAATATTATGCAGCATATTTTGTATAGCAAAATGCATTGATTGTGAATCAGACGAAATCAAGAAGCATACAATACTCCTTTTGAATGCTGATAATTTTCTTTTTCACATTTTAAGATATATGTGTTAAATATTCAAATTATATATCATAACTTTACATTTCTGTACATCCATCCGAAAATATTAAAATAAAGATGTTTAAAAGCCCTGGCACTAAACCCTCATCCCTATAAACCAAAGCAGATTTCTCATTGTCCACACGAGTGTCCGTGCCAACTGGCTCGAACATACCATTCCATCTTTAAACAATCCCGAAAATATAGTCTCGCGTGTGATGACAATTTTCCCAAGACTTGTCATTTCTCCAGAGATTTCTATTCATTTTTTCGATTTCGTGGGACTAAGTCAAAAAGCACACGAGACTCCTTTTTTGACTTTGCAGAAAGAGAATTCCGGCAAAAAGTTATAAATGGAGTTTTAGATGAATTCCGGGAGATTCTTTTGTGGGATCGGGAGATGGATGCTCCTATTTTTTCCCGTTTGTCTCGCTCGGGGAATCTGGATTCATCTTGAGACCCCACCCCTTTGGAATGGAAAAGATATGAACTCTTTAGTCTGTGTTACTCCCGTTACTTTTTAGTCAAAAAGTTGAAAATATTTTTATATCTTTAGTATGGAATGGATTTTATTATATGATATAATAATAGGCGAATTTCAGGCTAAGTTACTCTTTACGTTGTGTAAGTCGTGTGTGTTAAAAAGTGACTATTACTACAATTTTTAAAAGTAAGCGACTTTACTGCAACAAAATGTAACGAATTTCCTTTAATATTTTTTTTTCAAAAATTAAAAATCTTTTTTAATGATCTACACTACGCAACAATTTCAGTTAAATGAAATTAATCAATAATAAATATTTTTGTCACATATATACACACACATATATGTCACACATATATATCTCTTCCGTAGAAAAGTTTTGTACATAATTTGTGTAGAATGTCCTTATAATCAAATCAAAAGATTTGGCACACTTTCAAAATCATCAGTAATACAGGGTATTAGTTTTAAAAAAAGTTTTAAAACACCTATTGAGCTTCTACCTAGTTAAAAGTTACAAGTTTCATAATAGTTAAGTTAGATTCAGTTGAGAGATGTTTTAAAGTAAAACATAATAACTTGTATTTAAAAAAATAAAAAAGTTTAAAAAATAATTTTATAGTTTTATTTAAATTAAAGGTAATTTAAAGACCCAAAATTCAGAATATTGAAATAAATTTTACAGAAACTCATATATAAATCGGAACTGCAGGATTTTTTAAAGTTATAAAACATGGACATTCAGCTTACGCTATTCTATGAATATTTTTGAAGTGAATTGTTTTAGCTACAACGTATTAATACTTATACTATCGTTATTTTAATGTTTTCACGATGTTTGTTTCAGTTGGAGAACATATATCATAAAAGAAAACACATATTAGCTAAGAAAAGAAAACTACTTTTATTTTTTAAAATAGCCGAACCACAGAATAACTATATGTTTAAAAGACTAAAAATTCAATTGTTCCTCAATAAACTCTGGCTTGATGCACTCTGCAGCATATTTAGGAGGAGTGGGTTGCTCACACGCGATGATGGATTGGTGAATATTCTAATATGTGTGAATTAAAGCGAGAAACTGAAATTCCATTATAAGTTAAGAAAAAGGAATGCAAATATTAAAAAAAAAATATTTGCGCTATATTTTTTAAAGTTGGACTATAGCGGGATCTTAACACACAATTCTTCAAAATAAAAAATAAATATTATATGAAAAGAACACAACTAATAATACCCAAAGCGAAATCGGATGGCAACGTATATTTTTAAAGGCTATATTGTTCTCTAAATATCTAAACTTTTTTAAACGTTGATCCAACTTGTAAGGACAAATACTGAGGTTGATTTTAAGTTTTTTAAGTACACGCTATTTTGTTCAACTGATAAGGAAAAATCATACAATAGTTTATTGATTAAGTAATGTTCTGTACGCAACTTTTATCAAAATGAAAGGCTAACTATAAGTGTAAAGATAAACACCCATCCATTGAAATATCGCTCACTCATCTTTAAGCAAACAAGATAAGAAAAATGTATCACCCTTCAAGAGGCAACAAAGCAAATTATATCCCAAGTTCCAAGACATCTAAGAGCAAATTTTTTGCACAAAAACCATAAAAACTAAAAATATATACATAGCAGCGAAATAAAAAGAAAAAGCGATGGAATATGGAGATATAAAAAATAACATTTCGGCCAACCTGCTTTTTGAAGGGAGTGGCAACGAAAATAAGATTAGCGCCTTTTTGGCAGCAAGAAAATCAAATCAGCCTACGGAAGGGAAGAAATTGTTTTTTTTTACCACCGTTACTTGTCAATTTGGAGATATATGGACGTTATATCAGGATCCAAAGTACAAGATAAAAAAAAATACATTTACGTGCCGTTGCTTCGTTGATATCTTTGAATGCAATATAAACGGTATAGTTACAAGTGCGGTAATATTATCGTTTGGGTTTTGGTACACACATTTTTAGACCAGCATATATATCTCTAAAGTTTTTTGTTTTTGCTAATACTTTTTTTCGATATGTTTTTGAGCAATTGTGCTTTATTTTAAACTTTAATTTTTAATAACCAAAAAGATTTAATTTGGTTATTTGAGAGCAGCATTAACATATCCTTTTTTAGTAACTTTAATTTTATCATTACATTTACTTGAGAAGAAACCAGTATTGTGTGTTAAACACTTTTTTTAACAATCAAACAACATTTTGTTCACGAACCATTAAATATCTAATACCAAAAACTGAGAACTAATTATGCTTCTTACAAAAGAAATCACCCTATTAAAAAAATAGAAGTCTCTAAACTAAATCAATCACCTATTTAAAAATAAATAAATAAAATATGTTCAACTAAAGCCAAACTACACACTCAAATTAGAGACTACCGGTTCCAAACATAACGATAAAACTAAAATATTACCTTCGTTATTTTTAGAAAAATCCTTTACAACGAAAAAGAAAATTACCAGTGGGGGGAAATTACTAATATGAATTTTTTTAATGAACTAAAAGATAAAACTGCCTAGTCATTGTGATTTACTAAATGTCATTAGGTTCGAAATCACCGCAAGATCTTTTGGATGTTTTAATTATTTGAAAGCTTTTTGGACTTTTATGTATTTTGTTTCTGGATTTATTATAAAACTATGATATCAACTATGGTAAATGAATGCTATTTTTTGCTTTAAATTCTTTTAGAAAATTTTTACTCGCGATTAAATGTATAAAAATTTGCAATCGTGCTTTTCTTTTAAATTTGATTCAAATTTCGACCCTTAAAATGTCAAAAGAGTCATTAGCAGGCTATGTACTTTTTATAAATTTAATTGCCATTTTTTTTAAAGAATAAGTAAGCCTAAATTAAATTTGAAGTGAAGAGGACAAAATCCAATAAAATACTTTGCGGCAGCAAAACAGATGTATAAAACGATGCATCAATGGGTTTTAGTCATACTAATTGCCACTTTTATAGAAAGAATTTTTTTAATAAGTTTGAAGAATATCGTAACTAATTAAAGGAAAACAGTTAAAGAAAAAATATAACTAAACGAATTAAAAAAATACGACGACAGTATAAAATAATGTTATCGTCAAATCATTAATAAGCGGAATTGAAAAAAAGGCGCAGAGGAAGAGTTTTATCATGAACAATTTACAATAATTATTTTATCATTCTCATTACAGCAGGCTTAATTCAATATATATTTGTTTATTTTTGCTGTAACGACTTGATATTAATATATTTTTACATTTTATTGAAATACATAACAACCAAATTCAAAATGTTCTTTTTTTAATTTTTTTATTTTTATATATTCTCCTTTGATGAAGTTAAAATAATCTCGACAAGAAATATTGCCTTATGGTGTACTGTAAGCACCCAAGGACCAGAACATTTAAAATAAATAGTATTTTATCATCCTGAACATGTATGTAACATTCTTTTACACTTTCGTCGTATTTTTTAAAAAATAGTTTAGTTATACATAGTCCAGTGTGCGTAAAAAATAAAATGTTTTTAGATAATTTTTAACGCCAAACGTTCATTAATTTTTAAAACAAAGGCAGCTAAGGCAAAGAAAATCCTCTCTAATTATATTCCTACTAAAAGGTCCTTAGCAAAAAAAAGCTTAAATTCCTTCTCCACAAAAGATAAAATCTAATGTAGAGGCATTTTTTTTACCTATAAGCTAACGCGCACTTTACTTTTTCTAATTTTTAATCATATTAGGGACAGAATTTCGTATTTGTTCGACAAAATTGTAACTGGAATTCAACAGTTTAATAAAATTATATTTGATAATAATATAAAGATATAAAGATGACTTTTAATAAATATAGAGAACCTGCCCAACTTCCTATTTTTACTTAAAATAATCTTCCAAAAATAATGTAAAAAGCAGTCTTGTGTTTAATATTTTTAATACGTTATTATCAAAGAGGTCGATGATCCAAATAAAACATTTTAAACTATATACTGTAGTTTTTAGTAGATGTTTTTGTGGTTCATTTTTTAAATTTAGTTTGGTATAATTACCATACATTACTTTAGCAAAATTTAACTATTTAACCGAAACAATGAATAGGACACTTTTTGCTCTGAAATATCAGTTTTCAGAATACTTTTCAATATATTCCCATTCAGATGATTTTAATTAAGTAAAAACACTAGAAAGGTCATACTTTTGTTTATTAATATATTTCAACTATACGTTCGGGTATTTTGACAACATATGAAACGTTAAAAAAAAATGTAACAAGGCCTTTTGAATCTGTATAGCTCTAGGAGCTTTTTTGGAATAGTAACTATATCTAAAAATACAAAAGCGTTAGTAACAGTTTTGTTTTACTAATGTAAGTACTGGAGAAAAAACACATTACAAAATTTATTATTCGCGTAATTATAAGGCAAAGCGCTTTTTTGTGCCGAGTCTAATGACATTTTTCCTTCATAAAATCTTCAGGAATGCTGATATCTACTGCACTTTGGGACTCCAGTAATGATAAATGAACTTAAAATCTTTTCACAAGCAGAGTAACCTCCCCCACTGCGAACGTTAAATTAATCGATTATATATATCCCCCCGAGAACAAACCTCATTAGTTGTAACAGTAATTAAGGTTGCAAAACGAAACCCTGCCTAATTACACCCCCGCGTTAATTGCAAACGAAATAGAAGATATTAAAAGATTTCGAATAAATTTATGATTGATGTTCACTTGGTTTTTGAAGTAATGTCTTAATTAATGATTTTAAAATTCGTTATTGTTTTATTTGTTGTAAGTATTTATTGGAATTGTTTCATAATTATTTAAATGATTTTAGTTTGACAATAAATTACTTTTGACCATGCACATTAAGAAAAGCGACATTTAATCTTAAATACAGTGTTTACAATTAAAATCGCGCTTTAAATAGTTGTAAAATGTTAGGTTAGGTTTGAGTTATCGTTGCACTAGAGCTACACGAGGGCTATTGGCGACGTATTTTTAGAACCAAAGTCAAGTGACGAGCCGACACCTAAATAGGCACCCAACGCAACTGTTAAGGGCGATAGAACGCAGCGTAAGGACTTTGAAGGATGTTTAACGTGCACTCCCTTACACGGGGTATTATTCGTCGTAAATTTTTGGTAGAACGGGCCGTTTATAGTTCGGCAGTTATTTTGGAGATGCCCCGATCCGAACCTGGGATCTTTCGCATGCTAGGCGAGTGCCTAACCGACTGGGCTCCCTAGCCCCCATAGTAGTTGTAAAAAGAAAATCTCGGAAAAGAATCAAATTTGAGTGTTACAGAAAGCTTTCCTATTTTATTTACTCGATTCCAAATCAAAAATACCAAAAAAGAACCCCATTGTTTTCTCGACCGAGAGCTCTTAGTAAAACGTTATCCTCATATCTGAGTAGGTAGTTCTCTCTAATTATATAGCTTAATCATTAACTATAACAACCAACTAGTAGAAATGTTATTAAAATTAAGAATTGTTACTAACAAATAATTTTGGAGGACATGGGAAAGTTTTCCTGTTTTTAATTTTTTTATTATTGGTAATTGGTTTTCTCATTTAAGCTACCCCTTCCCCACGCTACGTTTATAACGTAAGAAAAAGTGAAGGTTTTAGTTAATCGTTTCGAGTCCGTCTGTCTGTCTGTCACCACCCAACTTTCATCACAAACGCACCGAACCGCAAGTCACACAAACAAGTGGGAATACGTCATCATTTGGAGAAACAAAAAAACAGTCAGTTTAGGCTACATTCCCAAATTTCCATTAAAAAAATT
This sequence comes from Hylyphantes graminicola, assembly GCA_023701765.1. Lineage (NCBI taxonomy): Eukaryota > Metazoa > Arthropoda > Arachnida > Araneae > Linyphiidae > Hylyphantes > Hylyphantes graminicola. Next base: position 41,444,089 of record CM043113.1, on the reverse strand, counting down.
AATTAGAAGTATTATATTAAAATTTTAAATAACTACTAAAATTTTATCTACATTGAAATTCATAGCAAATTCCATTTTATATTCAATATTTTCACTGGTTGTTCCATTACAACAAATCAAACCGTAACGAGAAACTTTATTATTAAAATAAAAATAAAATCTCTTGAAAAAAAAATATTTTTATTTTGTGTGTGTAACAATTCAATTGGATGTATTTGTTGTAATAGCACAAAAAAGTTATTTTGAAGGTTTCATATGATATATGAAAGTGACGAAAGATGCAATACAAAATTCTAATAAATTTGCTTAAAAAAATATGCAAAGTTTTCGCTTTTATTTTTAATGCAAACATTTAGTAATTTTATTTTTCGAAATGTAAACTTGAGTCTTCAAAAAGATATTTATATTAAAAAAATACACCATTATTCTTCGAACTTCAAAAAAAAAAAGCAAACGATAAAGATTATATTATAAAATCTTCAAAGAGAAGAAATTAAAGACAAAAATTTGGTTTATAAAATTTTTGAAATTAGAACTAGCTAAAGGTCCTGTTTGTCGAATTTCTATTCTAGCTGCTGTTAAAGTAGTGTTTCCCTGTTTGAGCGTAAAAATTATGTGGTAACGGTGTATTGACAGATTCTGTAACAGACCAACTTGTTTTTTTTTTTCTATTTTGAGAAAAAAAACTTGAAATCAATTCTTTTCATCTACTTCTATCTATATTGCAGTGCGATTATTTTTCAACAGAGAAATATGGATTTTTACAGAATATAATTAAAAATAAGTATTTAAGTTAAAAATTTTCGTTGGTATGAAAGTGCAAGTTTTGCAAAAGTACTTAAAATGTACCTAAAAAACGTTTAGAGTCCAAAGAGCTTTTCCTTCATCAAAACAATCTCTGCTTATTGGATATTAATGTATTTATTACTCTATCAGTGTACGAGTCTCTCTCTGTCTACCTTTTATTATTAATGGCGAATTTAAAACAAGAAACATCAAATTTTGAAGATGAAATATTAATTTATGGTTGATTGGTTTTTTTTTAAATACATATCCTAAATTTTTAATAACATAGGACACAGCTGCTTAAGCCCAGGAGAAATTTTGAGCAAGAGTGTTTGCAATGCATTCTGCACCAAACGCTTTGCAAAATTGACCAAGGAATCATGTTGGATATTGGAACTACCTGACCGAGTATCTGTGTCAGTAGTGTTGAATAATAATTTCAGCAAACCAACATTAAGAACCCCACCTTAGCCACAATAAATGTTATGAACTACACCTTAGTAAATAAAATGTTGGAACCACTATTTGGAAAGTTTCCAAAGAACCGAAACTTTTAGTTTAAAAAATGTCTAATCAGGATCTTTTTCGACTGTAAACAAGCTTTTATTAATTTAAAACATTTCGTCAGAGGATGTAATGTTTGGGATTTTCCAACGTATTACCAGTAACAAATACAGGGAACACCTTAGAGATTCATTTTAAAATAAATGAGGGTGAAAAATCTGTCCCATTGGGTAAACTATTCCCGGTCTCCCTTAGTTGACTCTAGAAGTTTTAAAACCTATTTTTATGTAACATAACATTTTTAAGGAAAATATTCTATTTTATTTAGAGATTGTTCTCAACGTTGAAATGTTTTTTTTTTTTTGAAAAGAGATGCCCCATGGTAGAGGTTTTTTTGGCTGAGTATACTACAAAATTCTCCGTTTAAACTTAATGCGAAACACCGAGAATTCACTACCATTAATTTGAGGTAGCATAAAAAAAAATAGTAATTCCGTGAGGAGTTGAAACCAATTTAGGCAATTTTTGTAGCGTAAAAAATTCAAATTCAAAACTATTTAATCATGTATATTTCAAAATAAAAACTTTTAATAACAAATATTTACTGTGTATTTTTCAATGAAAATATTTTAGGAAAAATGTTCAAAATACTGCAGTAAAATTTAATTATTTTTATCTATTCGGACGAAGACGCGTGATGAGGATATAAATTTTAGTTCCAACTGAATAATAATGAAGATGCTTTTTTAACACTTATTAAATTATCAGTGAATCAGCTTAGCACAAAAAATCTGAACATCTAATAATAGAATCTTTACTTGTAAAATCGTTGTAATATGTGAGAATAAGGCAGAAAAAAAAAAACCCCACTACAATGTATGATGCGATATATCCTATTTTCCGAAGTAAATACTAAATGTTCATTATAGGATTAAAAGGACATAATCAATATAAATGTTTATTTTTATGATAAGAAAGCATCATTTTTGAAAGATCTGATATATTGGGGGTATAATTATGCATGTCATACTTCAAAAGTATGTACGAAAACGTTAAAACATTCTGCTTATCTAACTTGAAGCCCTCTGCTTATCTTACATTCTGATTATTTAACTTGAATGTATTCACAAGTTTTAATTTTAATATTATCTTATTTTCAATTTGGATGATAAATTGGGTAAATATCAATTTTGTAACAGAATTAAGTCATACATTTCTTTCATTTCAGAATACGAATTTTTTCAATAACTAAAGAAATATTTTTGCTCCAAAGCAAAAATATAATCAAATAATTTTTTGTGTATAGTAGTCTAAAATTGACATCTCGGGTAAAAAAAACTATCCACCCCTCCATTCTCGGCTACTACCTGATTAGGAAATTTTGTGTAAGGTGTCAATTTTCAGGAAATGAGGTATTTTAAAGGTGCTGAAAATTTGTATGTAAAAAAATTTGGGTGTTGCCATTGGAATTATCAAAGTTGATACTCAATTTTATAAGTAAACGAACCCCTTATATAAATTTTTTTTTGGTCTGTTCTAATTCCTAAGCTTTTTCCTGAAATTGACACCACACAAAACTCCCTGATAGATATATACTAATTATATATATATATAATATATATATAATATATATAATATATAAATATATATATATAATATATATATATATATATCTATATGTATAAATCATATATATATATATATATATATAATATATATATATATATATATAATATATATATATACTATATATATATATATATATATTATATATATATATATATATATTATATATATATATATATATATATATATATATATTATTCAAAATCTTACAACGCAAGTATGCCCGAGTTTTAACCTTAGAATGAAAGTGAGCCTTTAGTGAAAATTCTTAAGGCAACACGCCTTCAGTTAGCGTGTCGTTTCAAGCCCAATTATCCCCTGACGTTCCACCTTTTACTTGAACATTAACTAGTCATGTACACTTAGTAATAAAAGAGCACATATGCAAAATGTTATATAAAAAAAAAAACTTCGTACATTTTTCGACTAGAACCCTACATAGAGACTTGGGACGGTAAACTTAAACTTACAATTTAACAAAAGGTCTACTACGAATATGTTTGGAAAGAAGTTTTATAGTTTTAGACAACAAGTCTTGTTACAAGAAGAACGGGCTGTAAAACCCATTAAAATAGTAGTAAAGTCAGTTAGAACGCAGTCCTTTTCACAATTAAAACAAATATGAAAATCATGAATTCGCTCAGGCTTTTCCAATACATAGGTTACTTATAAAATATACCTATAATGAGTATAATATGAATATTTTAAAAATTACATATATGCTTTAAAATATCGATAAAAGTTTCATGCAGTCAGTTTTCACTAATTAAACGCATGCATATCTTTGTGTTGCTGTTTTACGGCTTTATCATCTTAGTTAAAAATAACTATTCTGCAATATTCTGCAAAACAATTATGCGAATTATTTCTTATCTTGTAAATTAAGCCTTTTATTTAACGTTGAATACGTTTTTGTTAAAGCAACAGATTTTCTGTTTTTATTTAAATATTACCCCAACCACTTTTATCTATATTTATATGAAAAATTTGCATCGAAGAAGCGAAGATTTTACTTCTCAGATTTATTTGTGCCGCACCCTTTACACGTTGCGTAGTTGAAATCTTGGCGTCAAATAATAATAATTAGAGGAACAAACAAGGGAGGGAGTTTTCATTAGAAATGAAATTTTTATCAAGATTAGTCTGTGTGTTTTCTGTGCATGACAAGGTCGAAGCAATTAGGTGTGCAGTCATTCCCCCTGCCGTAATCTTGATTTTGCATTTTAAAATGTTACGTTAGAGTGGTCATTTCAGGCATGGGAGCATCCAGGATACATCGCACTGTGCACGGAATTGTGACGAAACTAGTCAAATATAGAAAGACTCATAAAAAAAGATTCGGGACAATTAACAAGTAGTTAAAATTGACATAATTATTACAATATTATTCTTTAGAAACTATAGATTTTATAGTAACAATTATTATTCGGAAGTTATTCTGTAAGTTTTTTTTTTATAATTCAAGGAATTATTTTCAATTCACAAAAATGTCTATTGTCTGTGTAAACGCCTTAAACCAGCATATATCCTATAAAATTAAATTAAAACTTTTTCACTTTTGAGGGATTTTCAGCTTACTACTTTTCGGATACAGCACCTATTGGCGCTGCAAGTAATTAACAATTTTTTAAAATAATTTTTCGTGTAATATGGCTTACTGAAGATATTAAATCCTAGTTTCGATTCAGGAAAAAAGAATCATGCAGTGATGAGTTCTATGTCGACACATTTATTCAGAACTTTAATTTAAAAAGTTTGTTATTACAATTTTTGTTTTATACAAATTAAAAAAATACTTTTTCAGTTTAGTAATGAGACTGGCAAAGAATTACAAATTTATAAATTTATTTATCTTTTGAAAAATAATTTGTGTTTTACCTAATGTCCCTCTTAATTTTTTATTATTTTGTTTAGTCAAAACATTACATGTCTAAAATGTGAAATACACTCGATCATCTAACGAGACTTCGTACACACATACAAAAAACACTTATTTCATGACCCTTCGTAGCAGGAAGCTATATCCAAAATCGCAACATAAAAAAGAGATTATGAGCTCTCTCGGCATTCTAACCACGCTCCGGCCATTCTGAGAGTCAAATTTACAACAAATAAATAAACAAACCCGACTCCGAAATGAAGAAATTTGTATTCAAAACCACGCACTGAGGGGGTTAACAAATGTGTTAAGCGTGACATGTAAAGTGAATTACCGAAACGAAAGGGCGATAAAAATTAAGAAATAAAAATGCACGCTGTGATACAAATTGGGTAATTTGCTTTCCCTTTAAGATGCCAAATCGTAAAACCCCTGAGTTCGCTGCAAGATTCTTCGGAAACGTTTAAAATAGGCAATAGGCATTTATGTGTCATTACCACACTCCCTTTATTACTTACATAATTCATCTTATTATCGCGCTTCAAATGAAACAGAGTGTCGTTTCGTTTTATGAGGTTTATTCAGTGGGTAGTTCATAAATTAAACAATGCTATTACAAATTAATTAAATATTTTCGGTTGAACGCATTCTGAATCTTTCTCTAGAAAATGAGTTATTTTATAGCGCTTTTTCTTTTCGTGATGCAAAATATATACTTAAACAGTATCTTAAGTTTCGAGAATTTTTTGTTTCTTCAAAACAAATTAAATGTGCACATGTTTATGACATTAAACTATTGTAGTTTTTTGCTTATATTTAGTTCACCTACTTGAGCTATTTGTTTCAATAAATTTTGTCAATCTGTGTTTCATTGTAGTGATATGGAATGTGTGTAAAACTAAACAAAAAATTTAACATAACACGACAAGCAAAGTAAACACTCGAAATAATTCATCAAGAAAAGTGCATGAAGGTTTCTTTTTTTATAATTTCACTGTTCAATGAATGCATTTTTTGTTGTCGCCAGTCTTTGAAAGGAGAAAAATTCTTCAAACAAATATCTGTTAAAAATACGAGAGTAATCACAAGCCGTGACCTGCCATGACTGACTGAACCTAAACTTCATGAACGTTTCAATTGCTTTTCGAAACAAAACCTGTTCCAAAACCATAAGGAACTCTAACAGGTGGAAGGTCAGATGTACTGAAAAATGTCAGCTTAGGTTAAGTATTTTTGAAATGAAAATTTTAGGTGCAGACTTTTGTTGTTTCCGGTGGTGCAGTTAAGCACACATTTAGGAGCGGAAGAGTGTTTGGGTCAAAAATGTTGATTTAACTTCTTGCGACCGGCCCTCCCTATTTGGGGACATTCTTTAAAACCTTCCCACAAACAATTGACACGTTAATTAGTTCCGAAATTGACCTTGTCCAATAGAAGAAGATCCAAATATCAGTTTTCAGCCTTTGATTACAGGTATCAGTCATTATCAGTCATTTATTTGTATGATAAAATGAAGTTGAGCGAGGGTCAATACGATATTAAAGTTCTTAAAAATATATATATTTTTTCAAACTTTTCAAAAAATATATTTAAGTAGTTAATTTTGAAGACATTTTTGCATTAAAAACAATGTTAAAGCAAATAAGTGATACGTCATTTTTTGCTACATTTATAGCAACAAAAAAATGTGTATTGTGGGTTTTTAGAGTTTAAGTGTATTGTGTATTTTTAGAATTGAAGGCGTGTACCTAGTAGCATATTTTAAATTTAAAAAAAAAATCTTTGAAAACATAATTTCTAGCATATGTTTGTAAGAAAAGTATGTTTAGATTAAGAATATACGGATAGGACCTTGCCCGGATCTCAAGAGGTTAAATTTTTTTATTTATTTTTTATTTTGCTTAAATCTTTAGATTTAATATAAGACCAATATTATCACTTTTTGTTTAGTGGTTTTCTTTTTATACGAATTTTTGGGAAACTCTTAATATTAGTTCTTACCTTAACCTTACTTTCATTGCGTTTCCTAAAATATCAGGTTTTCCAGCAGTAAGGAAATTTTTTCGCAGGAACAATAAAAGGTATCAACATATTTTGTTTTCTTATTTCTTTCCCATTAACAGCTCTTTGATTTAAGTTGAGGAATTTTAAATATGTCTGCCCCCCAAAAATAATATAACCTTAAATCGGATTTTTCTGTTTTTCATTACATATTTTGAAAAAAATCATTGTAAATGCATTTTTCAATACTTTAAAATATCCTAAGTTTAAATAAAAGAGATATATGTAATGAACAAAATATAAAAAAGTATATAATGATCTATCATATTGTTCCCGAGAAAAATGTTTCGAAAGTTAGGTAAATTAACATGGACGAGATAAAACCATGTCACTCCCATTAAAAGATTTATCATGATAAAATTGTGTCTACCCCCATAAAACAAAGTCATTAAAGTACGACGAGTTATTTGAAAAAAGAAGTATACTGAAATGCTTTCCGTTAAAAAATGAATAAAACCATAAAATGATTCCTACATGTCCTTTTCTCTTCTATTTAAAATATTGTGGAGCAATGTAGAACTGTTACCTCCTCCCCCCCCCCAATATTAGCTGGAACCAAACTTTACCATAACTATAAAAGTAAAAAAAATTCTGCTTAGAATTCAATGATAGAAGCCTAGTTTAAATAAATCGTTATTTTGCAAAATCAAATGCATGAGCGATAGTCTAAATTCTCATAAACCAATCATTTAATCTTCTGAACATTATTTTGTTTAAAGTTTAAATGCACAGTTTAATGAAAAATAACTTGATACGCGGCACACACACACTCATTAAGTAATTAAATTTAAAATTGTGACTCATATTAAAAAAACGGTTTAAGGCATTATGAATTAAACAATTTACAGATAAAAAGTAAAAGAAATCGTAGACATGATTTAAATTTTAAAGTTATTAGCTTAAGACATAAGTCAAATCTTAAGATACCCCCTTTTTTTATTTCTTAATCTTCATTAATCATTGAAAATACATTTAATCAGAGATTAGTTAAATCGAAACGATTAACTGCTAAAGTAATGTCTATTTAAGGTTCCGGATGTTTAGGGCTTATTTTATAGCAACTTGTTTTCATTATTTTTTTTATCTAAACTTAGATCATGCTTTGTATTTTATAATTACTACCTTAAAAACAATTCAAACTTAATAATCAAAATACCAGTGCAAACATTTTTTGTTAGACTTTCTCTAGACAGAGTCTTCCAGCATATCCCAAACAAAGCATTGTTTAAGAGTATTTCTCACTCAAAACATTCTTTTTTGTCCAAATAGTAAACGACAAAAAGAGAATTCATATCAAAATTTCCAAATATATCAATGTTAGGCCCCGTAACTGTCTCAACTAACTAATCTTTTCCGAGGCTAGGGAGCCCAGTCGGTTAGGCACTCGCCTACCATGCAAAAGGTCACAGGTTCAGGTCCGGACATCGTCAAAGTAGCTGCCGACCTATAAACGGCCCGTGCAGCCAAAAATGTCCGACGAATAATAATACCCCGTGTAAGGAGTGCACTTTAAATATCTTTCAAAGTCCTACACTCTTAAAAAAAAGATTGGAGAAGTGCATCTTCGACACTGGAAAGGAGTGAATATTAACTCAGACCGAGTTAAAATCGCTCGTTTAGAGTGATCCTGTTGGAGGTTTAACACACAAAGGATCCACTCCTTTCGGGGAAGTGCATTTTCTAGACTAAAGGAGTGAAAATTAACTCAAACTGAGTTAAAATCGCTCGTTCATTTTAAGAGTGTAACGCTGCGTACGATGTCGCCCTTGACGGTTGCGTTGGGTGCCTATTCAGGTGTCAGCTCGTCACTTGACTGTGGTTCTAAAATACGACGCCCGTCGAAAAAAAAGCCCTCGTGTAGCTCTAGTGCGACGGTAATTCTAGCCTAACCTAACTAATCTTTTAAGTAGTTGTTCCCACGCGTTGAAGACAAAACAGTTACTTTCAATTACCTGTTTGTTACCGCCATGCTTGGGAGGCCATTTACGCTTGGGGACGCTACCACCAACGCGTAGAACAACAGCGATTCATTACTACAAACGAAGTAAAGCTGTGTTAAAACAACTCGAATCTTTTTTACCTAGTTTCCTATGTCATTAGAAGTTTAAGGTAAGTCAACGGTATACTTGTTTCATCGTATAAAGTTTTTAAAAAAAATATTCAAGCAATGTTATCTTAAATGACTCACAAAGAATATAATGATATTCTTGAATCGTTTCAGAAACCCTCGTTCTCTCTAATTCGCATTTAAAATTATAAGGATTACTCTAAGATATACATAGTAATCATTTACTGGCACATTTTTAGTAATCTCTTTTAGTAATTTAGAATTATAAAAATTAAATTAAAATGTTATTTTTAAACAATCCCCCGGAATCTTTTATTTTTTCTCTCAAAGCTATCATTAAATGATATTGCAGAATTTAAACTTTCTATTTCAAAAAAAAAAAAAAAAACAATTGTATTATTTGCGTTTCTATGGTCGTGTGCGTATTTAGCTAGTATGCTATTGACCCGGATTTGTATTCGCGAGTCAGGTCATGGGTCAACTAAGTCTTTCATCTCTCGGACACGATAAATGATTCGTACACACTTAAAACAAAAGAGTGATATCCACTCCAGTTGGAGAAGTGCATTTCCGACACTGGAAAGGAGTGATAACTCAGACTGAGTTAAAATCACGCATTTGGAGTGATAATGTTGGAGGTTTAACACACAAAGGATCCACTCCTTTCGGAGAAGTGCATTTTCAAGACTGGAGGAGTGAAAATTACTCAGATTGAGTTAAATTCGCTCGTTTGTTTTAAGAGTGTTGATTGCTTGGGAGTCCCTCGACGAACAACCCATTTCTTGGACACTCTGCTAAAGAAATGGTGGGGCTGGGGAGCCCAGCAATACCACCTAGATTAGAAGGCCGGTGAACTAAATGCTTGGCGTTATATTAGTGGACCGATTATTTAGTTTTGACCAATGATCATTCGTGACTAGATCTTGTATTTGAATAAATTTTTAAGATAAGAAGAATCAAGATGTAGCGTCATCTTAAGATACGACGTTATTGGTCAACAAATCGAAATTGGTCTACTAGTGTGACGTTGTGTTGCTTAGTTCTTCGGCCTTCTAATGTAGGTGGTATTGAGAATAGTCGGTTAGGCACTCGCCTAGCATGCGAAAGGTCCCAGGTTCAGGTACGGTCATTGCCGAAATAGCTGTCGACCTATAAATGGCCCGTGCAGCTAAAAATATCCGACGAATAATACCCCGTGTTAGGGAGTGCACGTTAAGTATCCTTCAAAGTCCTCGATGTCGCCCTTAACGGCTGAGTTGGGTGCCTATTCAGGTGTCGGCTAGTCACATGACTGTGGTTCTAAAATACGACGCCCGTCGCCAATAGCCCTCGTGTAGCTCTAGTGCGACGATATTTCAAAACCTAACCTAAAGTAATGGTTTCCTAAGATAACGGCGCCGTCACCGTAACTCTACGTGTGACGTCACAGATTCCCACCGCTAGATATACATTATAGCTCAAGTTTTAGATTGGCAGATCACGTGAGCTACAATGCTAACGACGGGACACGCATGGAGACCAGAATTGAAGGGCCATGAGGACAGTGTTGTCACCACTAATAATTAGAAAAGTGCAATGAAAAAATAAAATTTAATTATAAAATTACAAAAAATATCACAAAAATACTAATAAATACTAAAATTGCAAGTTGGAATACTTTTAGTGACTTAAAAAAAACGGGAAACGCTTTTCTAGTATTTTTATATAAAAAAAATTTGTAGAGAAAGACTACTAGGCTAGGAAAGCGCGTTTAACGTTTTTTTCTGGTCTCCATGCGCGTCCTGTCGTTAGCAGGAGGTCACGTGATCTTCCAACCTAATACTTTAACTATGATATCCATGAATCGGAGGGATTCTGTGACGTCACACATAGAGTTACGGTGACGGCCGGCGCCGTCTCTTCGGAAACCATTACTTAAGTTGATACGTCAGAATCGTGGCTACGTAGTTGGGCACCACCGGAAAGGTCTCCGGACATATATCCGGTCAGAATACTTTTTAAAAATTAAACAAAAGCTACATAATCTGTTACCGATAGATAAACCAGAGTTATCGATTCATTGAAGGAATTATGTCCTTGTATACCCCAGGGTAAATAAGTACAAACTGGATTATACATCATCAAGCCCAAATCCATCCGGCTCTAATACTTCGTTTATCTGAATTAGCTCCCTTTTTGGTGGACCTATCCACTTTCCTTGAATCCCCCCCCCCCCCCACATTTGCCTTGAATTTGCATCACCTTAAAACGACCTTTCATTAAAAAAAAAGATACTTCTTTGAAAGAAAGTACTGTAAAGAAAGCAACATTCCTTTGAAAACAGAGTTACTAATTGGGCAAAAGACCGCCTATCCCACATCCCGTGACGAAGGCATGTCCACACTTCGTTGGGTTTCGCTGTTAGTCAGAAACGAATAAAGTATAGCGGATGGATGTCGGGGCTGTGTACATCGTGTTCTAACAACTAATGATACCTGCTGAAGGAATCAGTGAACTGAAGATGCCCGTTACGGTGCATGTGACCCGCTTGAGACAATTGTTTTTTCGGGGGTGTTTGCGAGCTTATCTACGCATCGGAACGGACACTGAAGCTGAACTAAGTTCGATTTTTTTTATTGAATGTCCTTGTAAGAAGGTTGTTGATGGCCCGTCCGTGGCCGAGTGGTTAAGGCATCCGCATCAGGATTCAGCCTTCTCAGGAGTGCGGGGGTTCGAATCCCTCTTACTGCCAGTCATCCTATAAATCGGGTATCTGTACTGGGAGAGAGTAGAAATTCGAACTCGTGATGGATGGGCCTGAGTACGCTGGGACAGACGTGTTCGTTAAAGCTATGGAGTCCATCAAAGTCCTGACGGCGTCAGCGTACGATGTCGCTCGAAGTTTCGCTGGGTGCTCGGTCAGGTGTCGACCAAAACACTTGACCAGGGCTCTAAAGTACGATGCGTTATTGGCTGTGTTAAAGCTCCTAATGGAGGCTAGAAATATTCAGCCTGAAACGATTACATTATACTAAAGTTGTTGATGAGCATAATATAGATACTACAGGAAAAGTGCCTTTGTTTGCAAAATATGCTATTGTATTTAAAGGTTGTGTCTGTGTACTTGCAAAACTCACATTTCTTTAGTATAATTAAGATATAGAGTAATGTTCTTTATAATGTAGAGTTCGTGTCATGTAGAGTTATGTTCATTGACAACTTTTGGTATTGTCATTTCATACAGGCCAAGTCGCCAATAAATGTATTGGACACTGTATTTTAGATTTATTTACGAGAATTTTAGTTTAAAACTGCACCATTCAATCGTTTTAACTTTGTAGAGGATGTTTGAATGTACTTTAAATGGTTGTAAATAAATTTGAATATTTATTTCACAACAATGTACATTGTAGTACTTTTTTTAAATTCAAATTTAAGTACAATGGTTCGCGAGAGAATGTGTTATATATTTTTGATGAAACGTTGTCAGTCAAAACGACCCAAAAGGCTTTTAATTACCTCTGCTGACCACATGAAGTATTATATATCTTTCAAACACATTTCTAAAGACCATCAACCAAGCCCCAAACCTGATGCATACCCAAAAAGAAAACCACATTTCGAGCAAACACCCGCATTCCACTGTGAAACCTCACCACCATCTCCAATTCACAAAACGTCACAACATCCAGAAAGTGTTGGTCATTAACAAGTTGCGTCGTGGAAGTTGACACCGAAGTCTTTGTGACAAGGACTCAGTGAAGGTGCAACGACTCGGTGTGACCTCGACTCCCGTTAGAAAGTCGAGGATGAGCTCGTAATACGAGCCTCGAGGGGGGTTAGACATCTTTTAGAAAGGTATCGGGTCGAATTCCCCTATAGGGTTGGGATTGACTGGGTAGCCTTCTCCACCTTAGCAATTTATTCGACCTTTGATTATTATTTTTTTTTTGTCTTCATTGTTATGGAAGGAGATATGAGTAGGGATTTAAATGAGGTATTTTTGAAGGAACTGTTAGTTGACTGGGATGTTATGTTTGCAAAGGTGTGTTTGTTCATTGACTTTTGAAAAAAAAAATTATTGTGTTTTTAGGATTTAAAATGAATAATAATGAAATGTTTACTTATAAATTAAATGTACTAAAAATTACGGTGTTCAAAGTGTATAATATACTGCCAAAAGTTTAAAATACCCGCTGTTTCAAGTTACCGCTTTTCAATGCTAAATATTTATTTAAAAAATCATTGCCTTGGAAGAGCTGATAACGAATTTATTTGGAAATTTCGGTATAAATACAAAAGGCTAATAAAAATAAAATAAACAACGTTTTAAAGGCATATGTTCAACGAAATGTTTAAGAGTTTTCATTTATTAATATGAAAATGAAATGAACTCCATAGTTTCACGATTTCAACGCTATGTAGAAAAAAATGGAAAATTTAGCTTATAATTGTTGCAAAGCATATTTAGGGTAGAGATTATGTTCTGATAGACTTCTGACACAAATTTAGATTTGAATAAAAATAATATTTCTGAATTTCAAATTCCCATTGATGTATGAAATTGACTGGAAAAAATCAAATGTATTTAAACATTTCTTATAATATTTTTAAGACTAGCTTTGTGGAACACAACTTCAATGAATACAATATTTTTTATTGATATTTATAGTTCAGATCTTTCATAAAATATAAGAAATAAACTTATTTTGAAGATAAAATAAATTGTATCTATAACTTATAAATGATAAACATAAGTGTTAGAGAGAATAGCATATCATATAAATTAATGTTTCCCGAAAAAAAAAGTGACGAAGAACTTCACCTTTAATGTACAATACAAAAAATTGAATACAATTCATTTTTAATAATGCAATTGAAGAATGTAAAATATTTAAAAAAAAAACAGTTTGATATTTGGAATCGTAAATAAAATATTACAGTATGTTTTTTAATACCTATATGAATAACTATAAATAATGAAAATAATAAAACCAATGAAATAACCCATGCGTAAAAGCGAATGAGAACATAAAAAACCATACTTTTCAACTAAAACAAAAACACAATTCAAAAACTATTTATCATCAAAAGAACTGATGATTGCAATAAAATAATGTAAAATATTAAAAAAAAACAGTTTGATAGTTGGAATCGTAAATAAAATATTACAATACGTTTTTTTAATATCTATATGAATAACTATAAATAATGAAAATAATAAAAACCAACGAAATAATCCATGCGTAAAAACGAATAAAAACGAACACTTTTCGACTAAAACAAAAACATAATTCAAAACTATTTATCATCAAAAGAACTTATGATTTATTTAAAAATTCCACCGAACAACGTTGTTGTTAGAATATTTCTTTCAATAAATATCCATTAGACAACCTATTCCCAGTACTCTCTTTACCCAAAAGAAATTAGAAAAACATGTTTTACTTCAATATATAAAACATTACCTTATTAGCAAAGCTTTTATCAGACATGTAGTAATAAAAGTTCCAAATCGAATCTCTTTAGGTTTAGTGATTTTTAGAAAAAGAACATTAGATATCGATCTGGTTCCTTAAATAGCAAAGAAATCCTGGCTAAAGTAAAATATCTCAAGACTCTCGTGGCTTCTGGTAAGAGAGATAGGAAGCTGGAAAAACTGTTTCCTGATCTGAGTTTAAATTGTGTTTGGTTAAAAGTATGCGAAAGTAGTTTCTTTTCAAAAAACAGTTCTTCATTGTCATTGTGGTTATTTACTATTGGAATATTGAAAATTATTTTAAAATTTGTTTTTGTTGCGTTAATTAATGTTTAAAAGTTAAAGTTATACAAAAAAATAAAAGATAAAACTAATATTGGTTTATATTTATCATAAATGCAATGAAGGAGTTACTGTGGTCGTTAGTGTAGTTATAATTAGTGAAATACCAGAAAGTAGAGTACTAAGGGGAAAATTCAAGTTTCACAATACTTAAAAGCACACATGCTTACATGTGTTTAAGGCACACAATAAAAAACACATTTGCAAAGTAGTATTTTTCAAAACGTTTGGTTAAAAAAGGAATAATTTTTTTAAAAATTCCTTAAAGTGTATAGTAAAAATGTTCTCATATATCGAAATAATAATTATTTATATTAATGAAAAATGGATGACCAAAACTTTTAAATTTACGCTTTACTAAATATATTTTTAAAAATAAGATTTGGGTAGACTAACCAGTGAATGAACGTTTAAAACGTCACGTTCGCCAGTGAATGAACACCAGGATATAATGACCAGGACACAACCAACCATTGTCAGATAGCTTCCTACTACATGGGAGGAAGTCAGTGTTGACAATCCATATAGTGGAATGATTTTCAATCTTTATTTTTTTTAATTATATTTACCAAATGTTCACTCACAGGGGAATGTTCACTCACTGGTCAGTCTACCCTATGAATTATATGCTGCCCTGAGTCAGAAAAAAATTAAAAAACAGGATAATATGTCAGTAAGTGAGTAAGAAAATGTTTAGAAAACTGATGAAAATTACAATACAAATATTTCTTTTACTTATTTTTTGGTTTCTTCTCAAGATTCAGGAGCTAAGGGGTGATGTATTAATGTACTTTTCTCCCAGCTACTGAGAGTGGGCTCGCATACATTATCACGGCTTGTTTAAGGTTAAACAGCGAAAAAATGAAGCGGGGTGATGGAGCGGTTTTTATTATCAGGGAGCTGAGAGTTAATTTCAGATAAGGAGTTTAGGTTTGGAGATTTTAATTTAAGGGAAGAAAGTTTCATTGCTGGTGTTCGGAAGAATTTCTCTTTTTTATTTTGGAGCAATTTAAAGGCGAGATTATTTTCAATTTTTAGGTTTAGAAGATAGGTGGTTTAAATTAAATTTAAAGTAAATTCGGAATTGGTTGAATACGATTATTTTTGTCGATGTTTGGATTGTTCATGAGTCACTATCAGACGAAAAGTGACGTAACTCGTAATTGACGAATGCCCACTTGGAATATTTGCGACTGTATATTTTTCAAATACTCGTTTATATTTTATTCGCAATCATTGAATATTGCCACCAACAAGGAAAATTTCATGCAATGTATTGTCATTATGATGTAACTAGTTTAAATAAAACGAAAAAAACTATATGTTCATATAATTTGTTAATTATATTTTAAGGTTTTAATATTTATATGTTAATGTTTAATTAATTATTCATATATAAGTTAATGAAAATTGAACAAATAAATAAGTCACTAAAGTATAGTAGTAAAGTACAGTAGTAAAATGGAATTTTCACACCTTTCACGGCACGAATCGGGCATTAAAGCTTAACTTGTTTAAGGTTAAAATATTTTATGTTTTTCTTACTTTCAGTAAAAAAAATAGTACATACATAAACAAAACTAAGTAATCAAAGCACTATGTTTTTCATTACGGACTCAATACAATATTAGTCAGATTTAGAAGAAAAATAACGACACTACTACAAAATTAGAATTTTTTTTTAGAGCGATACTTCCTGTTTCGAATCATACGCAGAAAAAAAAGAGGTTTCACATTTAAAATAAATCATCCTCCCGAGTTTTTTAAACAGAAAATAATAATTAGTAATTAATTAAGTAACGAAAATAAGTAAGATACATCCATTATTCATGTATTATTACTAGACAAACAACAATGGATCAATAAATTTTAGTAAATTAACCTTCTTTGTGTCTCTCAAGCATTAAACATGAATTATGGTGCTGTTTTGATACACACGTATTGATATACAAAACGGATTATTGAATTAACAAATTAATATTGGCTTGTTGTCCTATCTATGCAAATATAAATTTCTGATAAACATAATATGTTGGTGTTAGAAATGGCATATATATAGAAAAATTCTAATTCAATAGCAGTTACACAGTTTATTGTGGGATATAGTGCAAAGTACTTGATAATTTCTTTCCAACTTTTTATTATCTCAAACTTTCTCGTAGCGGAAAGATCATGTTTCACTAGGTTTTGAAGTTCAATGATCATATTTGTATGTTATATATGTGAGGAATTACCAGCAAAGTTTAGCTTCAGGTTTTTTTGTGCTATATATTGAGGAATATACCATCACAATTTTATGAAAATATGACTTTTGGCTTTCTACAAATTCTCTGTTTCCGACCTTATTACTCGTACAAAACCAGACTTTCTTTTATTGGTTATCACATTTGGCCCCGAAAAGTACCAAGACCGAACCCAACAAAACAAAAAAAATCTCACCTGGAGCAACTTTATGACCGCAAATAATCCGTTTTATGTCTGTATGCCTCTCCATATACATACATTCCCCACACATAAAAAGAAACTTTCTCTGAACAAATCCTCCTGTTTGTGGACTCAGGGGTAGCCCCGTGTTTTTTTTTATCCGAAGTACTCGATAATTTCTTTCCAACTTTTAATAATCTCAAACTTTCTCGTAGCGAAAAGATCATGTTTCACTAGGTTCTGAAGTTCAATGATCATATTTGTATGTTATATATGTGAGGAATTACCAGCAAAGTTTTGCTTCATGATTTTTTTTTTGCTTTATATTGAGGAATATACCATCACAGTTTTATGAAAATAAGACTTTTGGCTTTCTACAAATTCTCTGTTTCCGACCTTATTACTCGTACAAAACCAGACTTTCTTTTATTGGTTATCACATTTGGCCCCGAAAAGCACCAAGACCGAACCCAACAACACAAAAAAAATCTCACCTGGAGCAACTTTATGACCGCAAATAATCCGTTTTATGTCTGTATGCCTCTCTCTATACATACATTCCTCACACATAAAAAGAAACTTTCTCTGGACAAATCCTCCTGTTTGCGGACTCAGGGGTAGCTCCTTGTTTTTTTATCCTTGCTTTTTTGGAACATTTGTGGGCGGGGCGTTTTTTATTTGGATAAACTGTTTACCCGGGAGATTCGGTACCGCGAAGGAATTTCCCGTTTTCTTACCTTGCATGGCTGGGTAACCAGCGGATATTCGAATCAACATTTTTTTTCTTATTCGTCATTAACTTCGGAGTTGGGTTAGAAAAAATAGGTAATCGAATGTTTGGATTGTTTTCTCATTCAAATTTTTTTTCATTGTAAGTGTCCGTATTTGGAAATAGTAGAATTAAAAGTGGTGTTATGTACCGTAACCGACATAAATTAATTCATAGACAAAAAGTAAAGACAAAAATAACCTTACAAATTACGTTGTTTTTAGGCAAATTATATGAATATAATTTTTTTTCGTTTTATTTATACTAGTTACATCATAATGACAATACATACTGCATGAAATTTTCCTTGTTGGTGGCAATATTCAATGATTGCGAATAAAATTTAAACGAGTATTTAAAAATATACAGTCGCAAACTGTTATCTAACATTTAGATAAAAAATGATTAAAAAATATTCTTATTATGAATCCAGGATAAAACGAAAAGAAATATATCCTTTATTTAATAAACCCTTTGATATTGTTATAAACTTTTCCTATTGATTTTTAACTAAAGTACAGCCAGCAATCACTGTTAAGCATATTCTTTAAAATAAATTAATGTATTCGTAACATAAAAGTCTTTATTTTCAAGTTATATTCAACAATTTTTTTCTTTGGGTGTATAAATTAAATAATTAATCGCTTCAGCTTATTTTTGAACAAAAAAAAAAAAGCTTCATTCGAAATTTCAAAAGAACGGGGAGTAAAAAGCGTGCCTCTTAAGTACCGGTTCGATCGTAAAACTTGGATTTTAATATCTCTACTTGTCTTATCTTTAATACCTCGGATTACTTACAATAGATAAAATGAACCATCACTTTAAACAAAATCTTTTACATCTTGCCAAATAAATCGGTAAATTATACGTTTATCCTTGAACAGAGTATTTAATGTTGCAAATACCCTTTTACTACAATAATTTATGGTGGAAAGGTTAAACAGTGAAACACATAAAATTGTAATTTGAAGTATTAAAAATTTAATAATGATATATTAGCATTATACGCGTTTAAAAGTTTACGGTTATGCACGCCAGAAAGGCAAATAATATAGAAATTTATAGAATTATTTATTATGTATTGTAACCAAGTTATTAATATAATTATAACTAAAACGCTACCCATAAACTTCTTAATAACAGTTAAATCTTAGCAGCCCAAGTATAGAAAGAAAAAAATTTGTTCACCCGTATGTCATCCCATATTTTTATATCACCCGAGTTTTGGAGATTACTTTCGATTCTAAGATGTAAAAAACAAACTTAAAGATCGTGAAAGGCCAAGTAAATACCTAAGTTTTAGCCATTTATATATAAAAAAATACCTCGCTAACAATTGAAAACAGCCTGTTTTTAGATCAAAAACAAGGGCCACTCACCGTAATGCGACAGCTGTGAAAAAGTGCATGTCACATAATGGAAGCCCGGTTACAAATCGCGTATGAGAGCACAAAACAGATAAAATATATATTTTTTCTGGTTTCATTTCTAGGGGATATCGGGATGTCATCTTTTTCGATTGGCGGGGAAAAATAAAACCGATACCACTTCGACATGGAAAAAATCGTCATCAATGAAATGAATCGGTTTATAAAAATTGTAACAAGCATTTCCCACGAAAAACTGTTTTGTATGTATTTTACGACAATCATCAAATTTCAAAACCATTCAAACAACGGGGAAATATGAAATTGATTAGATACTATGACAAAGCCACAAAGTGTCCTTAATTTTGGTCGTCAATTTCTACATAGTGTTTTTTAAAAATTATTAACAGAAATCAAATTAATGTATATAGCTTAATTCATAGTAAAAAAAAAAGATTAAAATTCACAAAAAATCTGTTGGGATTATTTTTGAAACTAAAGTGACTAGTATTTGAAAATATGGAGAAAACTGTGCTTATATAATATAGAAGTTTTGGTGTTTGAATGTTGCATCAATTTTTGATGGCTTCGTTAAGGTTTTGTTGCACTACAAATGCTTAAGGTTATTATTTGATGGCTAGATATTTTCCCACTAAATTAAGTTAAAAATTTTGCACTTAAGATAACATCCTACACAATGTCTAAGAAATCGCTTATTGTACAACAGCAAACGTTACACTATTCCCTTTTGCCCCTGAATTTTTATCTACATAATCTAATAATAGGATATTGGTGGTTGAAAATATTATCCGTACTCATGATCTATAATTGGAAGTTTTTCTAAAATGCTATGAAATATTAAAATTTGCTGTACCATAACCAACCCTCATAATTATTTATTTATTTGAATATTTATTTACAAACTACATATACAAAATAAAAGGCGAAACACATATTGATGGCCAAGGGAAAACAAAACCGGAATTCTTATTTAAAACTTAATTTCCGTATAATTTGCCACTTACAATGTTTTCAAACCCACCTATCATTTCGGAGGCAATTTGCCGAAAGAAATACAATCTGGAGAAATCCTAGAAAAACAAAATGCCTTTGAACGTAAGGTATAAATTACTAGTTTTGTATTACTATATCAATTCCGTCTTTTAGTTATCTTTTTTTGGATTGAGATTACATACCTTCACTGCCTATTATTTTACAAATAATAATAGATTTTATAAACAATATTTTAATGTTAATAAAAAATATTGATATGATTATTTACAAAAAGTTTCGTAAATATTAATTTTTACATAAATTGTGTTTATAACTTTTACTGCGTATTTGAAATACTAGATACAATATATATAATGCATATATTTTAAATACATTACTTTGTACTGCTGTATAGGTTGAGGTGAATTTTGTAATTCACTGTACTTAAAATATTCACCACAACAAATACAAGAAAATTTTGCTTTTTAACGTAAAAAGTAAAAGCTTCTTCAATATGATTTTATTAATCTCAATAAAAAGTATCATAACAATTACATTGCTGAGAAAAAATACTTACTTATATAAGTGTATAAAAGGTTCAATGAATTTATAAGGGAATGTGAATTTTCGGAAATTTTCACCACAACAAATTTGCTTTATTTTATTTTCAAAAATTTCCCTTTTTTATAATTATCTAATATTTCATGTTAACCGATTTTTTAACACGAATATTTAATTTAGAAATAATAAAAAACTATAATAATTAAGCTGGAATCCTCTTTAACTGTACTGATAAGGTAATACAATTTTTACTCAATGCCTTTTTTTAAAATCTTCACTTGTTTTGTAGTGTTAATTTCTCACAATTCTCAACAACTAACTCCCATTCCAAAGCATCTATTCAGCAGAATTTTAACGTGAGGAATAATTATTTTTTTTACAAAAGTATCTTACTAAGTGTGAATTGTAGTATTCTTAAAGTGTGCCTAATCACGGCTTGGAAGATAATTAGAGTGCTTCCTTTAAAAACCAAAGATCACAATTGGGGATGCAAAAGACATTAACATAAATACGGTACGTTCATAATACTACAAAAAATAATTTCAAATAGAAAATTTTTTAATATTTTCGAAACAATATTTTATTGTATTGTTTGATGTAGATTCTTAAAAAATCAAATTATATAAATGCGAAAAGTAATTAATAAAATAATTGTTTTAAATTAAAAGTTAACTTTATGATTTTTAAGCCAAGCCATTTTTAATGACGCTTAATGAACATCCAAGACCAGTAAACTATTTTCTTTCCAATTGAAAGTTAATATTTAAAACAGAAAACCAAATATTGCGCATCATTTTATTAACTAAAATTAAAACTATGTTGTTTATATCCAATTAGGGGATTGTCCAGTACTGATTAGTTATTAATTTATGTGTTCCGAATGTTAGAAGAAACAGTGTGCTATTATAAGTATAGCTATAAAATATATTTTAAAAAGTAAAAACTGTTCTTGAAAGGGAACGCCATGTATCATGACTTGACTCTTAGATTGAAGTAATTGCTTCTTTTTGTTAGTAGTGGCTAATTAGTCTTCGGGATTTGATGTTGTATTTTTTTTCTGAATGGAACAAATCATGCTAAACTGCAATAAAAGTAAGTATTATTGTCTCCTATTTAAGTGCTTAAACGAGATAGTGAAATTATCTTTCGCGATTTAACCACTTCATTCACATCTTTCAATGAGAAAGTTCACACTTTCAGAAATAACACTTTCATTTGTGACGATTCATGAATCCTCAAGCCTCATTTCGTTAATTTTGAGGATTATTTCGTCAAACTATCACGTGACGTTTCAGTAAACGCGAATCCTCGCTTTTACGATCGTGATTTGACGATTCTGTATCTTGATTTTGAGGAAACTGACTCGCATTGTTGCACTCACATGCTCAAAAATGACGAAATATTTCTTTAGATTAGACGACATTCAAATACTGACAAAAATGACGATTGAAATTTTCTCACTTTGAAGAAACGATAACTCGGAGCATTTGCCATTAACGGAATCGTCAAAATTAAGGAAAATTTCGTCGTTTTTGAGCATTCATTTTTGAGTGTGCAGTGAAAAAGCAAACGGCTTGATTGGCTTTAAATATTTGAGGAAGCATTTTTCTTAAAACAGTACATTATAAATGGAGGGTGTAGTTGAATTATCGTTGCACTAGAGCTGCACGAGGGCTATTGGCGACGGGCGTCGTGTTTTAGAGCAACCATTAAAACTTTCAGTCCCAGTGATGCCATTTGGTATCATCACTTTCAATATTTTTTTTTAATGTTTATGTCCCATTACGACATCAAAACACACATCATTTGATTCTTTACACTTTGTTCTATTATACAATATTTTACATTAATCTCAATAGAAGTCAGAACTACTATTTTTTTTAATTTAGAAAATAGCTAACCAGTGTTTCACCTGATTTTTGAAAAGTTCACTTCAGTTCCACATATTTAAAACACAATTTAAACCATTTCGGTAAAAATAATTACTAATTTTTTTAAATAATATATTCAGATACCTCAAAATATATAACTCAAAGTGTTTTTTAGGTAATACATATATTTTTATTTTGTTGTTTTTTACAGTTACAAAATTTTGGCATTATTTCAAAAACCATATAAAAAATAAAAATGATTTTTTTCTTATGGAACTCTTATTTTTGACCTAAAATAAGCTTGTTTTGTGAATATCAGATGTTTCGATAGTGTAGTAAATTTCTAGGACTGAAAGGGTTAAGGGCGACATCGTACTCAGCGTTAGGCTACCTTAATCAAAAATTAAAAATAAATGAACCGGTCTATATATCTTGGTTATACGTTAGCTAATTAGAGTTTTAGAAGTACACACTTTAATTCATGACTCATTTATGTTTTAAATTAGCTATGGTAAAGAACAATCAAGTCCTTAATATCCCGAACAATTAAAATAATGGAAATAGGAAATGATATTTTGAAAATGCAAATTTGACTTTTTGAATAATTCATATTATGATATTTAAATTGAGACGATAACATAATTAAAGCTTAACTAAAAAACTCTAACATGATTTATTAAAAAAAATTCACCCAAAAATATAAATGCTATTATAAGACAATGATGGATTACTTCATTGCTTTTTATGCGAAAAAATCGAATAAAACTTCCAATAAAAATATTCAAGCCCAACGAGGAAGCAGAAAATAATTAATCAAAACATTTACGATAGTTTTTTTTAATATCAGATTAAAAAAAGTAAACAAATAAATATTTTGAAATTGTTTTCTTTTTTAAAAAGTTTCAGCTTTCGAATGAACCCAAATGAACGCGGATGTTCACACCAAAGTGGCCCTGAATCCGTATTAATTTAATGGACAAAAATTATTTTCTGAGCCGCAATTTCTCCTGCTGCTTTGAGTATTTTCACAAACGGTTATTATGTGATACATTTAGCTGACTTGAAGGTTTCTATAATCCCACTTCTTGAAATTGGTTCTAAAATACAGGGTTAGTCGAAATGAATAGGAAAATAAGAAAACTATTTTTTGACGAATGTATGTTTATTGTAACCAAACTACAGCCACCGTGTGGATAGATAAACTATCAACCTATCAACTATTGTCCTATTATTTTTGACTAACCCTGTATTTTTTTCTTATTTTCAATTAAGATTTGTACACAGGATATGCAAGCCAATTTCAAGCAATATTCAAAACAGCCGGATAAATGCGATATTTTTTCGCCATTTTTTCATCACGAAGATACTTTAGTTTGGGTACCTGCCGTTGATCGCACCCTTTATCCCGTAAATTCAAAACATCAATTATTTTGTTAAGTTTAAGTTAGGCATAGCTTTTTGTAAATCGTCTTCTAACATTTGGCTTTGCTACACGTGAAATATTACTAACCGCCTTATATTCATTATTTTTTTCGTTGTATTTTATTTAGGTTTAAAGCTAGTCAACCGCACAGTCAAAACTTCAACACTTACATTTTATAGGGAATAATTACATGTCAAATATGGTTTTATTTAAAAACACGCCATCCTTATTATAATTATATACAATATCATATTACTCAGGATTCTGTTGAAAGCAAAATATGTGTTATTTGTGCTCAATTCCAAAATTCTGTTTGGGGATTAGAACTTACAGTGAATTTACCCAAATTATTTTCAACCGACCAATATTTGTTTCCCTTGTACTTAAGAATTAGAGAAACAAAACACACCATTGTATGAAAGACATAAAAAAAAATAAGTGGGCTGTTATAACCGATTCCAGGTACCAACGGTAACGAACCAAGGCAATTCAAAGAAAGTTTTAAAATTATCTTATATTCAAACATATAATTTTTATGTTTATTTTACAGTAAGGATTTCGAAAAGAATATTACTTGTTTCAGAAAAAAAAATTGAAGAAGATTGGAAATGCGGTTTCGAAAAACCAGAATTAGAAAAACATTCACTGAGGCAAATGTGTTTTTTTTTTACTATTTTGATCCAACTTTAATCCTCAATTGATTTCCCCAAAGCAGAGCTTTTACTAACAAAAACCGAGTTCTTCTTAAAGAGAACCTTACTTTTCTTTTTTTAAGACTACATCCCATCTTAAGGCTGTCAGCTCTGATTACTCGGGATCTCGTATTCTTGTCGGGCATTCGCAATTTCTTCTACTCTTTTTAGCCAAAAAAAAAAAAAAAAAACCCACTGGAAAGGATTTTTGGGGATATAATAGAACAAGACAATCAAAAGAGTTTCTTCATTTGCTTGTGCATGTTTTAGGCATGTGTTGTAGGTTTTATAGAAAGTTATTGTATAGTTGGAGGTTTTTTTAATAAGGATGAGAATGTGGTTGTGTAAACAAAAAAAAATCTATTTTAAAGTACTTTCCGTATTGGAAAGTATTTTCCGTATGTTTTTGTGTTATAATTTGTGTTATGATTTTTTTTTCCTATGTGGAGTAATTTAAAAGTGTCTGCTTTAGGGATTGAACACAACGATAATTAATAATATACGTAAATTTTATTGCCATTCTATTCTAAAATATTTATAATTAAAAATAAATTTGAAATCAAAATAATTTTTATATAAATTAAAACAGTTAAAATAACTAATACTTAAAGATCCTAAATAAATACATTTTTCAAAAGAGCATTCTTAAACCCGTCAAGCATATATAATATTCCAACTGCAGGAATATAACCATGAGCATTTCCGTAACACTTTTCCGTTTACAATTCTATTCAAATACACAATCTTCAAGCACAAATTTTTTAAACACTAAGTTCATTGATATTTTAAGAGATTTAATCAGCACGCCCTAATCGATATCCATGAATAATCATTAAAAAAAAACTTACAAAATACTTCCTGTATAAAAAACCATATATTTCTGGGCGTATTCTGTTTTTATATGGGGATCGTAAAATAGTTAAGTGACGCGAGACGGAACATGCATTTATTCGAGTAAAAGTGACATTTGCGGACACGCAACGTCACGTTGAATGAATGGTTTTTTTTGCAAAATATAAAACAATCTTGTTTATGGCACTAAAGGGGATTCAAGAAACGGTTGGCTTGGTGAGGGGAGGGTTGGAGATGTTTTAAAAAAATTTGTTGTAAATAAGTATTGCTGATTGTTGTGTGTAGATACTTAACTTGTTTTAAGTAGTGGAGTGACCGCTTAAAATCACATGTAAAAAGATTAAATGTAAATAAAATAGTTTTTATTCGATCAATTTAACATTCATTTCTTGTTTTTATAGTAGATACATGTTTAACTAAAAAATTTTGTATTGGAAAGTTTTTTGGCGATCAGCGACATACAGTTTAGCTCTGTTAGCTTAAATTTATCTGCGGCTTTTTTGTTGTCAAATATTTTTTTTAAAAATATCTCTTATGATAGACACGAGCAATCTGTTTAACTACCTAGAAACAACGGAACAATACACACAAACAACATATTAAAATGTCACATTAGTACCCATAATCTTTCTGAAATTTAAGATATTAATGTAATAGAGAATATATAATGCCTTATATATAGAGCTAAAAATAATCATAATTGCTTGCATTTATAAACCAACTTAGATTACAATGTCGAAACAAATTCTAGTTTGACATTTTTTTTTAAACTTTCGCGGAATAACAAATGTTTAGTATAAATTAAAATGATATTTTTTTCAATTCTCAGACAAATTAAATCTGTAAAGTGGCTACAATGTCTAGCTTTGTTGATTTTTCCTTGACCGTTGTTTATATTAATCTTTACTTTTCCTATAATTTAACTTTTCATATTTTGTTTTGACAATTCACCACTTTTTCTAAAATATTGTTAGCAATGTTTTTATGTTATTTAAACAGAATTTCCTTCGTAAGTAGCCTTCGCCTTAGGTAGCCGCTATTAAAATTTTTGAATATTTCTGTTATGATTAGCTGGAGAGTGCAGGGAAATTAGAATAACCCGAGATCTGCGTAAAGCAAAATCATCTGAAGCGTACTTCTCACCTTTTTCTGCTACACAGCTATACAGTGTTATTTCATGACAGGTTAATAAAATGGGAGTGTAACTTTCGCCATAGAATAACTTTTACGGAAATTTTATCATGTGAACCTTTTAAGTGTCAGTTTTACTTAAATTAGTTTGCTATTAATCATTTTATTATCCGATTTTGAGTTTCTGCACATTTATTTAAAGATCATGCGCAATCGGAATCATAGTTTAAATGTAGATAAAAGTTTAAAAAAATCCCATTATTCTGAAACAAACTTCGTTATATATTTAAAATTTTGTGTAAAAATAATTTCAATACTATCCAAGTTAAAATCCAGTAACTTAACGTTTAGATAGCGATAATTAGATTCCTTTCAAAATCGAATAATATGCAATCTACAGAAACTCAAACTGGGTAGTTAATAACATTTAATTGGTTAAAAAAATCAATCACAAAAAAAACACTTCAAAGAAATTCCTATCAATGAAAAACTTTTTCAAAGAAATTGTCGGATAAAAACTTCAGATAAGATGAAAGACTTTATATAAATGAAAAATAATGACTGCGAAAAACTTTAAAGCTTAAAATACCATGGGACTCATTGAAAAAATAAAACCACTCTAAGCTTTCTAAAACCGTTCCTGAATAAAAAAAAATACCAAGAACAGGCGATTTCTAGAAATATTTGACTTTAAAATTCTTCTCCAAATATCATTCAAATCCATTATAAAAATAGGGTTGGCATTTAATTTATGTTTTTATTGAAACTGTGTTCCTTTTCATGGCATTTAGATTAAAATGCAGATATGGGATTATTTTTGTTTCGTTTTTGTACCATTGCAGTTTTAAAAACTCACTTTTTTTTAATGATGGTTCTGAAAAGCGGAAAAAAAACTTACACGTAAGTTGAAATAAATCCAATGATACGTTATTGAAAAACGAGTCTTGAGTAAGGATTTAAGGATAAATTTCAATTTGAATAAAATTATCAATATAGCATTTAAATTTTCACATCAATGACGTTTTGAGTGTTTTATTTTTCTTGTATAAATGAACGGCAAACGTTTTTAATTTAGTTCAAATTTCCTATCAAAGTCATAATATCCTATGTGAACTTTCTAGTCCTAAAATATACTTCTAAACACGAAACGGAGAATTATAATTGTTAAATAAATGTTTTGTATATTTTAAATAGGTTTGTGTAACATCCTAAATGACATTTTTAAATTTAAACAAAACAAGAAAATGTATGTTTTGTTTCAATATGCATTTAAAAATTGTTTTCATCAAAAATTATTTGAAAGTATTTAAACGCTTATTACGTTAAAGTAAAAACATTCATTGGCATAAAAAATATTCACGTGGATTTCTTGAATTGCTTGGACTGCTTTTAAACAGCTGGTCACAAATTAATTTTCATGGCGAAGTTGTTTTCAAATAACACTTGATAGATATAAATGTTATTTCTAAAAACTAAAGAGACAAATTATTCGTGCTCTTTTGAATAAAATTTGTTACTATTGACTGAAATAACATTATTTCTAGTTAGACAAAGAAAAAACAATTAGTTCCACTCATTGAACATATCCACATCTTGAACACTTTATAACTGCCTGATTTGTTAATGTTGTTGCAGTACTTCAACGCAATCAAAACATTTTGTATTGATTTTTCGTTCCTATTGTTATGGCTTTCCCATTTCCATCAACAATTTAAAGACTTCTAATTACTGGATTTGAGGAAGTCAGTTCTTTGAAAAGGGTTGAGCTTCAGCTAATTTGACAAACTATTAACCAGCATTAGTTTACTTTTTAGATTTTTTTTTTTACGAAAATCGTCGAACTAAGAGCATGTAGAGACTTACCTCGCAATTTCGATTTTTGATTAAATAGCGAGAGCAAAACTTTGAAATTATTGAACGCGAACTACATCCCAAGAAAAATCAAAAACTTGGATTAAGGTGCATTTAAGATGTACCAGATCGCCTGCCAGACTACTTTAATGTCGGAATTTTAGCTGCCCAATTTTCTCAATATTATCCCAAAGAGTTCTATAGTAGGGTAGAAAACGACTCGAATTGGGCTCTCATCGTCAGCCATGGCTCACTGCGGAACTCGAACAGAGTGGGAAAAGTGCTAGTTAATTAATAATTTTGATACTGAGAAAGGAAGTACACCCAGGGAAAAGGCGGAAATCTTACCCGTGCCCGTTACAGCGCGCGGACTGCTAGCATTATGGCCTACTACCATCCAAACCACTGGGGAGGGCCTCACATGCCACCCTATATTGTCTCCGTGTTTGGTCCATGGTGTTGTTGCCAGGTTCAGTCTCTATCCTACTGTAGAACTCTTTGTATTACCCTGTGAAAACTGTACTTTAACCAATGCTTTTTTCCATCTGGGTCACGATTTCTTCAATACAGTATCCAAAAACACTAAACGGCATAGTTTGGGTGGGTTAAATTAAGGTCCTATAAAGCTGCAAAAGACAAATGGTGACTTTTCTCCTGTTCATTCGAATAAGTCGAAGACGGACAGGCCGAACCCTATATCTCTGTTATACCTTGAAAAACGGGAATTTTGAAACTGCGACCTTCACTTTAAAAATATTTAAAAAAAAAAGAATTGGTTTTCATAACTGAGCTAGCCAAAATGAAGGACTGGGGAGCCCAGTCGGTTAGGCACTCGCCCAGCATGCGAAAGGTCGCAGGTTCAGGTCCGGGCATCGCCAACATAACTGCCGACCTATAAACGACCCATGCGGCCAAACAATTGTCCGACGAATAATAAATACCTAGTGTAAGGGAGTGCCCGTTAAATACCCTTCAAAGTCCTAACGCTGCGTACGATGTCGCCCTTAACGGTTGCGTTGAGTTTTCTAGTTATTCTAGTGGTTCTAAAATACAACGCCCGTCGCCAATAGCACTCGTGTAGCTTTAGTGCGACAATAATTCAAAACCTAAACTAGCTAAAATGCACTTCTGGTATTCGGTAAAAATACAACACCATACCACAAAATTTACTTTCATTATAAATAATTATAAAGTAAATAAGTATAAACTATTATGAAGTATAAAAACATATACTAAGCAACGATCAACTCAAGGAAGTCGCAACGGTAGCAGAACAAACTGCGATTTGCCAGAAATATATTTTTTCAAGAAATTTGTTCAAAGTTTGTTAGGTAATGTTTGAATTATCGTCGCACTAGAGCTATACGAGGGCTATTGGCGACGAGCGTTGTATTTTAGAACCACAGTCAAGTAACGCGTTTAAAGTTGGACTTTTCCACTGAATTTTTAAAGAAAACTAAATAATCTGCTAAATGCATTTCAACTGTTATGCTTATCATTTGCGTAAATCGCTAAATCTTAAAATTTCGAATATTTGCGTTCATTCAACTTAAAAATTCGCATTAGCTCGATTTGTCACTTTTCCACACATGGTGCGATGTTATCATATAATTCGAAAATCACGATGCGTGTTTGTTATTCGATTGAAAAAAAAAAACAGTGAAGACTTGTTTTTAACCCTTCCAGTAACAATGTCAATTTGGCATCTTCATTTTAAAATTTTTTTTTGATCGTCTATAGTATTTATGATATCAAAAAACACATCATTCGACCTTCAAAATATTTCTATAAGAAAATATTTTTAATCAATCCCTATAGATGTCAGAACTATTTTTTTTAATTATGATCAGAAACATGATGATGCCAAATAGCATCACTGGGACTGAAAGGGTTAAAGAACTGCGGCATGCAGTGTATGTTTTAGGCTCTTATAGGATTATTCGTAGTAATAAAAATTTAAAGTGCGATATATTTTTCGATAAACTATAAATACAAGTTTGGTATTATTAATTGTAGCTCTCAAATTAATTAAAATACGCAACTATGTGCGCAAAGGAACACATTTCAATGAATTAAATACACAATTGCTTATTTAAGTAAAACGGAAGTTACACTTTTGTCAAAAAGCATAACTATTTTTTAGCACACAAGTTTCCTTGATAGGAATATCCTGTTGTCTATTCAAAGCTCAGTTACGCGCAATATCCATTCTCTCTTTAAATGGATTACGGTTTATCAAATAAAAGTACGTATAAGATTAAAAATGATCGTTTTTGATGATGCTGAGAAACTAAATATTGTGAATAGAATGTATATGTTTTGTGATTTAATCACCTAGTTAGAAAAAGCTATTGGAGGCATAAGAACAGGTGATGGAGTGTTTTTTTATGTGTTTTATTGTTGATATTTAAGAAATAAAAAAAAGGTATTTTTAAATGAATTATCTGGATTAGATTGTCTGATTTTGAATTAAAATAAAAAGATTGAAGATGGATTGTTATTTAACGTGGTTCTCATTCATTCAGGGCATTTATTTTTTTAAAATTACAAATTACTTAGAAAGACTTTGAGATTAAAGACTTAGAATAGATAATAGCACATAGTAGCAAGTTCAGTGTTATTTAGTTTCCGAGGTTAAACATATTTATAGTTTTAAATAACTTTTCCTCACCTTGATAATAAGTATATTTAATTTTTAAATGTCTTTAAATAAATAATGTTATAGTAATGATATTTTTAGGTTAACCTTTTAAAAGTTAGAATACTTCAAGAAACGTTTGATTTATTGATTTATACAAGAACGTCAAAATAAAATACTTAAAAATTTAGTTGACTTAACAAATAAAAAAAATTTTATATCCTTAATTAAGCTAATAAAATTTATGTTATACAGTTGAAATCATTGGAACAGAAATTTGGGTTTTATTAAAAACTTTAAACGCATTTCATGTTTCGTAATTTATTTCATTTTATGTTAAATAATAATTTCATTTTATGTTAAATAAAAATTTCATTTTATGTTAAATAAAAATTTCATTTTATGTTAAATAAAAAGATTTATTTCAATGTTAAATAAAGAAAATTAAATATTTCTAAATAAATTAATTACACATTTATTTGTTAAAGCCGGTAATTTGGAAGTAGCATGCGGGTGGTTAAATGAAAAGTTGACTGAATCCATGCGAAGGGGTTTTACAAATGCATCATGGCCGTGTTAAGTCTTCGTTTTGCAATTACAAAACAATTTCCACACACACACATTAATTGTACAAAATAATTATAATTTATATGATTTGCACATCACATAATTTGGCATGCAATGCTCAATTTAATTTTTTTTTAATATTTTGCATTAATTGAAGAAATAAAACAGCTATTTAATTTTGTGTCAGTACAACTATTTAGTACTCTTTTACAAAAACTTTATAATCATCCATGTGTTATATTGTAAGATTTTGTATTTTTGTAACTTCGATGAACTTATTTTAGGCAAAAATCATTTGGCAATGATTATAACATATGAAACCACCTTTCGATATCCAATGCAATATACAAACAACATTTAGACATCAACTTATATACCTTTAATCCTTTAAAATAATTTTAAGCACAATAGTAAATACAATAACGGCTGCATTTTTAAATCTTATAGATTTTGAAAAAAAGTTAAATACTGATATTGATGTAGAAAGTATATCTAAATAATTTTTATTTTATAATATAAATATATTCAGTCGTTTTCAATAATTTACAAATTTTGAGCATTATCTCTAAAATTTTATTTTGATGTAAATTACACACTGCGTAAATTTTTGATTGATTAAAAGTTTCCTCGAGCACTTTAATCCCAGGAATGAATGCATGTGTATGAGTAGCAAAAATTTAGATGAACTTACCCAGAACTTCTGATCGCACTGCTGATGACAACGATAAAAGACAGGAACTAATAATAAAAATGTTCCTACAAAGTTCCAAAGTCTTTGACAACAAACCACACTTAAAACTGGACATCATTTTAGTTCTTTTCACAAGTTGTAGTTCGGAAAACTGAAGATAAAATTATGTTTGACACTACTTATCGCCAACTCATGTTTCAGAAGATCAAACAAGGAGACTTTTTAAAGTTTTTCTACCCATACTTTTCACGAAATTTCTTAAATAAGAATTTTAAATTACTTTTGCTAGACAAGATCAGTAACTTTGAAACATAGGCGTTTGCCAACTATGATTGTTCTTCAAAACTAAATAAACAATTCCTTGTTGCCAACATATTTTGAAATAGTCTCCAAAACTTACGAAATAAATTTCAACTAAATAAATAAACTAAAATAAATAGAACACGCAATTATTAAAAGCGCTTTTAAAAATCCACTCAAAGACCGCATCAACTGCTCCTAAAAATAACCGAGTCCAAAAGTTCGGAAAAATCTGCACGAGGGAACACGTGAGGTGGAAAACGTTCTAAACTTTCGCCCGAAGAGGAACAATTTCCTTCTACTTCCTTCCTCGAAGAAAGTGGAGTCCCATCTTCGACCATGAACGGAACAGCAGACGAAAAACCCTGAACTTGATTCGAGTCACGTGACGTTCTTTTTTAATATTGTTTTTATTGAAGGTCAACAGCCGAGCAGGTAGGAAAAGTGTTCGGAAGAGGGGTGCCGCGATCGCGCGCTCCCGTTCGGATGGAACGTTCGACCGTTTGGAGAATCGGCTGTCGGCGACGATTCATCCCTCTTTTCGCTTGCAACGCCCCCCTACGGTGCGCGGAAAAATTGCCGGGGGACGTCATTTTTTCTTTGGGTGATGGCAACTTAAGTTGACATATTTTAAAGCGTTCTTGACTTTATATACCAAAAAATGGCTTAAGGCCTGGTCGTATTAACGTTAAAAAATACTTTGGGCTGGCTTTTAGATAAAGTTTAGCGTTTATAATTTGATGATGTGTGGAACAATGACTCGCAACTTATATAACTAGGGTTGTTTTAAGAAAATATTAAACCTTTTGAATATACAGGGTGGTTATAAAATAACTCTCGCTATTTGGAGTGGTCTGTAGCTTTAATGAATTATCCAAATGCAAAAAACTTTGAGACACTTACTAATCAAAAAGGGGGGAAAAGAATGGAATCATAAAAAACAAACTCGTCACTTGACCAGGGTTCTAAATTACGAAGCGCAATTGGATGTCTAGGCCGTAATTAGTCATAATTGGCTATGCCTATTGGATGTCTAGGCCATATTAATCAAAATTGACACCTTAATTAATCATAAAAATTAGCTATGCCTATTTTTTATGATTACATTCTTTTTCGAAAAACAGAAACTTGTCTGTTGACCAGGTTCTAAATTACGAGGCGTAATTAGCTGTGTTGGCCGTAATTGGCCATAATTGACGACGTCTCGTAATTTAGAACCCTGGTCAAGAGACTAGGTTTTTTTTATGATTATTCTTTTTTTTTATGATATGATTATTTTTTTTTCGGATTCTATCTGTTTTATGATTCCATTCTTCCCCCACCCCCCTTCTTGATTAGTAAGTGTCTCAATTTTTGGTGCATTTGGATTATTCATTCAAGCTACATACCACTTCGAATAGCTAGCGTTATTTTATAAGCACCCTGTACATCGAATTTTCTAAATAAAAGTAGCCTATTTTTGCTTGAGATTATTTGTTTTTAACGACATTTATTTTACTGACAATAAGTATTTTACAAGCTGGGGAGAGGGAATAAAAGAAATGCCCGTTGTACTCCTCCAGCCCCTATAGATAAACAAGGTTCAGGACGTAAAGTTACGTGCTTCTAATAAATGTATCAAATTACGAGGTATTGTGAGAAGGTATGATAGCATGATCTGCTACAAACGGGTTAAGTTAATTGTGAATTATTGGTGGATTAGAGCTAAACTTAGCCTATTACAAACTAGTTAAAACTACGATTGTCTTATTTCTAAGTGAAAAAAAAATAAGGAAATGCAATTGTTACAAGGTCAGACATAATTATTAATCTATCACTTACTTTCACATAATAAATAGAGAAAAAAATTTTAACTCTAAATTAAATTTAAAGAAAAACTTTTTTTAAAAAACACACACCGTAAAATTTACAAAAAAGGGGAAAAAACAAGAAGTTCTAAAAGAACTAAAATAGCCTACTTTCCAGTTACTTAAGTTAGTATTAAAATTCTTATAGGGAAATAACCAGGTTCGTAACAGTAAGTGTCATGTACAACCGTTTCTACATAAAATTTGTACACATATTAGAATAAATTTCACTAAACACAGCATTCAGCTATAGTTTAAACTTCGTAAAGTCTAAATAAACGATTTTTATAAATTTTCTATTGCAATTAAAACTAATATTACTTATCGTCTGCTTGATTTACTTGTAGTTCTACGAATAATTAAATATTTGTTTGTAACAAAAAACATGAAACTACTCCAAAATGCAATTGAAATAAGAAATGTAAATTAAAACTAATCAGGATTATTCGCAAAAAAAAATATGTCTTGCCACTCACTTGGTAAACAAATATTTAAACAATCAAATAATCACATTCCTGACGTCATTCTAAAATGATTTATGATCAAAATAAATTTTACTTAAAATAATATTTTTAAGTTGTCATAGGAGTCTTAAAAATGTGCAAAGTATAATTTTTTATATGTAATTCTATAATATTTTTTTATGTAAAATAAATTTTAAATTTTATGAAACTTTAGCCAAAACTAAAATAAATGATATTAAACATAAAGCTAGTTGAACACATTGGGAATAGGCTTGCGCGGTAAATTTTGAGGTCAAAATCGAAAAAAAAAAATGACAAAAAAAAAATGACTTTATATTGTACAAATATGTACAAACAAAGACTTTTACCTAATTTCTAAGCTCAATTTCAAGTAGAAATTATTTTAAGAACTTTTTTAAAAAAAAATAAATAAAAATTATAAAATATTGATTTGAATTTTTTTAAAAATATTTTCTAGCTAAAATGGAGCCTTGAAATTAGGTATAAGTCTTTGTTTGTACATATTTGTAAATATAAAGTCATTTTCTTGGTAATTTCTTCAATTTTGACCTCAAAATTTGCCGCGCAAGCCTACTAATCCCAATGTTTTCAAATAGTTTTATGTTTGACACCATTTATTTTAGTTTTTTCTAAAGTTTCATAAATTTTAAAATTTGTTTTATAATAAATAAATCTTATATAATTACATATAAAAAAATTATAATTATATATTGAGTTGTTAAAAAGTAATATGAAATTGAAAACCAAGCTTTGTAGCACTTTCTTCGCACATTTTTAAGACTCCTTTAACCTATTAGTAGTTTTAGGAAAATAATTATGCTTTTTTAATGCAATGTGACTCAATTTAATTTGTTTAAAAGATTAACATTTTTTCCAGAAACTCTTGAAACGAGTGAATTTAAAACCTAAATTACAGTGAAAAGATCTCAAATGAATAATCATCCCTGATAAATGTATCGCTAACTGGAATTCAATTAAGCAGTTCAAACCAAAATACTTTTTAATGGCCCTTTTATGCAAAAGTATTCGAGTGACACACACACACACAATTCATCTTAGTAAAGTCGCTTCTTTTTATATTCACAGTAAAACGAATCAAATTGTTTCGCCTGAAACAATAAAAAACGCAAAAATTCGAGAAAATCACAGGGAAGAGTTGAAATCAAGCATCACGTTGAACCTCAATAAGCATAACAAAACCATCTAACAACGTACAGGCAGTGTGAATTTAAAGGTTTCGCCTGGTTTGAAAAGATAATTATTCGTATTCTTCAAGTCTGCTATCAAAGAGTTAGTTTTTTCTTGCATTTCGAAGTTCCCGCCCTGGTAATTTGTAGGTTGGAAAATATAAAATAGGAAGAAAAAAAAATGTCGGAATTTCAGAATAACCAAAACATCAAAGTAAAATGAAAACCTTTTAAGAAAGGAAAAATTGTCTGAGTTTTGAGTTCTAAGAAAATTGAGTTTTCAGAGACTACAGGGGAGAAAATAGCTACATTGCTTTATGTGTAACTCAAAAGTGGTTTTGTAATTTGTATTTTAGAAACATTTACAGTTAATATTTTTTAAGGGGTCATGCACAAATCGATACTTGTTAAGTAGTTGTGTAACTTAGAAATGACCTAAATATGGTTTCGTGATTTGACTGTGGTTCTAAATTACGAGGTCTGTTCACAATAACCATCTTATAGCTCGTTGTTAATTTAACCGCATAAAAAAATTCCCATTCTATTATAAGTAAAAGGAAGTTATAAAAAATTAAATGCAAACTGAAAATATTATTGTACCGTAATATTTTCGGTGGCCCAGGTCAATGGAGTTGTTTCACGGAGGATCTGGCAATAGCTCCGCGGTATTGTTTCAATTTCTCTCGAATTACTTTTGTTTTAGTTAAGTTGGTTGGTAGACCTATATTCAGGTAAGTGTGCTTGGTTAGCTCACAAACCTGATTATCTCTACCAACCAACCAAAACAAAAGTAAATCGAGAGAAAGGAAAACAAGACCGCGGAGCTATTGCCAGATCCTTATTGAAACAATCCCATAATCGACGAGCCTCTTATGGAGAAGATTCTTGGTTCTGCCTCTGTCCTAGTCATACTATAGGCGTATGTAGGCTGGAAGAAAAGAAATCTCTCAAAAATCATTAGAGGGCCTTAGTAAACTGCGATATATTAAATTAAAAGGAATCTATATTAAAAATTTCGAAATTTTTTAGAGCAGTCTAAGTAGGTCTTTTGCGATCCGCAGACATACAGACACACAGACAGACTCTTTCTTTTATTATTACAGATGTCCAGGATTTTTTTTTTTAAATTCAAATACTTGTCACTTGACATAAATCTTTTTTTTTATAGAAATACTCAGATAAAATGTAATTGCTGAAGTAAAAATATTATTGTGCAGACATATTATATTCAGATACTGAGTAATTTAGCCTAGTAATATTTTTTTTTGTAAAGACTGTACAATAAAAAGAAAAATATAATAAGTATACTTCTCCTTCAAAAGTATAAATATTATACTATTATTACTTTTAATAATTGAAGAGCTAAGTGGAAGAACGCGCTAAGTGACAATTTTGAAAAATTGAAATTGTTGTGCCAAGAAACATGTTTTCTCTCTGCTGAAGATAACTGCTGTTTTTAACATATCCGAGTGCAAACGAAAAACCTCTTCAAAGTTCATTTTATCGTTTTCACTTTCTTGTCACTTAGAATTCTTCCACTAAGCTCTTCAATTGAAAGTTAAATAAAGCTCTAGTAATATTAAAGAAACTTTTAAAACACGAATTATAATTTATTTTCGTGGAAAAGTTGTAAGCTGCTTTTGTAAAAATTTTGAGTGTTAATGAATTGTATTTGTAATAGCAACTCTCACATTTCATATGTTAGTTTTAATCGATATTACGATCCTATGTAAAGAAGACCGAAAAACAAATAAATAAAAAGTAAAAAAGAAGCAACCTCTTCAAAATTAATTTGAAGGATAAACGGTGCATAAAGTAAATGTAACAAGAATTTTCATGAATTTCATTTCTGGATGAAGGAACACAGGATCATTTTTAAACTGATTATTTAACAAAAGTTAAGTTTTTATCTTGATAAGGGGTCACAGGAGTCTTAAAAATGTGCAAAGAAGGTACTGCAAAACATAGTTCGATCTTTCAAGTCATTTTTGAACTACTCAATGTACAAGTATAATCTTTTTATATGTTTTTCTACAAGATTTATTTATTATAAAACAAGTTTTAAAATTTATTAAACTTTAGCCAAAACTGAAATAAATTATATTAAACATGAAGCTATTTGAACACATTGTGATTAGGCTTGCGCGGCAAATTGTGAGGTCAAAATTGAAACAATGACAATGAAAATGACTTTATATTGTACAAATATGTACAAACAAAGACTTATACCTAAATTCTCAGCTCAATTTTAATTAGAAATTATTTTTTAAAAAAATTTAAATCAAAATTTCAAAATTTTTAATAATTTTTTTAGAAAAAAGTTGTTAAAATAATTTCTAATTAAAATTGAGCTGAGAATATAGGTATAAGTCTTTGTTTGTACATATTTGTACAATATAAAGTGATTTTCATTGTCATTGTTTCAATTTTGACCTCAAAATTTGCCGCGCAAGCCTAATCACAATGTGTTCAAATAGCTTCATGTTTAATATAATTTATTTTAGTTTTGGCTAAAGTTTAATAAATTTTAAAACTTGTTTTATAATAAATAAATCTTGTAGAAAAACATAAAAAGATTATACTTATACATTGAGTAGTTCAAAAATTACATGAAAGATCAAACTATGTTTTGCAGTACCTTCTTTGCACATTTTTAAGACTCCTGTGACCCCTTAATTACTCAATAGAATGTATTAATGGTACACACAAATGCTTTAAAGTTAAAAACATGAACTAATATAATATTTTTACAATACGGTAAGATTCTTGGGATCCGATGTTGTTTGGATCCGATACTGGTTTAAATTCAAAAAAAAAAAAAAAAAAAAAATCCTACTTTCTTGTGACTTAAATGCTCTCCGAAATTATTATCGAAAAGCCAGCATATTTGTAATAATAACTGTCACCTCTAACCTCTTCCACACACATAAAACGAATCGTCAAACATGGGAAATTAATTGTATGTTAAACTTTTAAAAGGCAAAGTGAGATGATTACATTAGTATACTTTCTTAAACTAAATTATGTTTTTTTTATCACCTGCTAAATTTGTTTATGGTTTTAAGAAAAGCTCTATTAAATTAAAAGAAAATCAATTAAAAGGTTTTGTGAAAAAATAATATATAACAATATTCTCAACTTCCACGTCCAATGACTAATTAACGTTGAATATTTTGACTATTTTATCTCGTCATGAATAGTAGTATTAGCAAAAAGGCCTCACCTAGCTTTACTACGTTACTTGAATACGTGCGCAATTACGCGTTTTGTAACATTAACCCTCAAGAAACCGTAGCGCGACGTTAACCTAAATACCCAAACTAAACGATGAGCCAACATTCCTTTTTTCTGATAGGGTGCTGATACCCTTTAAGCAACAATGACGTCATTTTTCTAACAAACACTATATAATTCAAATTATAATATCAAAATTTCAATTTAAATTTTAGAATAAAAATTTCATAATAATTCTGAGGGGGTTTATTTTTTGTAAAAAAGGGGAAAAATATCACTTTTTTATCGAATTGCATGAGAATAAGCGAAGAAGCATTTTCATATTAACTTCAAAGGAGAAACCATGTTTTTTGCGTGCAAAGCGATAGATGCTAAACCAATTTCGTCAGTAAAGGATATTGCTATAAATTTAATTTTTAAATAGAGCCACATTTTTGAAATTATGTTCATGGTATCTTTGATAGATCACCTTCGCAAATGGCTCACGGCTATAATTTTTCAAGGAAACAAAATGACATCCTAAATATATGAAAAAAAAAAGTATAGCATCAATTTTCTTCGCATCAAAAGGTATTTTCATTTATCTTCCATTCGAAAAATTCCTCTTTAAATCGTTCATCAAAGTTGTGCTCACGGGGCGAATTTTCAAAAAGTGAAAAAAATATATATCACAATTGTTTCCAATAGTTGTTTCCTTTCATATTGAACACGTATTTTCGCTTCCCGTCGATAGAAACATGGCTCCAGTCACAACGCTAGATCGTTGCTTTGTTAGTTATGTCGTGATGTTATAAAATAAAGGAGAAAAAGGAAATGTTTTTCGTCAAGGGAACAAATATTGTCAGACTGCCAAAATTTAGATCGAATAAAAAGCATCCCAAAATTTTTAGAAGATTTCTTTTGATATTTCGTGAACCCAGAATTTATATGAAATTTTACGAGGGGTGTTGTAATGTAAGATATTGCTTCAATAATAATACGTTAGTCGACAGTATTTATTCAAACTATAATTACTTAAAAAATGTATTTGCACTACAGAAATAAAAAAAAACTTTTTGAAATTTTATGTTATAAACCAAGTTATCAGAATACCCATTAATCATAATTCCGAATTTTTGATTGTATACAAACAAGTCTTTCTTATGTATTATAAAGTTTTTTAGTTTGAATTTTGTTAATGATCTACTTGTATTTTTTTATAAATACTTCCACCATTTTCATAATTAAAACAAATATATTAGTTAGTTTGTTTCAGGAAACGTAGCTCTTCCAGCTTTCATTCCTGTATTTCCTTTAATCGGTGCTTAGATTAGTTATCTGTTCTCACGTAATATTGATGCACCACAACCAAAGCTAAAAATTATATATATTTTTTATTCACAGAATATCTATTGCCATTCAATACCTGAAATAATACCCATTAAATGTATATCTCCTATGTTCAAAACTCTATTTATTGATATATTAAAAACTGGAATGATAAGCATGTCCAAACAGTGTACAAGGTAGATACATGTACAGGGTGGTTATAAAATAACGTTCGTTATTCGGAATGGTTTGTAGCTTTAATGAATTATCCAAATGCAAAAAAACTTTGAGACCCTTACTAATCAAGAAGGGGAAAAAGAATGGAATCATAAAAAAACAAATTCGTCACTTGACCAGGGTTCTAAATTACGAGGCGCAATTGGATGTGTTGGCCGTAATTATCCATAATTGGCTATGTCTCGTAATTTAGAACCTTGATGGTCAAGAGACGAGTTTCTTTTTTATGTTTCCATTCTTTTTCGAAAAAAGGAAAATCGTCTCTTGACCAGGGTTCTAAATTACGAGGCGTAATTGGCCATAATTGGCGACGCCTCGTAATTTAGAACCCTGGTCAAGAGACGAGTTTGTTTTTTATGATTATTCTTTTGATGATTATTTTTTAGGATTCTGTCTTTTTATGATTCCATTCTCCCCCCCCCCCCTTCTTGATTAGTAAGTGTCTAAATTTTTGATGCATTTGGATTATTGATTAAAGCTACAGACCACTCCGAATAGCGAGAGTTATTTTATAGCCACCCTGTATATTCCTGCTTGTGTGTTTGATCAGAGACTCGCTTATATAAGCCTCCGTCAAACCCAAACATCTAAAAGTAGTACGATCATCAACAGACTATAGACGATGCCAAACTCAATACTTATAAAAACATTTTAGTTTAAGCTTACTTTTCCGATCTCATTTTTTCCCTCCTGAACAAAGATAAAATTTTATCCCCCATATTTTGTTTTCGTAAGCTTTCTTGAATCCCATGAGTATCATAAAACATTACGAGGCATAAGTTTCTGCTGTGTCAGCTTTTCGGTCAATATACCCCCATGAGTTGTTTATTGGAGTTTATCTTATTGTTGTTCTGTTCTTGGGACACCGTCAAACGACCGTCACCGGCTATAATTTTGCGCATGACTTCTTTATGTGGACGTGGTAACGGTGATTCTTCTGGTTTACGACTAAAACCAACCTGGAACTAAGGTGATTCAACTGACTATTTACAGATATATTTCTTATTTTAGTTTTCCATGAACTGAAGTAAATGGTGACGTCATTTAAAATTTTCTCGACTATACGCATACGTTTTATATGGACGATAAGAACCTGGATAAGCATGGTGTGTTTGGTCATTGATGTAGCTCTTTTAACATTACCGTGAACGTTGTCATTCTGGTTTAGGCGAAATCATAGAGTTAAGAAAGAGAATAGAGCCGTCCCTGTAATTGAGCAGTAACGCACAAATGAAGCAGGCTAGACTAGAGCGGTGCATCTTGGGATACATCAGTGTCATTTCCATAGATTCGGCTACTTTGTTGTGTGCAACAGCTCAAAAAACTGAGCTGTGCATCTTGGGATACCTCAAAGTCGGTTTGTTATGAGCAGTAGCTCAAAAAACCTGACAGCCCTGTTTAAAACCATTTGAACTGATGGGAGACCCCTATACTCCTCCTTCCTAACTCTATGGACGAAATAGCTGTATAGTCATATACGTCCTGTTGTTAAATACAAGGCTTGGCGTACCTATGACAGCACCATAGGCGTAACCGTTCAAGTAGTCAATTAGTAAATTATAGATTCCGTAAAAAGTTCATACATCTAGTCATATTTATCTTGTTTTATCTAAAAAGGAAATTAAAACTAATTTATTGCGCTTACAGAAACTTTTCAAATAAAACAACTTTACATTACAATTATTTTCTTAGCTGTTAGGTTGGGTTAGGTTTGAATTAACGTCGCACTAGAGCTACACGATGGCTATTGGCGACGGGCATCGTATTTTAGAACCACAGTCAGGTGACGAGCCAACACCTGAATAGGCACCCAACGCAACCGTTAAGGGCGACATCGTACGCAGCGTTAGGACTTTGAAGGATAT
The DNA here is from genome assembly GCA_023701765.1 of Hylyphantes graminicola. Taxonomy (NCBI): domain Eukaryota; kingdom Metazoa; phylum Arthropoda; class Arachnida; order Araneae; family Linyphiidae; genus Hylyphantes; species Hylyphantes graminicola. The sequence goes on along the minus strand of CM043113.1, from coordinate 41,401,072 downwards.
TTAACGTGTACTCCCTTACACGGGGTATTATTCGTCGGACATTTTTGGCTGCACGGGCCGTTTATAGGTCGGCAGTTATTTTGCCGATGCCCGGACCCGAACCTGGGACCTTCCGCATGCTAAGCGAGTGCTTAACCGACTGGGCTCCCCAGCCCCTTCTTAGCTGTTAAAGGGGGTTATGAGCAAAAAATGCATGTGTACAGAGGTTAATTTAAAAAAAAATCGTTGTCCGGTGTGAGGAGATATTTTTTTAAATATTTAAATCATGATTTTCTTATAATATGTATGTTATTAAACTTTCATTTTAATGTATTGCAAACTTTATATATTTTTTTTACTTCCATAAGCATTTGCGATATAGTACTTCCCAAAGTTTGAAAGACTTAAATTTTTTAATAAATCTTCGGAAAAGCATAGATAAATGAAAGATAAATAAATATGTTAAATTTACTGGTTCTATTGAAATAAAACAATGGATAAGCAAAACTTCTGAAAGTCTGAATATTAATAATTTATTATCAAGTTAATCTAAGTCATGCCAAAGAGCACTGGGGTTTAATGTAACTGTAAATTTTATAAACTTTTATAAATGATGCAGACTACTAATATTTTTAAATTAGGACTTGCTCGAGTTTAACTTTTCTCCTAGTTTATTTTTTACATTCATTTTAGGCTGGAAATTTTAGGTAAGTAAATTTTTTAGCATATATTCCGATCTCAAGTACAAAACAAAAGAATACAGATAAAAATGGAAAAAAAAAGTTTCGTTTCGCAGTGAAATATTCTAGACTAGCATTCTTTTTATACAGCAGTAAATAAAAAAGAAACTATTACTTTGGATTGGTAAAGTTCTACTAAGTTTATTTTAAATAATTTTGAGTAAAAATCAGTTTAATATAAGAATAGGGGGAAATGTAATTTTACACCTGCATATTCAAATGCACCCAAAAATTGTAAAATTCTTCAATTAATGTATTTAGTATATTTAAAAAATGACGAAGTTTAAAATAAACAACACGATTTCTGGCAGTTCTATCTCTTGACCTAAAACAAGAGTTAGCCTCTAAATTGGATGCAATATTATCACCATAGTGAAAATTTAATGACATAATAATTAAACTAATATGTTAATGAACAATCATATGTTTACTTGGAATAAAAAAAATGCATTTTTGAAAGAGCATGTTTTTTTATTATATTTCGATTGTTATTATCGCAATAAAGCCTGATATGGTCAAAGATAGCGGCAATATTAAATTGTGATAGCAAAAGTAAATCCAAACATATTGCATACAAAGTAAATTACATGGTAAAAGGTTATGGTGATAAGACAATACTTCTCAGAAAGTATTTTTTTTACGGATTTAAAATTGCACAACATATTCATGCAAACAAATGTTCAAAAATGAATAATAACATCATTCCGTGTCCAAATTGGTGTACGTTACAGTTTTTTCAAACCTGTATATGGAGATGTCATTTGTTTATCTGTCCTTTCTTTCAAAGATAAAAAGCAGCCTTTGGGTACTATTGTTGCCCAACTAAGTTGAACTTCTACCGAGTTTTCAATTTAAATGTATACAAAATATTTCGATTCAAACATTTTTTTTTTCAGAATTAAACATGCATAGATCCCTTAACTCAAAAGATACATTTATTTGTTTTCTCACATTTCCTCTTTCATTACTATTTTTTTTTCCAAGATGCCTTCTGCATATATAAAACTATTTTAACAATAACGAATGAAGCAAGTTCATTAGCTTTTTAAGCAACTGTTTCCTCGAATTTGATTAAGTAGCAGACCTGTTTATGTGCATATAAAGTAAAGCTTAATGCCAAATTATATAAGATAAACTTCAAATTCATTAAAATAAATGTATTGCTTCTCTATAAAAAGTAACATAACAATTACAAAACATACTTAATCAACAGTAAAACGAACCATTTATGCATGTTTTTTTGCATTTTCTGGAAAATAATTTAAAACTAGTTAGTTTAAAATCATTATGAAAATGTAACTGGATACTAGAAACTGGCATATTATAATCATATTTAATCTTCAAAATTACACAAAATACAAGCAAAATTTGTTTGTGGTGTGATGGAAAATATACAATGAAATTAAACATGTTTTTAATAACCAAATTTTGAATAAGGTTAACAATATTGATGCAAATGTTATTAGTTATATGTTTCTAATCATGCAGTATTTAAAAAAAATATAAAAAAGTATCTGAATTAAAATTTACTTTAATGGCAATTAGAGTGGCATTTTAAAGATTAGTTAGCAGAATGTAAAAACATTATATGCAATCATATAGGTATATTAAAGCTGAATTGTTAAAATAAAGAAATAGTTTTAATTACTTTAAGTAGAAGTACAATTACTTCTTAAACATCCATTATTCAACTGAGAAACTCCTCCAAACATACTCAACCACTTTTTATTCACAAAAGAAGTAACCATTTCAAGAGCTTCTTTTACGAACCTGACTTTGGTTTCATCGGCATTTTCTTTCGTAACATCCTCGAAAGTTTTCACACCAAAAGAAGCTATAGTTTCCAAAATCGGGACGAAGAATTCAGTCGAATTGGTGTCCTCAACACTTCGGCCTCTGCTGTTTGCAATAGAAACAACCGGAGGTATGTACAGACCAGTCATGAGTAAGTTTGTTAAAACAGGAACAACTGCAGCCAACAAAAGGGATAATGGTATAATAGTTGATAAAATAAAATTAACTGGATCAGCTGTGAAACTATCAAAAAATTCTAACGGCTTGCTTGCATCGTTGTCGACCTTTTTCAAGTTTGTAAAAGTCTCCATCATATTGTAGAATCTCGATGGAAAGGATTGTTTCAGTTTGATGTCTTCTCGACTGGTGTTACTTTTTACACGTTCATCAGATTTGACCACAAGTTCGTGCTTGCTGTCAATGTCAAAGTTTCCTTGCTGTAAGATCTTCATCAAGTGTGGTAGTTTATCGAATTGATTGTTTTTGGCGTCGTCCAGAGTCACAACTGAAAGCAGATATTCTTCACCTGGAGTTAAATTGTTAAGAGTTCTTCCATCTTTCCTTAGGTCTTGCTGTGGATTTACATGTTTGTCTACTACGATGGTCTTGTTTGCCTCGAATGGAGAATAGGTGCTGTCTCTTTCGGAGACATTTGCTAGTTTTTCATAAACTCCGTCGTCTTTGTTGTTCACATATGCGTTGGAGTATAAGAAACCATTGCAGAAAGTCACCAACAAACTATAAAGTAACAAAATCGCAAACATTGCTTTAGGCTGAGAAATAAAAAGCAACATAAAGGTTCAACTGAACGAGTTTAGCTTTTAGTGCAGAATAGCAAAAAATTGTCGGATTTTATTTCTTTCTATGAATACGGAAAAATTTAAATAGGTCTAGAAAATGTGTTAATGGGATACAGTATGCTCTTTGGAGAAACGTAATTATGCTCTTTGGAAACGTTTCTTCAAGTCCAACGCCCATCACACACGCGAACGTTTCGCTTAGGATTAGGAATAAGAACCTAATAATCTAGAAATTTTTATTTTATTTTGCATCTTTACTTTTTAGTGGGAGTCAAAAATTTTCTGGAAATTATTATTTGTTAAATATGTAAGGATTTTATAATTATAATTTCAAATAAGTTTTCGCTTAGTGGGAAAGGAAAAGTATGAATGTGAATATAACGTTCACAATTTTATATTATAGTCTTCAAAATATATACAAGGGAAACAAATTTTAAAAATATTGAATTAAATTTAAGTTATAAACTACAGGAATAACTTCATTGTATACATTGTTTATTAAGGTTAGTAAAACTATCTCATATAGCCAAACCATATCCACTGGACATTTATTTGAAGTAATATGTAAAATTAAGGATTTTCATTTGAGTATGCGTTTACTATACATAGCGACGTATTATATATTGCAACAAGTTCCACTCGGTTCTGGATATTGCTTAAACAATAGACATCCTCTGTACTATTACTATATGACTGTGTATCCGTCTGTTTGTCTGATATATATCTCCTCCTGATCCACAAATTGTAAAGATATGGGAAGGGTTTCAAAATGCGCAAAATATACACTCTCTCTAAGCTCTCTTCCTCTACTCTGAGTTTCTGCGCTTTTCATAATTTTTTTTGATGTTTTCAAAGTCGTTCTTAGTGACTTAACATAGAAAATAAAACATTTTTTAAAATACATATTTCTTTCTAAATAACAAATTAAAATTAAGTATATAATTACATTACATTACACTTGAGCTTAATTTAGTTCGAAGTTAAGGTATTTGTTTACATAAAAACTTATTTTTTTCTAATTGGAGCATTAATTTAGTTTTCCAAATTTTACTTAAAAAGTAGTTAATTAAATAATTAATAAACAATAGATATTAATAGTTAAATAATAATTAATAAATTAATTAATTGTTAATTAAATACTTGCTTTCAAATTTTTAGTTAACGTAAATGTTACCAAAAGTTATCGCTTGCACTTTTTATTTTGCACTACATACATGAAAAGACGTTACTGAAAAGTATACAAATTAATTTAATTTACTATAACTTTCAATATTTGAAATTATTTAACGCAATTTGCATGACTAGCAATTATTTTAACTTGCTCTAATCATTTTAAATAATTTTTTATATTTACGTTTTCTTTAATTTTTTTAATGAAATCATGAATTGCTACAGTATGCATAAAGGATTGCTTTTAAAATACACAGCTTTTATTCCAGATTAACAAAGTCGAAACGGCCAACAAATCATGAAGTTCAGAACTGTTGTGTACGTCTTCCAATAGAAAATCATATTCCACAGAAGTAAAATTATACTATTTCAAAATATGTTTCATAAGAACTTCCTACACTTTTGCCAGTGCAAGTTTTTCCGATGGTCGGAATTCTAAGAAATAACGAATACGTGCAGAGCAAACCACAAGACATTGATTCAGCACAAAGAAGTCGGAAGCCATTTAAAGAGATGAAAAAACTCATAAAAACTGAACTTTAAAAACATTTAATAATCTGACAAGGTCATTCGTTCTTTATTTGTACTTGTTTAGCTCAATTCCAGTAGCTTTCAAATAAATTTTGTTATTGAAGTAGTAAAATTGTGGTCGTGATATGTGTGTATTTTTATAAAAAAGTGATTTTTCTTTCTTATTTAATGTCTTTATCGACTCAAATAGTTGAATGTACTTTCTTTGTATAAATACAAATATGAATTCGTTTGAAGAAATTTGTGTGCAACGATGTGTGTTCGCACCACATATTAATAGTAAATAGTTCTATGTAAGAAATTATAACAATAATTAAAAAAAAAACTTCAAAGGATACATAAAATTCAAACTGACGTGAATTGCACGTGGTTGAGAAATGTTTGCTCTTTGAATTTAAAAACTTTATACAAGTGCCGCGAAGTTAAATTGTTCGAAAAATATATGGCATGGTCAGTGCATGAGAATAATTTCTTCGTTTCTTTTTATGAAATAAGCAAATAATAAAAATCAACCTTATCTATCATTCAACATATATATTAATTTAGGACTGTTTATTAAACTTAAATGTTATAAAGATAACAAAACTACCCTTCGAGATGGAATAAAGTGATGTCTAAAAAAGATAATTCTACAATCTACAGTCCGAAATTCCTTTTTTATTGAAACTATTAAGTAAAATATATATATTTTAAGTGACAGTCTAAGGAAATGAAATAACAAACGCAATTTTATTTCATTTAAAAATAGATGTAAGTGAAATCATTCGTGCATGAAAGTAATAGCTTTAAAATTGTGCGTCAATTGGATTTTTAAAACTAGTTCAATAAAAAAAAATACAAATCATTTCTTTGAAGAATAGGTTCTAGATGTAATTTCATTGAAGAAGTTTTTATTTTGTACAAAATACGCTGCCGACCTAAGCCAGGACTAAAAATTATTTATTTGATATGATAGAGAGTATACGATTCAACGCTAATAGAAAATTGAATTTAAATTATGTATTTCGTTAAAGAGTGCAATTAACTGATATAAAATCGCGTTATATGTACATAATAACATCCTAGATACGTTAATGTTTTGATAGGGTAAATAAATATTTAAAAACTCATATAACTCAATTAATATATTTAAGTGGGGTTAAGCTGTACACTGTTTTTAGTTGTGTAATATTTCCTAACCTTAAATTATAGGACAGTTGGTAAAGTAATTATCTCTACTTCTTTTATATATTTGCTATTATTAAAAGGTTAAGAACTGTCGTATAAATGACTTAAAATAAATATCCTTCAATAAATTTTTTATTACGTTTTCAGAAAAGAATCATTCAGACTGGAAAATTGCTTAAAATGTGGATCACTGGTACTACAGGAACCTGTCAAAGTCGACAAAGCCAAGACAAGACATATGATGTTAATAAAAGCGAAAACTGAAAGATTTCACACGATAAGGACATCACGCGATTCTTTCTTTACTTTTTGTAAGTCACTAGTGCGTGGCACATAGAAAACATGCAAATCATTGAAAATATTCTTCATTTGTAAGGCAGAGTCAAGTTCTTTGTTTGCGTATGTCCAACCTCAAAGTCTACTTATGGTCAATGAAATCGGAACTTGGTTAGTTTACGGATGTTGAAGCGACTATAAAATTCGAGTTCTAAGATAATTCCTTCACTTGTGGAATATGACTCAACTAAGTATGTACACTCTACAAGCTCTAACTTTCATTCTGATGGTTGTTTGCCAATGCACTAGTGAGGAGGTTTCTCCAACATCGACTGATGATGCAGGCAACAATCGCACCGGGCGTGCTCTGGATCCAGTAAATTCGGATCGTATTGTCTACAAATCCGATGGATATTACAAAAGAAATGGTCCCCAATCAGCTAACAATGGCGAAATTCCTAAATTTCCCAGAGGATTTTCTGACTTTGTTCGAGGTGACCAAGAGTACCAGGCCACTGATGGTAACGATAGAGGTTGGTCTCCCTATTACCTTCCTCCCCTGCCAGACTCCATGTACGACGGTTCATCTAGGAATGAAGTCCAAGTCGAGAGAACTTCCAACCAACAATCTGATTCGCCGTACCCAAATTACAGTCCGGACTACAGAGACATGATGATGATGATGCAAGCCATGAAGAAAATGGACGACGGGGGAGATTCGAAGCAGGGATTCCTGTCCAAGATCATCGACAATCCAACAACTTTGGTGATGGCCACCTTCATCCCGCTGTCTCTACTCCTCGCGGCTTCTTTGCCACTCATTGTGAACGTCATGATGAACGGCATTACAATCCCAGCTGTCTTCCAAACGACAACGGCTGGGGGAAAGGCCAAGAGAGGTGGCGACGAGGACCCGGACTTGCTGAGGACCCTTCTGGAAAGTTTGGCCGACTTCAGCTCAAGATATTTGGACGGTCCTGACTGCTTCGAAAAGGTGTTCTGTGAGATGTCCAAAGAAAATTCCACCGATTCCAACAACGTCCCAGGCGCCAAGTACTTGAGACAAGCTGCAAATGCTGCCACGGTTATTGTGAACGAAGATTTGTTGAATACTTATGGTGTTAAAACATTTGTCGAAGCTGTGAAAAACGGAAAATGTGATGACATAATTTGTCAGAAGACCAGCAATTCAACTCATAGCCTTATTAATGTGATCAATGATGCGATTTATAAATATAGTTTTAAAAGTAAACAAATATCACGTTAATTAAAAAATCTTCATTTTTTAGCTTTTGTCTAGGATGCACATAAAATGTATATAGCAATGCATGCATTTTCACCCATCTCTTTCGTAAGAAAATTAGTATGTTAGAAAAAATTTACATATTAATAGTGTTTAGTAAATTTGATGATTTATTATTTTATTCAAATTAAATTTCATTTATATTTAAATAAATCGTATTTTTCTTATTATCAACAAGCATACTTGTTTCAGATACATTTCATAATGAAACTGGTACCTATTATACCACTAAAATGCAAAATTTAAAAATGAATCCATTTTTGACATTAATTGGTTGAGACTGTGAATTTAAAAATAAAAAAAAAAAGTTTTTCTCTACTAATTAAATATAACAGTAATTTACTATTTTATTGTAAATTTAGTCGAATGAAATAATAAATAATGAATAATGGTAGGAATTTAATTCTTTTACACAAAACTCAGACGTTATAACCATAGGTGGCAAACAAAAAACTTTTGTAAATAATTAACTCTGTGGTAGAAATAAACTCAGGAAAGAAAAAGAAAAAGACAACTTTAATTTTTGGATGATAAAGTATGCTCTTGCTTAAAGATTTTTCTTTCGTTATTTTAAAATTGTAAGTAATATATTATTTGTAAACTAATTATTTTCTTAGCTTGCAGTAATTTTGATGTTAAGTGTAGAAGCTTGTTAATGTGACGCACGGTTTATATAAAGCAGACTTTTGTTGTTTTTAATAACTATTTTAATAATAAAATATCTGTAGGAGAAACATTTTAATATTATTTGTTTTGTTTTTTTTAAATCAGTTTCATATTCTGAAAGGATGTTTTTAAAAATGAAATATAATTACAATGATGGTTGTACAAAACAGAAATTTGGAAATTTATAATTATAGTTTTTGACAACAGAATTCAACTTCTATAAAAAGTGTTATGCACAATAAGCAATATAAAAAAAGTTAATTATTCTTGAAATACTGGAGGTAAATCTTTATAAGTTGCTAAATTCATTTTTCAACTAATATTTTGAATGAGCCGTAATTTTGACTTAATAATTTTAACTGAAAAATGCATTTTACTTAAAATAAAGTTAAATATATCTAAAACAATATTCGGCTTTCAAAGATGAACAAACTAAAAATATTAAGATGAATTATGAACACATTTGATGTTTCCAAATTGATTAAGTATGCTTCTCATTATGAATCTGCTCTCGGGAATTAACATTATTCTCCAAACACATCCATAAATCCGATACTCTTATTGTGGTAAATAGAAATATCCATTTATATGCACATTCCAAGCCGGAAAGAGGTAATAATTAATTTTAGTTATGAGACTGAGGGCAGCTTTGGTAATTACAATGAATTACTTTCATTGGAATTGTGGAACTCCATTTGGAAATTATGGTAGAAGGCAGTAGGTAAATATGCGTAAGTAAGGTTATTTCCAAAGACTATTTGTTTTCTTTTATGGATAATTACGATATTTTTTTTATTTAGTATTTTTCATTTGTAAAATATTGCATTACTCTTTTGAAATATTGATTTCGCTCAAAGATAGAGAAATAATTATGAATTAGAGGGTTTAATATAGTAGAGTATAGTATTTCTATTTTATTCTCGGTTTTTTAATTTGTACCTATGAAACCTTTTTTTTATAGATTGTACTTTAACCTCACAGACAAAATACTATGTACACTCCGTGCCAACCTAACTTGGGTAAAAACAAAAAGTAAAAAAGCAGAGGGAAAAGCGCGAGTGGTCTGTTAGTTGGAAATTCTTGTACATACAAAATGAACCTAATACAATTTAACCAAAATACACTTTTCATTCTGATAAAATTTTCTCAAATAATAGTCAAATGTGTTGTATCTTAAACGAAATTAATGTTTTAGACATGTTTTCTGGATGGATTCACAAATAATTTATGAAACGCTTTACATGTGTGGAAGGATCTTCTCCATAGCACATATAGCCCCCGTGTAGCTCTAGTGCGACGATAATTCAAACCAAACCATAGCACATTTCTATTTACCCAACTTAGGTTAGCAAGGAGTGTAGTTTGGATTATATTGAACAAAAGTGTTGAAAAAGCGGGAAGTACGAGACACCCCAGCATTCCCAGATAACACTAGCAGGCAAAGAAGCCAAAGAAAGTATTCTACTAATGGGTGCTCGAATCTAACATAAGCAGAACATTCCATCTTTCACATGAGTTTGTTATATAATAACATTTTATTCATTCGATAATATATTTACGTCAAACAACATAAACGTGGGATCAAGCATTTTAATAAGTGGCTTTAAACTATGTTCACTTCAAGATGACGTGCTAATTGCGAGGGGGACCCAGTGGTTTAGTGGCAATGCTTCGCAATGTCATGCCACAGGTCCGATGATCGAGTCCCGGATTTGTTGAGGTTGACTCATCCTTTCATCCCTTAAGTGGGTCGTCGAAATGAGAACCAAGTATGCTTGGGAACTAAACATTGGGTGTCCCGCGTGAGGCTGACCACCTTTCCGGGACATATGTTTAGATCCCCAAAGTCCTTAGTCAAGTTAGTTGAAATGGGCAGGACAAAACTTGGCTTACTAGTGGGTAATGGTAGGTTTGGGTACATATTTCCCGGCTTGTGTGTGACCCACTTATAAGCCTACGTCAAATAAGACAGACACAGAAAGAGGTTTTTTTTTACTTTCACAGAGAAAGGAAGCACATCCACACTGTGAAAAAAAATTTGTAACCATTACAAAACATTTTTTTGTAAAAAACTTTTCCTAGAAAATTTCTAGTAAATAATTACTAAAAATAGTGCTGTAAAAACACATAATATATTTTTGTTAGCATTACATGTATATATCATGTAGATTTACAGGACTATTTTATGTATCCCACACAAGTAATTTTTCAGTAACTATACAAGATACCACATTTTCCGTGCAATTGCAAAGAAAAACAAAATGTCTACTTTCCTACTACGTGGGATCGAATCCCGGTCTCCCACAAGACAGGCGGGGGAACTGACCACTATAATACCGAAGAATAGCAGACGGCCGAAACCCGGGATCGAACCAGGAACCTTTAGATGATCAGTCTGACGCTTTCCCAACTGTGCTATTTCGGCACATAGATCGCTAGGAAATTAGAAGTTAAATTCATTTGAAACAACCAACTAAAGTATAAATTTAAAATGACGATTGGCTAATTGAATCACGATCGATTAGATTAGGTTAGGTTTGAATTATCCTCGCATTAGAGCTACACGAGGGCTATCCAAATGAAGATCGAGGCTAAAATACTAGAAATTATTTTGTAACTTTAGAAATGAAGATTTCTGTTCAGAATTACAAAAACTTTTTTTGTAAAATTGGTTATTTCTGTAACATTACTAAAAAAATTTCTGTATGTTTACAGTATTTTTTTCTCAGTGCAGGGCGAAGGCGGGAATCAAACCCGCACCCGTTACAGCGTGCAGACTGCTGGCCTGCGATGCTAACCACTCCACCATCCGGGCCCCCAGTTTGGTAAGAATAACATGTTAAAACTTCGGTACATTCTTGACGTTCACATCTCGAGTACCTACTATTGAATTCGATTCCTAATCGATTGTCCAGGGCGGGTTCTTGGACTTTTCCGTATCCCCCTTAAAATCCTCAGGGGGGTTGTTGCCTCGTAATGGATCTGGCAATTGGGGGTGCATTTAGGAAGTTGCGTGCCATTTAGTTACTTTTCCAATTCTTCCTAGGGATGGTTGAAACTGTTAAATGGCTAGGAATCTATACGAATGGAATTTAAAGGAGGTATTTATTAGCGGATAAGGAATTTAGGGGTTGCTGCAGTATTTAATTAAGAAACATAAAATAATTTTGATAATCCAGGTGCAGAACAAAAACATTATTTTTAAAATTAAAAATATTTTTTATAATTTTAGCAATCATTCTTTTTTCATACAAGGGTAATTTTTGTCAATTATATTTGAATCGGTGAGTGCAGAAACAACGTCAGTCACAAATTTCAAATTTTTCAGGAGGGAGAAAAAACGTAGTAACTTCTCCTCTATATCTGCACTCAACACTCGAAACAAACGTCCTGTATTTACGAAACTACTCAAAAGACTAACGTAGTTTGTGCACCCAACACGCATCTTGTCTTTCTAGGCTAATTTTCATTGAAAACGAGTTTTCGGATTTTTTTTACTGAAGTGGTTTCTGCACTCACCGATTTAATTTTAGCAATTTTTTCATTGTGTTTTAATGATTAATATGTTTTATACATGTATATGTTATATTAATATGTTTTATACAAAAATAATTCTGAATCTTGGGATATATTTTATAGTTGACTTTTGGTAACAGCCACCACTATTTGGGCGTGAATTTACTTATCATTTAGGGAAACCCTAAATTTGATACACGCTTCAAATAGTTGTGGTTGTTAGAAAATTCGAGGATTTAAGTGCCAATTCCACTTATAAATTCCAAATACATGATTTCGGAATTTCGAAACAAACTTTTAACACGATTTATAACTTTAAGTGATGTAATCAAAACACGATTTCAAATCTAACACCAACAGAAAGTTTGATCAAACCCCATTAACAACACACCGCAGAACAACACAGAAGTGGAGCTTCTACATAGTTAACTAAATAACACAAGCGTCACTATTCCGCGTTCAGAGCTATATTTATAAATTTTCTCCGAACTTTTATCAATGGCACTAAAAGTAACAACGATTACCTACCAAATTTTGACTTTCACTCAATAAACGAGAATCGCATTCAGTCGATAATAGATTTACGTTCGAAAACTGCTTCAGCGAAATTGCCTTTGAAACGTGGAAAATGGGTGGCATTTAACTGGAAATCGCAGTAAATGAGAGTTAAGTGTCGGGGTATAAAAAGGCATTTTCCTGTTTCCCGTGCCGTTAATGATCATCGTATCTCAATTACCGTTCTTATAGTGGTTCGAATATCTTGCGTAGTTTAAGGGTTATTTCAAAAGCTTCGATGCGTAGATAGCTTGAAGTGTCTTGAGCAGAAAAATTTCACTGGCTTGAATCGTTAAAATATGGTCCTTATTTTAAAATATGTTATTTTTCTATAATTCAGTATTGCATACTTATGTGTTGAAATCTATGAAAACCTCTTTAATTTAAGTCATATGTACTTGGAGTTTGGGCTTTTTTGTACGTTATTTAGAAAGTAATGGCTCTGTAGATAATTAGGGCGTCAATACTTTGTGTTGAATTGTGTTCAGGTAAACTATAAGAATTGCACCAAAACTGGTCTTATAATGTCTTGCACTTTTAATCATTTGCATTTAAAGAAAAGAAAAATGCCATTTTTTCACATGCGTGTACCAAAGGATTATATCTTTTGTTTGGGTACGGTTATTAGTTTTAAATTTATTATTGCCATTTTTTTATGCAGCACTTTAAAAAAAACTTTCATAATTTTTTTTTAAAGTAAATTATTAGTCTATGTTAACTAGTTCCTAGATGATAAATTATGATGACTTGTAAAATCTTATAACTAAAAAGTTATCTTTTATATTTAAACTTTACTTGCTTAATGTTTACCCTATTACAAAAGCTTTATACTTACATGACATATAAATGACTCACATTATCTTGGAACTTTGTCATGTACATCACGTAGAGAAACAATTTATGTATATCACAGGTTAAGCATCAAAACACTTTAATTAGAATTCTTTTGATATTGAGTCAACCTCTTTAATATGGTTATTAGTGTTAATGTGAAGAAAATGTCACCTCTCCACACAAACCTCCCATCTAACTGCTTGTTTAACGTGTTATTAATAGTGTTTTTCTTTTACAAACTTAAAAAAACAATCCAGCATAGTAGTCGCTAGATACCAAGCAAAATGCATGTACCGCATAAATTAGCAATCAATTTTATTACCACATTTATTATTTATCATAAAATAAGTATTATATCGATATGGAATGTATAATAATACTGAAGAAAAAGACTGTAACGAGGCTAATTACAATTTATATCGAACTGCACTCCTTGCCAACCTAAGATGGGCAAATAGAAATATGCTATGGAGAAGATCCTTCCGCGCATGTTAGAGTTCCATAAATTATTTTTGAATCTCTCTTCAGAAAACATGTTTAAAACATTAATTTAGTTTGAGGTCCAACAGATTTCAATATTATTTGAGAAAATTTGGAAATTCTATCTGAATGAAAAGTGCGCTTCGGTTAAATTGTATTCAGATCATTTTGTATGTAAATATTACCTTACAAGATTTTTTTAAACTAGCGGGAGCAATCGTGCTTTTCCAACTGGCTTTTTACTCTCCGTTTTTACCCAAGTTACGGTGGCACGTAGTGTATATTTTTTATGCTAAACGATTCGGAGAGCTTTTATCATGTTTATTATGATATTATAAATGCATCAACTTTTTGCAAAATAAGGTAAAAATTCGACACAAGACATAAATACGTTTTTATAAAGAATTGAATTTCCATAAATAAAAAAAATACTTAACGTACAATAACCAAATTATTTATTTATTGGAGTACTCTTTTTTCCCTAAATATTCAAGTATTTTGAAAACTAATTGTTTTCTTATCAAGGATATTTGAATTTTTTTTTCAAATTTCTTTGAAAATTTATCAAGTCTGCATCCACAAGAAACTCTGAAAAAGGTTCAACACGCAAACAGACAAAATAAAAAGCATTGTTGTACTTCTTTCTTTACAATAAGAATCCGCATATATACGTCGTTTTTCATTGTTTTCTCAGCAAAAGGAACTGGAAAGTTCATACAAGTCTAAAGAAGTCACGTTTGGAGTTTCTGGAACTTTCCTAGAAAAGAAAGATATAATTTCTTCATAAAAGGCTTTCTGTTTCATTCAGGAAATTTATTTTATAATGATCATCCTATTCTGCAAGTTTACGTATTTATTTCTAAATAAATATCAAATAATACAATATAATATTTAAGAACTTATATTTTTATTCATATAAAGCAAGTTGTTTTTGTGATGAATGGGGTAAGAAAAACGCAATAGGAAAATTAAAAAAAATACACACTGATAACATTTACGTTACTCGGTCACTGCAGTTTTTTTTTTTTTTTTTTTTTTAAGAATTTCTCGTTCTGTATTTAAGAAAAAATCAAAAACATCGCTGTTCAAAGTTTTAACACTGAGATACTTTTTTTTGGCAACAACCATTTAAATTTCATCCGTAGTATTCATTTTCTATTGGTTAAGAGATGCTTACGGGCTTTTAATTAATATTATGATTAAATGGAATAATTTTTAAATTCTGTATTACATTCCTTCATTCATTTTCTTCATAGTCAATAAACGACAATCAAAAAGCGGATGGTTGGCCAACAATTTCCAGATTTATGAAAGTATTATTCAATAATTGAACTATCACATCGAAAGATTATTCACTTTTAAAACTAAAATTTTAGGATACATAAACTGTTGTAAAGTAGTAAGTAAGTAATTTTTGTATAAAAATGTGCTGAATAGTGTAACGAATATTTACCGATACATATGAAATTTTGATGTATCTGCTTGCCTTGAATGGGGAAAGCTTTATTTCGGTTCAAATTATTAATCGGTTATTTCGGTTTTTTCTTCGGTTCAAGTAGCTTTCGACAATGAATTGTTTCGAAGTTAGGTTTCAAGATTTTAGTTGAACGACTTCGATGAACTACTGTAGGCTTTAAAAAAGATGTTCTAAGTTTGATTAGCTTATTCGTATTTCTAAGTAGATCGTTATGTTGGGCTGTAAAAGATTTTGTAGCGATCTTCACGTTCTCACCAATTATACCAAAAGCTCGTCAAAAAATCGTGTTGTGGTATCCTAATAAGATTTTGACTAGAAAAATGTGACTGGGTACTTTCGACTTGACTAATAATAAGATTAGATCGATTGACTGGATACTAAAGCTCTAGATTAGCGGTCGCCAGTCGCCAACTGGCGACTATTACGTCAAAATTGGCTACCTAAAAATCGAATCCCAGTCGCCAAAAGTGGCGATCATAATATTTCCTTTTTGTTCCAACAAATAATTAATACTAAAGCTGCATTTCTAAAATAATAATAATACAACGCTCCGATTCGGTCAGGAAGAAAGACTTGATAAGTGGCTTATCGGTGAAATTTTTCCCTCACCCATGACATTGGCCGGTGTTTTGTGACGTCACTGAGTCAGCCTCCATATGGCGTTAATGGAGCTGTGCGATGAAAATCTTAAATACAAATTTGATTTTTAAATCTTGCTTTGCGATCTCGGCAATTTACAGGTGATTGATTTACAGCTTGTTAAGATCTCAACTATTCACTTAAACAATTCTGATATGAGAAAAATTCTTAAACAATCGTGGGCGACGTCAAAAATACTCCGAAACTAATAGTTGAACTGTTTGTACATAAAATAATTTTCTCCTTTCAATAATGACCAATCACATCAGACTTACATATTTGGTATGATTCTTCTTTTTACTATCAATCTTTTCACATCAAAAATGTCTAATAACATTTTGTTTTGCGGAAAATCGCCCTTTTTTTTTGTCGCATATACTTAAATTTAAAACTGGCTACTAAAAATTCAAATGTGGCTACCATTTTTTCCCCTATGTTAGCCACTGGCTACAATTAAAAATTCCCAGTCTAGAGCATTACTGGATACTATAAGATTAGATTGATTGACTGGGGAGGAAAATATGTGTATCATAACTAAAGACTGCATTAATCCCATTTGAAGCTTTTAATGCTGGCCCATCATTAAAAGATGGCTTTTTGGAAGTAGAGGAGCATATTGGAAAGCATTATTAAGAGTAACATTTTTCAAAAATTAAAATTTTTAAAGATAATATAATTAATTATTTGTCAAAATACCTTTGAATATTTTTTTTTCAAACTATTGAGGTACTGGTATTCTGAAAAAGAAAATCCGAAAAATTGTTCTTTTTGCTTTATCAAAACGTTTCTGAAAATGTAAGATACCTCCTTTTAATGATATGTTTCCGATCAGTTAAGAAACTTTTCTTTTACATTCAATACTAAGAAGCTTTTGTCTTTTGCCCATTTGCAAATGATTCTTTTCCATAACGGTTATTACGACCGGGATGAAGGTAGAAGACGGCATAAAAGGTCATTCGTGGCCTAGTACAGGGATAGAAAATTCTATTGCCTAACTTACCCGAGTTCAGTAAAAATTCTGAACAGGAATGCAATTTTTTTGCTGCTCATCACCCCCATACCCGGTCCTCCTTCGATCGGGCTTGCTAATGGTAAGTCTATGGGGAAAAAAATGGTTTTTGTTCCAAAAAAAAAGCAATGAAATTATAGGAATATTTTGAAGCGGTTTTTTTTTAATTCATGAAACTCCAATAAAGTTGTGCTTTTAGAGGTTATTTTTTTAAAAAACATTATTTACCTTTTTTTAATCTAATTTTTTTCTTTTAAAAAAAGGTAAATAATGATTTTTTAAAAAATAACCTCTAAAAGCACAACTTTATTGGAGTTTTAAGAATTTAAAAAAAAAACCGCATCAAAATATTCCTATAATTTTATTGCTTCTTTTTTTTTTTTTTTGAACAAAAACCATTTTTTCCCCATAGACTTACCATTAGCAAGCCCGATCGAAGGAGGACCGGGTACGGGGTTGATGAGCAGCCTTAAGCATTGACTGAACAGGAAAGTAATTTTTTTAAAAAGATTTTTCCATCTCTAGAGAGGATTCACGAAGTAACAAAGTAGATTATTCAACATAGATTATTGGCAGAAATATTTATTTGCTGTTTCAAACTTACATGTTTTGGCAAGTCTCAAAATTGCCTTCTTCAGAAAAATACACAATGCAAACTAACAGTTGACTGCTCGAAGATGTGAAACATGATATCCCGAAAAGGGGTTTAAAAGGGAGGTGGTGTATTGTGCTTGGGAGAGGGGAGAAAAGCGAATCCTCCTCATGTTTCATGCGCAAAGTTGAAGATAGCTTCTGAATTTCTGGACTTGTGGTTAAGACGTCTGCTTTGAGATTGGATCTTCTTCCGGAGATACGAATGCTTCTTACTTCCTGACATCCTATCAATCCAATATGTACAGGAAAATAGTAGAACGGAATTTAGAAAAGAATTTTTGAAATGCTCTAAAATGTCCTGGTATATCATAAAAAGAGATTACCGCAACACTCGTAGAAAATTTGCATGCACCGTATAGCTGTCTCATATATTCAGAAACGTTTCTGAAATTTGTAACAAGGCAATAAAACCCAACAATTACCAACATTAATCACTTACTAAATTATGGGTTAACAATAAAAGTTACTTTTATTGGAGAAACTGCTAAACAATTAAACTATTAAATAATTAAACAATTACCAACATACAAATATGAAACGCTTCTGAAATTTGTAACAATGTAAACTACAACAACTAAAAACCCCAGTCGCATCCTCAATTACGGGTTAACAATCTCATCTACTTTTTCCAGATAAACTCTATACAATATTAATAATTAGTTGACAATTACCTATATACACATATGCAGGAGCCTTTTCATTCCTCACGTCAAAAATAACTCAAGATTAATCAGGACACAAATGACGCAATAAACGCTCCCTTTCATTTCTTCTGTTGTCCGTTTAACACAATGCAGTCGCTATCTTCAAAGTCCCAATGAAGTTGCTCAAGATCCATCTGCTACGTGCTTAATTAGCGGATTCCTCGCGGGTCAACGCGTCTTCATTATCTGCTGCCACACACACAACTATCGCCCCATTCTTTTTTCCCACTTCTCGTATCTTTCTTCAGAGGCGGCATAATTAGAAATTGCTGCATGAGGACTCTTATTTTCTCATTCCCAGATCGCCGGGAGTCATTAGAATCCCCCTTGGTTTACTATAAATTGCGTAAGGAATTGTGTTAAATTTCCTATTACATTGATTGTGATGGAGGGGATATCATAAGAAAGAAAAATAGGGGTTTAATAATTTTTAGTCTGAGTCATTGCATTGTGATGAAGAGTTGATTTTTTTTAATTGAATGAGGTGGGCGGCCCGCTGGCGCAATGGCTAGAGTGCTAGCCTTTTGAGCTTCTGGGCTCGGGTTCGAATCCTGGCCATGGCATGGATGTTTGTGTTTGTCAATAAATGTTGTTATTTGCCTGTGTGTTTGTACCGTCCTTCTTTGTGTTCTTGGGACTGTATTTTCTGGCGAGCGGGGTAATGGGCTAAAAAGCCTACACTCTTCTCTTCTTGAGGGCGCATTTAATGTCATTTGTCAACTGATTGAGGCACTGGCTTATGAAAATGTGGAAATAATATTTATGACAGTGAGTGTAGAATTCATCCATTTGAAATATGTGTTATAAAATATTATTCAACGTTACTCTATTAAACTGGTAACAAATTAGTACTTATACATGTGTCATCTGCCTTAATTGATATATAAGGCACAACATGTCTGTGACGTATAAGATTTATGCATAAGTTACACATAAATAGTGTTGTAATGGTAATTATTTATTTGTATTCAACGAAACACTAGTTGGAATTAACCTGTTTAAATAAGTAGTATGCGACTCTATTAGATACAGCTTCAACAGGTTTATGGGGAAAAAAATTATTAAAAAGAAAAGTTTGCCTAGATTCCGAGTAATTTTCTCAAAGGCACACACATTATAAATAAAATGGGCACCAGAAAACTGTAGCAAAACTTCATTCAACTTTTTTTTTCACTAATAATAAAAAAAAAGCATAAATCTAACTTCTTTTAAACTAAAATTCCCCACAAGCAACTTACTCTTAAATATTAGACTCTAAATAATTAATGCATTCAAATTCAAATATTACTAAGTAAACCCACTTGCTCATATTTAATTTTTATTAGTTATTTTGCGAGACCAGAGATATATTTTTAAAATGTTTATTTAAATGTTAAGTGTATAGCGAACGCAAAAATGCAGAAGTTTTTTAAGTTCCAGAATAACTATTCCGTTCCATGTTATGTATTTTGACGCTTTTTCTATGTCTATAATTTTCATAGTTCAGTAAGAGATATATTTTAAACGCTTAGTATATCACGACCATGCAAACACATGCACAGTATCTCATTAATAGTGTAGATAAATTTTTATCAGTAAATAAGTGATAACTTTGGCAAAGACCAACTTTAGGCAAAGATATCTCTCATATCAAATGCTTGTTCCAATTTAATGTAAATCTTAATTTAGGTTATTTTAAATTTGTGTTTTAGCTATCGTTGCTGTTATGCAACATCTTTGTCGATAACCCTTGTGCTTTTAAGCTTAAATTTACTTTAATTAGTATTATTTCAAACTAGAAACTATAAATAGACCGTGTTAGTATCATTCATAGTTGTATGAATTGGGGATAAAATTTTAACACAAATTATCTGTATTCTTCTATGTATCAATATTTAGTTCAGAAGAAGATGTTAGGTGAATCACATCGAACAGAATTAAATTGGCTCCAATTCTCACGATAAACAACCTTTTACAAGTGTAATAACTGAATCAACTTCACAAAGGCCATTGGCGCCTGACACGCCCGTTTCATACCTATCGAAGACCAAACATATTCATCGTGATTGATAAAAATAGTTGTCTCAAAACAAGTGCAATATTAAAAATTTTGCCGGAGAGTAATCGAAAAACCAAATCAAAGATTAAGCAACTATATATTTAAATTAAAAAAACCTGGAATTGAATAAAATTTAACTTCATATCAGAAGCAATTAAGATGGGGAACGGATGGCCGAGTGGATGCATCGCAGGCCAGCGGTCTGCGCGCTATAACGGGTGCAAGTTCGATTCCCGCCTCCGCCCTGGGTGTACGTCCTCTTTCTGTGACAGTAAAAACTCTCTCTGTGTCTGTCTTACTTGATGACGATGGCTTATAAGCGGGTCTCTGATCAAGCACACAAGCCGGAATATAGATGTACCTACCCTATACCCTACCCTAACACTTAAGATTTATTATACGAAACTTAAAGAAACTATGGTTTGTGTACGCTACGAAACTTAAAATTTCCACTAAATAAACAAAAACACATTGAATTAAATTAAATATCTTATAAGGTAGTTTCAAAACTTTCAAAATAAAAAAAAATCTCTATGGCAGCTACTTATTGCGCAGATGTAGCTTTCGTGAAAACCTATTTTGACGTCCGACAGATACTGGGAACACGTGTATCAAATTGAAGTCGGTATCCTCTTTTGGTTTTTCTGCAATACCGTTAAAGCCAAAAAAAGTCATGTGACAGCTACCCATTGTACATGCGCAATTTATTCATAAAACTTATTTTGATAGCTGGGAATAAAGAATTGATTTTTGAAGTACTGGGAATACATATGTACCAAACTTGAAGTGTATCGCTTTTAGATTTTCGACAATACCTTTAAAACCCAAAAAGTTCGATGGCAGCTACTCCCAAACATATACAATTTCCTTGAAATTTATTATGACGTCTGATAGGTATAGGAACTCGTGCACCAAATTTGAAGTCCGTAGCTCTTTCAGTTCACAATATAAAGCGGGATAAACAGACGAACCAATGTTTAAAAACTACTTTTTCAGAATCAGGACCTTCATTAGTGTAGAAGTACAATTTTAGTAACGGTTTTGACAACATTATAATACTGTCATTGCCGAAAATTTCAAATTAGGTAATGAAAGGTAAAAAGAGTGAGACCTGATTGAAAAGATCGAATGGAGCAACACGGAACATGTAAGGACAGAATCTGAAACGTTTTACTTTTATTCTGTTAGGAGGAAAGCTTGAACAGAAATGTGAAAACCGAAGTTTTTAAAAGATGACGACTTCAAAAACGATTGATTAAACGAGTGCAAAGCTCCAATTTGAAAAAAAAATTTAAAAAAAAACGTCGATGGCGGTTTTTGAGAAAAAAACCGGTTTCCGGTTTTTAGACAGTTTTCTCGGCAGAAAACCGGTTTCCGGTTTAGACCGGCCTCATCAAAAAACCGGTTTTTCGGTCAAAACCGAGGGCAAAAAAACGGTTTTTCAAAAAACCGGTTTCGGTTTCCCATACCTACTACCATCATGTGAAACCACTACTTAGAATTAAAACCACTACTTAACTACTTAACCCTTACTTAAACCACTACTTAGCATCAAATGACGAAAACTTCTCCTTCTTCCAGCTACAAAAACTGACATCCATACACTAGAACTCCCACCATAAAACATTTCTGTTTATCCGACTATTAAGGATAAAGCTATTTGTATTGATCGTTTTCTTTAACATTAACTCAACTACTCTTCGATGGTTATTGCAGTCGCCTTGGTCGTTTTAGTTACTACTTGGTCCTATCAGAGTCCTATGCACTAATCCTTCAAACACGACAACAACAACAGCTTCCTATTTTCTAATAACCTTTTTTCAAAATAATAATAATAATAATATTTTACAGAATTAACTGAATAAATCTACAAATATTCTAATAAACCGTCTTTTCAAACTATGAGAAACTTAAAGAAATAACAGCTGAACAATAACAGTTAGCTGAGCTATCCTACCCTATCGTTCCCTAAGCCGTAAAAAATTTAAAGGGTCATAGGAGTCTTAAAAATGTGCAAATAAAGAACTACAAAGAATAGTTTGATCTTTCATGTAATTTTTTAACTACTCAATATATAAGTATAATTTTTTATATGTAATTATATAAGACTTATTTAATATAAAACAAATTTTAAAATTTATGAGACTTTAGCCAAAACTAAAATAAATGATATTAAACATAAAGCTATTTTAACACATTGGGATTAGTCTTGCGCGGCAAATTTTGAGGTCTAAATTAAAAAAAAAATGACCAAGAAAATGACTTTATATTGTACAAATATGTAAAAACTAGGACTTATACCTAAATTCTCAGCTAAATTTTAATTAGAAATTATTTTAAGAACTTTTTTCTAAAAAAATTAATAAAATTTTTTAAATTTTGATTTAAATTTTTTTTAAAAAAATAATTTCTAATTAAAATTGAGATGAAAATTTAGGTATAAGTCTTTGTTTGTACATATTTGTACAATTTAAAGTCATTTTCTTGGCCATTTTTTCAATTTTGACTTTAAAGCTTGCCGCGCTAGCCTAATCCCAATGTGTTCAAATAGCTTTATGTTTAATATCATTTATTTTAGTTTTGGCTAAAGTTTCATAAATTTAAAAATTTGTTTTATAATAAATAAATCTTGTAGAATTACATATAAAAAAATTATACTTGTATATTGAGTAGTTAAAAAATGACATGAAAGATCAAACTATGCTTTGTAGTACATTCTTTGCACATTTTTAAGACTCCTATGACCCCTTAACTCATCTGCTCTTCGATAGTTATTGCTGTTGCCTTGGTCGTTTGAGTTACTACTTGGTCCTATCGGAGTCCACAGCAATAATCCTTCAAACACGACAACAACAACAGCTTCCTTTTTTCTAATAGCATTTTTTCAACAAAAAATTATTATTTTACAGGATTAACTGAATAAATCTACAAATATTCTAATAAACCGTCTTTTCAAACTATGAGAAACTCAAAGAAATAACAGCTGAACAATAATAGTTAGCTAAGCTATCCTACCCTATCATTCCCTTAAAAAAATTTAAACTGCTGTTTGAGATTGAACTTTCACCGCAGAGTGAGGGTCCGAATCTCACCTACTGCCAGACATCGGAGGTGCCCGAGTACACTGGGACAGACGTTCTCGCTGTGGAGTATAAAGTCTTGACAATAGTACATAATATGTTATTAGTATTATTTTCTATAACAATTTCAGCACAATGAATTTTACACAATACGTACATTTGCATAACTTTCCTGTAAACTTAAATTATAACTTAAAAACAATAAAGTTTTCATCATATGTGAATTTGCATCTCATGATGGCAGCACTCTTACCCTCACCATGTGTTGTAAAATTACATGTTCATTACAGTGTGTACAATATGCACGTATACTCAAACCAAATGACCTGAATAATGCACTTATGTTCCATACTTTACCATACTTTGCATGCCATACTTTATACCCATACTTTCCCCTCTAATTTTAATGACTTTTTGAGGTAGGCGAGTACCCAAAATTCTAAAATTTTTACTATTAGTTTAATCTTTTCCAAATTTGGCATAGTGATGATAAATATAATGAGCAATGCTCTTTAGGCAATTTTTTTTCCATTTAAATATGATTTATTTATTTTAAACGGGGTTTTTCAACTAAAAAAAGGGGGTTATGCTAACACTTTTAGCATAAAAAGCTTTACATTAATTTACCAGAAATTTTTTACAGATGATATTTCAATATATATCTGTGCTATAAACCTCTAACATCTGGTGTAAATATACTAGTTTTTTTTTAAATGTCAAAGTGCAAGTTAATCGAATTTTTTTATTAGTTAATTTAAAACATTTTTCTTAATAACTTCTTTTCTTGTAATTTGTATGCAACTCTAGAGGGTCATTGCATGTATCAGTTCAAAACGAAGAATTTAACACATAATTAATGTTTATATGAGGAAAATTTAATGTGGTAGACTTGTTAGCGTAACCCTCTTTTTTTTAAGTTGAAAAACACCGTTTAAAATAAATTATATTTAAATAAAAAATATGCCTAAATAGTATTGTTCATTATATATGAAATCACTATTCCAAATTTGGAAAAGATTAAAGTAATAGTACAAATTTTAGAGTTTTAGGTATTCGCTTAACTTACGGCTTAAAATTAGAAATAAGTAATTTTTCCATGCTTTCAGCTAATCCATACCAATCAGAATTTTCATAACGATCTACTGCTCCGTTTAGTTCCAAATAACCAACCTTCCAGATAGTCAGGTCGCCGAACCCCGATTTGTGGCCGAACCCTGCACTGAGATGTTAAGTTTTTTTATTGATGATTCTTATAGATTCGAGGGTGTAGATTACGAATCTGAAAGGTACTTTTTTGGTACCCTTGAGCATTTTTAGTTATTCAAGATGGCATCTCCGCCATCTTGAATTTTGTAATCTTAATATTTGACGATTTAATCGACAAAAGTGAATAGTTTTTGTCTTTATAGATGCATTTAATAATAAAGATTCACAATTATCAAGAAAATTTCAAAAATAAAAAATTCAAAATGGCGGAATCCGCCATATTGGATTTTTTCACTTTTCATACTTTTGCTTTATATTTAACCCAACAAAATATTTATATTTTAACTATATTTTCTATACCTAGTTACTATAGAACATTACTTTGAAGAAAATATAAAAAATCAAGATGGCGGTATCCGCCATATTGGATTTTTCCACCGTTTATATAAATCAATCCATAGGTCCTAAATTAAAAATTCTTTTTATTTTAGTTACATCTTGATTTTAGTTTCTATTTCAGTTTTAATGTGTATATTATGAATCTAGAAGATATTTTTTCGCTAGATTTGAGTATTTTTTTATATATTAAATGGCGTCTTCCGCCATATTGGATTTTTTTCCTAATTCAATTTTTCGGGTTCTTTTAGGCCAAAATTAATAGTTTTTTCTTTTATAGGTGCATTTTGTCGTAAATAATTACTTAAAAACTCAAAAAATCCTATATCAAGATGGCGGCTTCCGCCATCTTGGATTTTTCAGATTCTAATATTTCGTGATCCACTGGCTCGAAGTAAAAAATCTTTCAGTTTTACTTGTATATCTTATTATAAAATGCATTAAAATTATCATAAAGTTTTATTTTAACACTTAAAAAACCAAATTCAAGAGGGCGGCTTCCGCCATCTTGGATTTTTCACCTTCTAATATTTCGTGATCCACTGGCTTGAAGTTAAAAATTCTTTCGGTTTTACTTGCATATTTTATTATAAAATGCATTAAAATCATCATAAAGTTTTATTTAAATACTCAAAAAAACAAATTCAAGATGGCGGCTTCCGCCATCTTGGATTTTTTACCTTCTAATATTACGTAATCCATTGGAGTGAAATTAAAAATTATTTCAGTTTTTTTTGCATATTGTGTTTAAAATACTTTAAAACCATGATTGTTGAAGGAAAAATATTGAAGATATTTTCCACTATATTGAAGTAAGTATTTTAAACATTTTTTTATTCATCCGGCAAAATTACTACCACAAGCTCTTTTAAGAGCTCTACTCGTATAAAATGCTTCCTCGTTTCAAACAAGAATACTCTTAAGTAATGGCAGGAGGAGTTTATAAAGCGAAGTAATGGCTTTGGACTTGCTGAGATCTCGTGGAGTGGTACAATTATAAAAATATGGGTTCAAGAGTTAGTAAACACTCAGAAGTCTCTGATGGATGAAATAATGTATTCAACCAGAAGAAGTGGCAATCTATTTATTAGAAAACTAGAGGGATACAATTTCAACAATACAAAAAAATAAGAAATGTCAAAATCCCTATACCTTACAACCTAAAGATCATTCATGTAATCTTGAAAATAAACCGCCTGACTCTTGATGTTCTTTAACATAACAGAGTTACCGCTTAGACTATTATGTGATGGAAAAGTTTCTCTTTACAATGCTATAGAGATAAAGATTTCGAATTATTCAGCATTCTCAGAACGTTATCCAGAGTTGAATAAATACTTAAATTGGCCGAAAATATGAATTTCAGATTCAACCAGGAACTGCTGTAAAGTATCAACCACTGTTAGACACGATACCTGATTCACATCCAGAATACAGATACAACCATGACATCTTTAGCAGAAGCCCAGGGACTCACTAAATGAGCTGGTCAAGAGTTTGCCATTTACTTGGGATCATCAGTTTTGTAGGATGGCTTTGCAAATCATCATGTTGATAAGATTTATAGGTTGTGTGTGGGGTTAATATTGGGTAGTGGTCTATCCAATGTTATGCCTAGTGTGTTTGTAGGAGTCCAACAGATGCAGAAAGGGAAGAAGTTTCCAAAACTTCAGGACTTCAAGAATGCTTGCAAAATAAGTCATTCGGGATTTATATGAGGAATCTCAGCCAAACTGCAGCGGAGATCTTAGATCAGTTTTAAAAATAAAGGGCTTTGACGAATTGCAACCCTAGTAGAGTATCGGAGAACTGTTTATTGAAACCAGTTTTATTTAAGATGTGGAAGCTGGAAGAGCAAGATATTGGTCCCTTCATATTGAAGTTGCTCGCCAATTCTACCCGATTTATTTGCATCTGGTTATCAAAACTATGAACGATATGCATTATTTTATTTAAGAGAAATGAAAAAAAATATCCGAAAATGTGTTAAAGACCTTTTTAAAACTCGGATCTCGTTATATGAGACACATGCCGGAGTTTGTAATGAATTAACAGCGGATTGAAACTACATAAAAGCATAGGCCATTGTCCAAAAAGGATTGTCAGAAAAACTTTAAGGCCACAGCAACTCTAAGGAACTTGGCAACTCTAAGCAACTTGGTCCTTGAGTTTACATATTTGTACTCAGTTAGACAGAAGCATGGTGATAATTCTGTAGTAAAAATACACCTAACACAGAAAGAATTTTTAATTTCTAGCTAATAGATCGCCTAATACTAATGTTAAAAAAAGTAAAAATGAGGAAGATTCCATCTTGAATGGCCATAAATTTAGATATTTTACAGTTGTGTTCCCCATTTATGTAGTTTAAACCATTTTTTACTAAAAATAGAACTATAGAAGAAAGAAATTTTAACTTCGTGCCAGTGGATCACGAAATATTAGAAGATGAAAAATCCAAGATGGCGGAATCCGCCATCCTGAATTTGATTTTTAAGTGTTTAACTAAAACTTTCTGATGATTTTAATGCATTTTATAAAAAAATATACAAGTAAACTGAAAGAATTTTTAACTTCGAGCCAGTGGATCACGAAATATTAGAAGAAGGTGAAAAATCCAAGATGGCGGAAGCCGCCATCTTGATTTGGAATTTTTTGAGTTTTTAGGTAATTATTTACGACAAAATGCACCTATAAAAGAAAAAACTATTAATTTTGGCCTAAAAGAACCCGAAAAATTGAATTAGGAAAAAAAATCCAATATGGCGGAAGACACAATTTTAAATATAAAAAAATACTCAAATCTAGCGAAAAAATATCTTCTAGATTCATAATCTACACATTAAAACTGAAATGGAAACTAAAATCAAGATGTAACTAAAATAAAAAGAATTTTTAATTTAGGACCTATGGATCGCTTTATATAAACGGCGGAAAAATCCAATATGGCGGATACCGCCATCTTGATTTTTTATGTTTTTTTCAAAGTAATGTTCTATAGTAACTAGGTATAAAAAATATAGTTAAAATATAAATATTTTGTTGGGTTAAATATAAAGCAAAAGTATGAAAAGTGAAAAAATCCAATATGGCGGATTCCGCCATTTTGAATTTTTTATTTTTGAAATTTTCTTGATAATTGTGAATTTTTATTATTAAATGCA